>JAKSZT010054565.1:1722641-2191466 GCA_026826555.1 Tolypeutes matacus | reverse complement strand
GGCGGGGGTCCTCCCTGGCGGCCGCCGCGGAGCCCCCGCGGGGTCCGTGACGCCGCGGCCGATGTGGCCCCGCGCGCGCTGCGGGCCTGCACCGCCGCCGCACAGAGCTGCCGCGCGAGCCGCCGCGGGAGCCCGAGCCCAAGCCGGGGCGCAGGAGGCGGCGCGCGGGCGGCCCGCCCCGGCATGGAGAAGCGGGCGGCCGCGGGGCCGGAGGGAGCCCCGGGCGCCCGGGCGCAGCTCGCCGTCGTCTGCCTGGGTGAGTGGGCCGCGCCGGCGGGCGGGAGGGCTCCAGGCCCCCTCGCAGGTTCGCGCCGGCCCCGGCTAGAGCTTGCGCGCCGAGACCGCAGCAGCGCGGCACCTCAGGGCTGGGCCCGCCCATTCCCGCGCGCCCCAGCCCTCTGGTCGGCCGGATGCTGAGGCCTGGGACCCTGGAACCTCCCCTGTCGGCCGGGCCCTGGCAGCGGAGCCCCGGCTCCCGCCTGGCCCGGAACAACGCCTCGGAAGCGGGCCTGAGCGGCCGGCGTCGCGCTCCGTAGCTGCGGACAAAGGCGAGGCCCGCAAGTTCCGGGCCGGTCGCCGCTTCAGACGAACTGTTTCCTGCGAGGAGTCGGGGTCGGGGCGGGCGCCGGCCCGGAGAGGGGGGACGCGGCATGCCCGGAGGGGGATGCTAGAGAGGAGGCAGCTGCGAGAAGCAGGACCCCCATTTTCCCTTTGTGTCTTCTGGGACCCAGGGGCAGCCGGCTCAACCCAGGGTGGTATGTTTGGGGCGGGCCAGCACCTGGCCAGGCCTGGCACCTGGGCCAAAGGGCCCCTGCCCTGCCCAGGGGATTTGCTGTTGCTTTTCCAGGACCCTGGGGGTGATGTGATGTGGGGAGGGATTAAATCCTCAACCCACATGGCTCGTTTATTTACCAGGAAGGAGGGAGGCTCTTATGAGAGCTGGGGGTCATCAGGGGACATGGTTGACTCTGGTGTCACTGCTGAGGGCTCTGGAACCCGGGCCGGTTTGCTGAAGCCGCTGAAATGACAAACTAAGAAACAAACTGGTCCCTGCACCCCCTTTCCTTTAAGAATCAGGGGTCTCAAAGGTTGGGGCAAAGTTCCTGCCTGGCTAGGTTAGCTGGTTCAAATAAGGGATGGTCCCAATCATGCCCCCTGCAGCCACCCTCTGCCTCAGGACCTGACCCCCAGACCCTCCCACTCCCCTCCCCCCACAGACATGCACATTGGTAATTGTAGGGTTCACTGGACTCTTGAGTTGCTGGATGCTGGCTTTCCCAATCCCTTGGCTTCCTTTTTCCCTCTGCCACTGGGCCCCAGGGCCTCACTGCCCAGGAGATGTGGCCTGGACTCTGCCCAGCAGGGCCTCGTGTCCCGAGAAGGGTGCAGCTCCCTCCGCTACTCGCCAGGTGGGGGCTGGCCCCTCCTGAGATGCTCCATGCTTCCACTGGCATCCTTGACGGGGGAGGCAGACTTTCTGGCCCCCAGGGAATGAAGTTTGCCTTTCCAACTCCACCGGTATCCTCCTCGCTTGGGTCCCAGGAACCCTGCAGGAGGGCAGTAGTTGGACATGAAGAATCCATTCCACGGAGTTGGGTCCCTGAGGGGGTGGACTCAAGTTCTTTGACCCCTTGCCAAGGTCACCTCGGCAGAGTGAATCAGAGGACTAGGGCACCGTCACCCTGCTAGCTGGGTGTCCCAGCCTCTTGCAGGGCTTCAAGACTCCTTCCCCGGAAAATGGGGCTAATAAGAACTACTTCCCTTCCCTCCTTGGGTGGTGAGGTGGTTGGCAAAGCCCTTGGAGGGAGGAAGCCCTTTAGGGTAGTGGGAGCTCTCCTGACAGGCAAGGGCCTGGGGTTGGGCCCAGCTCCCCTCACCACCCCTCTGCTGGGTGGTTGAGGCCCAAGGGGAACGGAAGGAGGGGTTCTGAGGCAGCCAGGCCTGTGCACTGCTGCCTTGGGCTGTGGGTATGCAAGGTGGGTCCCGACACCCCCTGGGGTCCTTGCCTCTGCCAGTAGGACCAGGAATGGCAGCAGGAGTCTCTGTTTAGCACTCTGGACCTTGCCCTGTTGGGTGAAGGGAAATCAGCCCTGGTTTGGGGCAGTGCTGTCCCATGCCCTGGCGAGGGCTGCCAGCTGGGCCAGGGCTGGCCTGGAGCCCTGAGAGCCCCCAGTATCCACTGACCCTTTGTGTCCCCCACAGTGAACCTCTTTCTCACCGGGAGGCTCAGCAGCGCCGTCCCTGCCTTAGGTAAGTACATGCTTCTCTCCTTCCTCCCCTCCTCCCTGAGGCAGGCCTCGGGGTCCTGCTTCCAGCCCTGAGGCCACCTGGTCCCTTTCAATCTTAGTTTTGTTCAGGGCACCTTGCCTGCCTCACGAAAGAGCAGTTTGATCTTGAGCAAGCTTAAACTTCCTGAGGCTCTGGTTCCTTTTCTGTCCGAGGGGTGAGGGGTAAGTTGACAGCATCTACCTCATGGCCTGGCTCTTAGGGTCCAGTGAGCCCGTGAGACCCCCTGCTCAGCATGGGGTTTGCATGCAGCACCTCAGGACCCTGAGCAGCGTGTAAAGGGCTCCACACGAGTAACAGCTTGTGCTGTGGTGTTCCCTGAGGTGCCCGCCCCTGCTTCCCGCCTGTCAGAGTGACCATCTTTGGGCCTGGGCTAAGAGCCAAACACAGCAATGACTGTTGGGAGTGGGAGGGGATGCCGAGCCGTCAGGGGAGTGTGCTTTTTGTGGCCCTTGGTGTCACCAGGAGAGCTCCAGGAAGGGTCCCTTGGTGCTGGGGGGAGAATATGGGGTCCCCAGCTGGGGGCCTTTGACTTCTTTGTTGTCTGCTGCGCTGCTTGGTGAGGCAGGAAGTAACTGAGGTTTCTAGTTCTACTCAGGGCCCGGCTCAGAGCAGAGAGCCACTGAGGCTGGCTTAGGTGTTCGGGGGAGTGGAGGCCCAGGGTGCACAGAAGCTGCTCTTGCTGGCCCGTGCTGCAAGTGCTGGCTCCTTGGTCGCTGTCCCCTCTGCACACCAGCTCCATTCTCTCTGAAGCCTGGCCTTGCCCAGCACCGACCCAGCCCCAGCCCTGCTGGCATCCCAGTGCCCACAGCAAACTGCCCATTCTCCCCGTCCCACTGTCCAGGAGGAGACTGGCCCAGCAGGGGTCAGAAGCCTGGGCCACATAGAGAGGTGGGGGAACGTGGAGTGCGTGGGGTATCACATTGTATAAATGTGAGCCCCAGGTGAGTCCAGCAGGTGTGGTGGGTGGGCCTGTCCCCCCACACGTCTGCCCCTTTCAGGTGCCCTAGCTTTGGCCTTGTGCTAGGAGAGCACTCCTGCAGGTACAAGGACCCGGGAAAGAAGAAACACCTCCAAGTCCAGGTCTGGATGTCCTTAGCTGTCAAGACCCCAGGCCTCAGTAGGGGCCTCCGTTCACATCGGGGTGTCTGTGCTTGCCCCCCCCCCCCCCGAGTTGCAAACTGCATGCACAGTCCGTGTGGCCATAAGTGGTGGTCTGGGGCCTTGGCTGTCCTGGAGTCTAGCTCTGATCTCTCTGATGTAGCTGAGAGATGTGGAGCCCAGCTCTAGAAGACTGAGGTGGCCCCTCCTAAGCCTCCAGGACTCACCTTTCAAGGTTTTCCCTGTAATACCACCTGCCTGGATTAGGAACTGTCCTTAGACCGGTCCCACTCCTCCCCCTGGGTACAGACACTCCTGAGGGCCCAGTGGGGCTGCCCAGGGACTGCTTGGGTTTCTGCTGCTCAGCCTGAGTCCTGGCCCAAAAACATCAGGCACTGACTGGGTTGGGGACTCGCCTTCCTGATTCCTGGACTCTGGGCTCTGTCACATGGCCACTGGCCCTGGGGTGGGGGTCCTGGGCAGGGACTGCAAAGTCCACCCACCTGGCACGTTCCCAGAGTGCCTGGCTGGGGCGGGACTCTCAGTTCCCTATCACTAGCTTATCAGCTCGTAGGTTGTCTAGAGTATTGATTGTCTCTGGAAATCAGACCTGCAAATTGGGCTTCATTAAGCTTTGCTTGTGTCTTTTTAGGATTATTTGATGACTCTTTGTACCGGGAAACAAAGACACTGGCCTAAAAGTGCCTGGTCATCCCTTGCCCACTTGAACAGACCACCTTGGCCCAGGGACCAAGGGTGAACACAGGTCACCCCAGTTAAAGCTCAGGCACACCTCTCTGACTGTACCCAGATGCCCTCCAAACTCTGTCCTCTATCAGTATTCCCAGCTCAACCTTCCCCGACACACGCGGTCCTCCCGGCCCTCCTTACTGCCTGCCCATCATCACACCACCCCTTCTTGACCCTCATCTCCCACGCTGCATTCTCAGTGGACCTCTCCTCACTCTTCCCATCCCATGATGACTGCCTAGAAACTGCTGCCTTCCTCAATTTTCCCAGCCATCCTCTGAGACGGGGGACAAGCTGAGGCCCAGGGTGGAACCGCATGTCTGGCAGTACGGGCCTGGCCAGGCCTTCAGTGTTGTGTTGGGGGGACGAGGCAAGGCCTGCCATCAGAGAGAGGGCTGGGGTCTGCATGTCCGAGCTGGTGACGTCATCCAGACCCACGGCGGAGTGGCATCCAGTCAGAAGCCCCTGCTTGAAGCTTCCAGCAACCCGCACAGACCCCAGCCCCCTCCTGTTCCACATTCACGCTGCCTGAGGCCAGGACGAAGGCTGCAGAAACCACCAGAACAGCTAGCCAAGTGACGGTGCTGCCCCTAACGTGGAGTTTCTGGGGGCGTCTAGGGTGTGTCTGTTAGAAGGAACTGTCCAATCATCTGCTTCTGGCTTGGCTGGTGGTCTGGAGAGACAGATCTCCCGACCCATGAGAAAAGAGCCATACTTAGTTTAGGAGGGAGCAGTTTCTGGCCAAGATGGGGCCAGAGAGAGAAAAGGTGGCAGGTAACCCCTGATGGAAGACGGGAGAGCCTGGCTTTCCCTCAGCCACGTGGGTGAGAAATTGTGATGACTCCAACAAGGCGGGCGAGGCCCTGTCTGTTCCCTAGGGAAGGCTTCCGGCCCTCGTGGGTATTGACAGGGTCCCACCCTGCCCTGGCCCCTGTCCTCGGGGCTGAGGGCACAGCTGCCATGCTCACTGAGCTCGCCCATCATGCCTCGGATCTCCTGGATCAGAGATGCTTTGGCCTAAGATGCTGTGGGGGAAGATGTGTCCCCAGTTGTGCCAGGCCCTCCCTGTCAGTGAGCGCCGCCCACCCAGCCCCTTCTAGGAGGAGAAGCCTCTTCTGGGTTTTGAAATGCTATGCCTTCCAGGGTGCCCCCTACTCCCCTGGGCAGCACCCAGAGAGCCAGGTGTGGCGGGGGGCACCTTGCTCAGCCCCTCAGATGTGGCTCCATTTGTTTAGTCCTTACCCTCTGGACTGCGAGCAGGGCGTATTGCTCCCATTTTACTCATGAGGAATCTGGGGCTCGGGGAGGCTGACCTACTAGCTCCTCGTGTTGTACTAGCTGGAGCAGGCCAGCTTGCCTCCCGCCAGCCCGATATGGGTGAGGCTTCGGCGGTGACCCGATGGGCCGAGCATGGCAGGCGTCTGACGGTGGGCGTCTTTGCTCTAGCTCTTGTGAGCTCTCGGCAGGCGTTGCCAAAGTTGGATCACCTGGGCCTCTGCAGTTGTGGCAGGCCCCCTCGGAAGGGGTCTCGGGCCACAGCTCACGCCTCTAGAAGCCAAGCAGAGGCTTGGGTTGGCTGACCCACCCATCAATTTGTGTTTATCGAGCACCAACCGCATGGGGCGAGGTCCTAGGGACACAGCGTGCAGCCAGAACTGGCACAGCCACTCCCCTCCTGTGGGAGGCTATAATCGAACAATCCCAGAACAAAAGGGACATCACTGCTGCTGTGGCAGGGGCTGCGGAGGCAGGGGGATGAGGAGGGCTCAAGCCCTGGTGGGGGAGCAAGGTGCAGGCTCTCTGGAGGAAGGGACCGCTGAGCTGTGTCAGCGTGAACAGGATTAGGGCCGGTGGGAACAGCATCCTCCGGGGGCAGCAGGAGCCAAGTCTCTGAGGTGAGAGGGAGCACGGGAAGCGTGAGGAGCCAGGATGATTCCAGGGTGGGAGAGCTGAGGCTGGGTTTGCCTCGAGGAATTCTGCACTGATCCTCGGAGCGTGGGAGGCAGCCAGAGGGCTCTCCTCCTTTTTGAAGCTGTGCAGCTGGGAGGCCCAGAAGGTATTGCTGAGAGCCAGAGAGAACATCACTTCCAGGGCAACAGTGGAAGGTGCCAGGCAGTGGGAAGGGAGGAGGTGGTATCCGTGGGCTTGGGGAAAGGGTCATCGCTTTCCTCCTGGAGCCTCAGTTTCTCCATCTGTGAAATGGGCCCTGCCTTTGCAGGAGGCTGCTGTGAGGATCAGACGAACTAGCCCCTTATAGGGACTGCGAGGGGTGGGCAGGGGATTCCACTGCCTGGGCCGGGTCAGCTGGGCAGACTCAACTGAAGACCAAAGAGCATGGACTGTGAAGTGGGTGATGGTGGTGCCACGTGCCATGCTCCCCCAGGCACAGTGGTTCTTGGCTTGGGGCTGGTAGGGAGAGGTAAACCTACTGGAGGACAAGGGTGCCTCCCGGCCCTGCTGATTCTAGGCTGTGTGACCTCGAGCAAGTCACCACTGCTGCTGAGCCTCCTCATCTGGTTACGGCATCTGCCTCCAGCGGCTTCCCACTTCCGCACAGGATAAAATCCAAACTGCCACCCAAGGAGTGCTCAGGCCTGGCCTGCCTCTTCAGCCCCATCTGAAGACGCCCCTCCCTGCGGGCCTGTTTTGCAGTCCTCATTCCACCGGGGACCTGCCCAGTCCAGCTGCAGCCCGTGCGTCCCGCAAGGCAGCAGGCCTTTTGCTGTCTTACTCAGTGGGCCTGCCTGCCCCTCCCCTCCCGGGCAGAAGGCTGCACTTGGCAAGCCCCAGGGAGGGCAGGCAGTGGGGTAGGGGGTGGTAGCAGGATTTCCTGAGGCAGGCTGACAGGCCAGTGGGTGTAGAATTCTCCACTGAGCTGGAGTCCCCAAGACCAAGAGGATGCACTTTGGAGGTGCCAGTTACAAAAGGGGCTGTGGGTAGGCTTACTCCCAGCCCTGCTGGGGGCGGGGGGAAGGGCCTAGGCTCTGGTGCCCTGGGAGGGCTGGGGGGCTATGGCTACTCCAAGGGCAGGTGGCTCCTCCTGGTCTCTCCCACCTTGTGTGGAGTCTCCAGTGGTGGTGGTCTTGCCCTTGGTCAAGGCCACCTTTGGCTGCCCTTGAGCTGCTCCTGTGCTCAGATCAGGGGGTCTTAAACCTGGAGGTGGGGTGGGGATGGCACTTCTCAGTCTCCTCTCCCAACAGCCGCCTGTAGCGGGAAGTTGGAGCCACACACAGAGCGGCGTGGAGTTATCTATAGCCCAGCCTGGCCCCTCAACTACCCACCGGGCACTAACTGCAGCTGGTACATCCAGGGCGACCGTGGAGACATGATCACCATCAGGTAAGGGGGTCCCAGAGGGATCTGAGGGGATCTGGATGGGCCTGTGTGTGACTGCATATGTGCGGGTGAACATGTCTGAGCAGGTGCAGAGAGTGTGTGAGCATGTGGGTGTGCATGTGAGTGTGAGCACGTGTGTGAGGGTGTATGTGCGGGAGTGCATGTCTGAGCAGGTACAGTGGGCACATGTGTGAGCAGACACATGAGCATGTCTGCATGTGTGCATATCTGTATGCAGGCGTGTGAGCTCTTGTATATGAGCGTAACTGTGGACTGTTGGGAAAGCATGTGTGAGCTGTAAGCACGTGAGTGTGCACAGGTGAGTGTATGTGAGCATGTGTGTGTGCCTGGCTCCCCAGGTCTCTGTGGGCCTCTGTGGCTAGATGCCTGGGACCAGGCCTCATCCTGACCTGAGCCTCTCTCAAGGGCTTCGGGGACTGTCATTTCAGCCCTGTCAGTGAGGGGGGCCCTGGGGCCTGGTGGGCATGGTCCAGCTGCCTGAGGTGGCAAATGTGTCCTCTCTGTCCTGCAGGGGTGGCTTGAAGCCAGACTGGTGCTGAGCCCAGAACAGGGCTTCCCCAAGGGACTCTGGGGTGTTCTTGGCAGGGGAGGGAATCAGGCAGGAGCCTGGGTGCTTTAGTCCCAGGGAACCTTGGGACCTGCAGAAGGAAGTGGGGCAAGGGGACCAGGAAGTGGAACTGAGACTACCCTGGTCTGGGGTAGGAGACATCTGGCTGGGGAGTCACTGTGGATTCCATCTGCCTTAGTTTTCCCAAATGCCAAAACCCAGGGATGTGACAGATAAGAGCGCAGTCCATCCTGGGTTCTGTGTCCCAGTTTCTCCATCTCTAGAAGGGGCCAATGAGTCAACTAGGTGGAGCTTTGAATGAGAGAGTGTGTGAGAGTGACTCTCCATGGCCTGGGTAGCAGCTGGCCAGTGGGGTCCAGGGCCAGTCCTTCTCCCCAAGTGACATGGTGTCATCCACCCACAGCTGAAGCCAGCCGTAGGCCTGGCCACACCCTCAGTGCACAGGCCAATGAGTTTGTGCTGGTGAGCAGGAGCTGGGCCCTTGGGCCTCCCCCTCCACTTTGGCTTTGGACTGAGGGTGGCTGTGTGTATGCTGATAGAGGATAAAGGGATAAGACGAAGCCTGCCTACAGCACAGCAGAGCTGGATGTGATGGATGCTGCCCAGGGTTATCGGTGAGGGGGTCCCATCAGGTGGCTGGGAGTGGGGAAGTAGGACAAGTATGGATGATGAGGGGCCAGGGTGGTGGGGTAGGTGGGCCATCTTTGCCGTCCCCGCCCAGCCCTGCCCACTCTCTGGCCATCTTCTCTGCCCCTGCAGCTTCCGCAACTTCGACGTGGAGGAGTCCCACCAGTGCTCCCTGGACTGGGTCATGCTGGGCCCAGCGGCCCCACCCCGCCAGGAGGCCCTTCGGCTCTGCGGCTCTGCCATCCCATCCGCCTTCATTTCTGCCCGGGACCACGTCTGGATCTTCTTCCACTCGGACGCCTCCAGCTCCGGCCAGGCCCAGGGCTTCCGCCTCTCATACATCCGAGGTGGTCCCGGCAGCGGGTGGGGTGGGGAGGATGGCCCCTTCCATGGAGCACAGTGAAGGCATGGTGTGGGCTCCTGGAGCCGGGCAGCACCCTCTACTGGCCCTGGCTCTCTGCAGGTCCTCCCCCTCCTGCCCTCCAGCCAGCTCCATCAGTGGGAGGACCGGGACAGAACTGGGCCTGCTCCTGCCTAGAATGCTCCCACAGAGCCTCTCGAGGTCACCAGGCTTTGTCACAGGCCCCACTTAACAGACTTGGCTAGAGCAGGAATCTTACCCCTCACCCCTGGCTCAAATCAGGGACTCTGCTCATCCCGGCATTCCAGGGGTCTCTGCCCCTCACATGGTCATGGAGACATGAGGGGCTTCTCCTTGGGGCCACCCTCTTCCTGGGCCCTGCTTTTGTTTTGCCGTCCTGAGCCAGAGGCCCCCCTAGGATGGGAGGCATCTCCTGCTCCTGGGTCCCGGAAACCACCCTGAAAGGAAGCTCAGCTTCCAGCTGACCCATCTCTCCTGCACTCTTCACCCCCTAGGGAAGCTGGGCCAGGCGTCCTGCCAGGCAGACGAGTTCCTCTGTGACAATGGCAAGTGCCTGCCCGGACCGTGGCGGTGCAACAGCATGGACGAATGCGGGGACGGCTCCGACGAGGGCAACTGCTCCGCGCCCGCCTCGGAGCCGCCGGGCAGCCTGTGCCCGGGGGGCACCTTCCCCTGCAGCGGAGCGCGCTCCACGCGCTGTCTGCCAGCCGAGCGGCGCTGCGACGGCTCGCAGGACTGCGGCGACGGCTCGGACGAGGCCGGCTGCCCGGACCTGGCGTGCGGCCGGCGGCTGGGCAGCTTCTACGGCTCCTTCGCCTCCCCGGACCTGTTCGGGGCGGCCCGGGGGCCCTCGGACCTGCACTGCACGTGGCTGGTGGACACGCAGGACCCGCGCCGCGTGCTGCTGCAGCTGGAGCTGCGGCTGGGCTACGACGACTACGTGCAGGTGTACGAGGGCCTGGGCGAGCGCGGCGACCGCCTGCTGCAGACCCTGTCCTACCGCAGCAACCACCGGCCTGTGAGCCTCGAGGCCGCCCAGGGCCGCCTCACCGTGGCCTACCACGCCCGCGCCCGCAGCGCCGGCCACGGCTTCAACGCCACCTACCAGGTGAAGGGCTACTGCCTGCCCTGGGAGCGGCCCTGCGGCGGCGGCGGCGGGGGCGACGCGGAGGACCAGGGCTGCTTCTCGGAGCCCCAGCGCTGCGACGGCTGGTGGCACTGCGCCAGCGGCCGCGACGAGCAGGGCTGCCCCGCCTGCCCGCCGGACCAGTTCCCCTGCGAGGGCGGCAGCGGCCTGTGCTACGCGCCCGCCGACCGCTGCAATAACCAGAAGAGCTGCCCCGACGGCGCCGACGAGAAGAACTGCTTCTCCTGCCAGCCCGGCACCTTCCACTGCGGCACCAACCTGTGCATCTTCGAGACGTGGCGCTGCGACGGCCAGGAGGACTGCCAGGACGGCAGCGACGAGCACGGCTGCCTGGCCGCGGTGCCTCGCAAGGTCATCACCGCCGCGCTCATCGGCAGCCTGGTGTGCGGCCTGCTGCTGGTCATTGCCCTGGGCTGCGCCTTCAAGCTCTACTCGCTGCGCACGCAGGAGTACAGGTGGGCGGGGCTCGAGGGGGCGGGGCGCGGGGCGGAGCCCGAGGGGGCGCGGGGGTGGAGCCCGAGGGCGGGGCGCAGGGGGCGGGGCCCGAGGGCGGGGCGGGGGCAAGGGGAGGCGGGGCATAGGTGAGGGGGGCACAGGTGAGGGGGGCACAGGTGAGGGGGGCACAGGTGGGCGGGCTCTGCTCTTGGTGGAGCCTTAGGTTCTTTGTTTTCTCCTTTTTTTTCAAGTTTTCATCACAGATATCTGTCTGTATCTCCCTTTCTCTTTCTTCCTCTTTCTCCACCTTTCTCTTCCTCTTTCTCTCTCTCCTTCCTCCCATTCTCTGTTTTTCTCTTTTCTCTCCTTTTTTTCTTTCTCTTTACCTTTTATTAATCATTTCCTGGAACTCTTGTATCTCTTCATTTTCTTAGTTTATACGTTTGTATGATTTGTAGCAAAAATTTCAGTCACGAGTTTCATGTGCTTCCTGGCACCTCTTCTGCCTCTCCCTCTTTTACTGTTACTATTGTCGTCGTTTTTACTTCGTGGTAGGTTTGTATAGATCTCGTGCTGGCTCGGCTTTGAGCCATTTTGAACGAGATTTTAAGCTGGACCCGATGTTTCCTGGGGGTTCATGACGGGGTGGACTTTGTTCCAAACTGGTAGGAATTTTCCGTGAGACCCAGGGTTTTATGCGTGGGGTTTGCCTCGTAAAATGAAGCTGTACCGTGACCGTGGCTGCCTTAGTTTTTCGTTTTCCTGGAGAGGCCCCAGGCTCACTGTAACCATGGCTCTGGGTTTGTGAAGGGGGCTCAGGCCACCCTGCGTGGACTTCTCTTCTGCACAGTGGGGTCTGGGCGAGGGCCCGGGGCGGGGTGTGGGGGGGGCAGGGCCCCGGGCTGATGCTTTTGGTCGCTTCCAGGGCCTTCGAGACCCAGATGACGCGCCTGGAGGCCGAGTTCGTGCGGCGGGAGGCACCCCCCTCCTACGGCCAGCTCATCGCGCAGGGCCTCATCCCACCCGTGGAGGACTTCCCCATCTACAGTGCGTCCCAGGTGAGACCCCGCAGGTCGGGGCCGCAGGAGGGGGCAGGCGAGGCCCGGTGCTGACCCGGCCTCGGGGCCCGTGCGCCCGAAGGCCCTGAGCCGCCCCCCACCCCCTCCAGGCCTCGGTGCTCCAGAACCTGCGCACGGCCATGCGGCGCCAGATGCGCCGGCACGCTTCCCGCCGCGGGCCCTCCCGCCGCCGCCTGGGCCGCCTCTGGAACCGGCTCTTCCGCCGGCCGCGGGCGCCGCGCGGCCAGATCCCGCTGCTGACAGCCGCGCGCCCCTCACAGACGGTGCTGGGAGACGGGCTCCTCCAGCCCGCCCCGGATGCCCCTGCACCCCCTACGGACACAGGCAGCCCCGGGGCAGCTGGCGAGGGGCCCCCAGGCGCCCCTGGCCACGCGTCTGAGGTGGGACCTTCAGGGCCACCGCCCCTGGGCCTGCGGGACCCTGAGCGCAGGCCTGGGGACAAGGACAGGAAGGCCTGTGGGGGCCCTTTGGTGGGCAGCCTGGCCCCTGCGGACACTCCCCGGGAGCCTTGCTCAGTCCAGGACCCCCAGCCTCCTGCCTCTACTGCCAGCGACTCCCTAGGGCCCCACCCACCAGAGCCGTTGGGTGTCTGCAGGGGGCCTCCGCCACCCTGCTCCCCCACATTGGAGGCCAGTGATGACGAGGCCCTGCTGGTCTGCTGACCCCTAGACGCACCTGTGACCGCCGCAGCCCCGCTTTGTAACCAGGGAATACACAGTTGTTTCTATCCTGCCTCCGTGTCCTTTCTTACAGAGGGGCCATCTCACAAGGCCCAGTGGCAAGGCTGGGCTATGGGCAGCTCGCTGGGTGGGCCTGGTAGGTGAGGGCTGTGGGTGGGGGCAGGGGTGGTTGGGTAGGGAGGAGGGGTGGCATGATGAGCCCCTCTGCAATCTCTCCAGTGCAGGCACACCCCGGGTCTCACTTCTAGCCCGGCCACCACCCACCCACCCCCACCCACCCCCGCCTGCCACTCCCAAGAGGCAGGAGGCCCAGCTCGGGCTTTCTGGAGTGTTTCCTGTGGCTTCTAGCCCCACGCACCATGTGGTGGCTCCAGCTGCCCTCCCAGAGCTGTTTCGCTTCCCATCCCCACTGCCAGGAGCTGTGGTGAGGACGGAACAGTGTGGCACGAACCTCGTACCTGGCCGTGGTGAGCACCTGCCCCATCAGCCCTGAGCCCTCCTGCCATCCTTCCCAGTGAAGCCCCAACTAGCTGGGCCAGAGAAGGGGCCGCCCCTACCCTCATACCTGTGGTGTTGTCATGGATCTGGCCAGGCTGGTGCTCTCTGCCCTCTGGCTGAGGGGTTGGTCTCCTGGGTACCAGGGCAGGGCTGGGAAAGTGGGTGTAGGTGGAGGAAGCCATGGGGTCACTTGTGGGTCCAGAGGCCCTCTGGAGACCCCGCTCTGTGCTTTCTCAGGGTATAGAGGCAGGGGCACCAACAGTGCCCAAATTCATCCCACCCTGTGTCAAGCCCTCAGTTTCCCCACCTGAAAGCCAGGAAGGTGTGGGTGGGACTGTGAGTTCTGAAGTCCTGACACCCACTCTGTGATGATGATTTATGGGAATCCCTTGCCTCTCTAGGGTGGCTGAGCCCTAGGCTGGCATCAAGGAGCCTGGGTGAGGGGCAGACAAGCACCTTCACAATCTCCATGCCCCTTTGGGCCTGAGATGACCTCAGGAGGGGGGCAGGGGGGTTGTGGGTAAAGCAGCAAAGCCCCAAATGTGAGGGAAGAGGCACCTTCCCCAGCCAACAACAGGCATCCCTCCTGCCCCCAGAGTTATGCCACCACCAGCCCCTGTCTGTACCCACCAGGGACTCACCTGGACACAAGCAAACAACCAGCCCTGATTTATTTATGGACTTTTCAGGAAAAGCTAGCAGGGCAGCACTAAGAAGCCACATCTCCAGGGCTTCCTCACAACAGGCCTCTAAAAATCTTACCGCTTTTTTTTTTCCCAGAATTTTTTTTTTTTTTTTTTTTTTTTTTTTTGCAAAAACACCCCCTCAATAAACATGTAAACAGAAACAGCTGCTTCGGTCTCCACAAGCATCTCATTGTGTCTTCAAGGGCTTGTCCGAGGTGGGCAGTGGGGAGGGCTGGCAGGGGCCGTTCTCCTCCTCCGGGGAGCTTTGGGGGTAGACCACGAAACACAGCTCCTGGCCCCAGCGTGTCATTGACTCTGAAGACAGACAGACAGATGTTGGGGCCTGGCCCTCTGGGGGGCAGCAGAGGAGACCTCCCCCACTGGATACCTCCCCCACACGGGGGCGTGCAGGGAGCAGCTCCCTCTGCAGGTCGGTCGCATCTTGGGGAGATGTCTGGTGGGGGGGGGGCCTGGGCTGTCACCCCAGCCACCAGGAGCCCTGGCTGTGGGCGGGGGCGGGGGTGGGGCATCTCCAGAGCCTGGCCGCCCTGCTCACCCGTGAGCCTGTGCACACACTTTGGTTTGCTTCTCCAGAACACCCCCAGGAAGAAAATGGGTACCCCTGTGAGGATGATGATGACTCCGACCCCACAGACCATGGGCTCCGAGATGAAGCTGAAGACCAGCAGGAAGGCCCAGAAGACCAAGTACGCCACAGGGACGAGCAGGTTCACCTGAGGAGAGCCCTCGTGAGCGCCATGGTGCAGCCCCCCCCCCACCCCGGGGGGGGCCTCCCTTCCCTGGCCCATGCCAATTGGGGGGACTGTCTGCCCAGTTGCTGGGACTCGTCAGTTTCAGCTGCTCCCAGCTCCACGCAGCCTGGTGTGCAGGTTCGTGGGCTGGACCTGGCTCAAGATCAATTTTTATCTTTTGGTGTTTCCCGTTTCAGGTCCTGAGCATTTCTCAGGCTTAAGGATCTATATGCACAAAGGTGGACTTTTCTTCAAGTTCACTTTACAGTCTTCTGGTTTTGGATGGGCTGGTGCCCGGAATCCCAGCTCTGGGCTCTGTCTCCAGCCGCCTGTGTGCTCTTGAGCAGGTTCCTTAAGCTTTGGTTCACTTAGTGCATCTGTAAACTGGGAGCTTTACACACACCCGCCTTGTAGGGCGTTACGAGGACGAACTACATCAGCACATGCGTGGCCCAGCACACAGTGAGACCTAGAATGGCGCAGCTGTCGTTGCCTGCCCTCTCGGTGCCCTAAGCGGGCGACCGGGTGGGTCTGAGAGCTCTCAGCACACTGGCCTGCCCACCCCACGCCCAGCCTCACCTTGATGGGCCTGTGGAGCGCCGGCCTCCTCCAGCGCAGCACGAGCAGCCCCAGGATGGTGACGCCGTAGCAGAGGTAGTTGATGAAGGACACGTAGTTGATGAGCGTGTACGTGTCTCCCACAAGCATGATGACGGCTGTGGCTCCACACTAGGAGAGGACCCGGGGCTGAGGGCTGGCCTCCCAGCTGCCTCCTGTCATCCCCACAGGTGGCTCAGGGCCACCCTCGCTTAGGCCAGGAGGTCGGGGTAGCCCCGGCCCCTCCCCACACCCCACTGGCCTAGGTCCCCCAACTTACGCAGACAAGGAGGGCAGGGATTGGGGTGCAGCGTCGGACGTGGATCATGGCCAGCAGGCTGGGCAGGTGCCCCTCCCGGGCTCCTGAGAAGCACAGCCTGGGGTTGGGGACAGGGGTTGGGGGCCATGAGCCCAGCCTTGGGGCCTTCCCACTGGCCAGAGCCTGGTCATCAGCTCTGGACTCCTGTCCCTCTTGAACTGTCACCTCTGACCTCCTGCTCCAGGGCCCAGCAGCCCCACTGTTGGGCAGTTCTTCCCTTCATCTAGCCCACCTCCTTCTTGCTTTCTTTACGTCCCCAAACTTTCGTTTCTGGGAAGCTCATTGTCCCGGCTTTAGGTGGGCTCCCCTTGACTGTATTTCACATTCTCTGGTTCCCTGCCATGCTGGCACATACCAGGACATCTGTCTCATCTCCCCACAGCCACCCTCTCCCCCAAGTCACCTGGAGGAGGTGAACAGGTAGCCATTGATCCCTCCGAAAGTGGAAAGTGCCACGGAGGCAGGCATGACCCAAGAAAAGTAGCCCAGCAGCTTCTCCCCAAAGGTCTGAGCAGACACAGAAGAAACGCCATGTGTGAGGCTGGGGTAAGGGCCAGGGCAGGGGCCAGGGACCAAGCAGGGCCCCCCCACTCACCACAGCCACTGCGTTAGAGGACAGCAGCTCCTGTGGGGACATGGCAGTGAAGTAGGCGATGTTGGTGAACGTGTACACGAAGGTCACCAGTGGGATGGAGATGAAGATGGCGCGAGGTAGGTTCCTGGGGGGGTTATTGGAATGTGTCAGTGTCGGCCCCTTGTGGTGGGGGGAGCAGGGGTCCCAGCAACAGGAACGGCTTTGAGGCTCCATCTCCTTTGTCCTCTGGGGATCTGAGGCTAGGAAAGGCACTGGGCACTGCTGTCTGCCTCGCCCACCCCAGCCTGGGCTGATAGGAGGAAGTGCAGCTGGGGGGAGGGGGTCACATGGCACTTGCAGGGCAGGGAGTAGCTCCCATTAAGATAAAATTGCACACAGACAAAGCCAGCCTTGAAAAGCCTCCACAGCGCCCCCAGACCCAGTCCACAGGCTCTAGGGCCTTCCCTGGGCCTCTCCCCAGCCAGTGGCTCTTGCAGCTCCAGCTGTTTGCCGTTTCTCTGGCTGATCATCAGATGGAGTCATCAGCTTTAGTTTTAGGAACCATCCTGTGGGTTTCTATAGTTTTCAGACCAGTGCAAATAGGTGAATCCATTTACAATAGTACAGGAAGCTACCGTATTTCCGAGGCCCAGAGAGGAGCCGCAGCTCATCCACAGCCACGCACAACAGGGCTGGGCTCGAACACATCGTCCTTGGGGGGTGGCAGGGACCCCACCCGTGCATCATTTAGACTGCCTGAGCCCCAGGTAGCAGTGGTCCTCTCTCAGAGAGTCCGGGTCTCCCCTCTCCATTCAACAGAGCTGCCTCCAGCCCACGGCACTCCCTCCCCTTGGCCTGACTTCAACAGCCTAGTCTGAGGACAAGGGTCGGGGGTGCTGCCCCTCTCACTTCCGAGGGTCAACCAGCTCCTCGGTGACATAGTTGAGGAAGTTCCAGCCACTGAAGGCAAAGGAGCCCTGGAGGAAGGCCAGAGCCAGGTGATCCACGGAGGGCGTCATCCAGAAGGCGAAGGCATTGCTGGGCCTCAGCTCCTCGAAGTGCCCTGGGGGGCAGAGGGTCAGGGGTGAGCATCGCCTCCCAGCCCTGCATGTGCCCCCAGCCCGGCTCTACCTTGGAAGATCTGGATGAAGCCCATGCCCATGATGAGTGACAAGGCCAGCAGCTTCCCACCCGTGAAGACGTCCTGGATGCGCGTGGCCCAGCGCACGCTGGAGCTGTTCACCCACGTCAAGAGCACTGTGGAGAAAGGTGCTGCTGGGCGGGGCGGGGGGTGCCCAAGGCCCACACCCTCACAGCGGCCCGGCCAGGTCACAGGAGAGCAGCAGCCCCCTGCAGTGGCCAGAGTGCAATGGCCTTGAACCCCGAGGCTGGCTCTGGGAGCTGGGCAACCCCCAGCCCTCCCCCACGGGGTGCAGGGGTCGTGCTCACTCAGACAGGCCATGGAGAGCACGCGGGAGGCGGCAGCCGGGGGCACACAGTTGGGGAACACGGGCTGCAGCACGTAGTTGGAGAAGGTCATGGAGATGACGGCCAGGCTGGTGGGGTACATGATGAGGACGGCGCTCCAGAGCAGCAGGAAGCTGGAAGGAGCCAGGGCTGAGTGGCATGGCATCCAGCAACCCTCCTGGCCCAGCCGGCCCCTGTGTGGGCAGCGGGCCCGGGCCTGGGCCCCCAAGGGCCAGCTAGGGTGTCAGGCCTGGGAAAGCGATATCACTGCTTTATGTGTGGACCATGTGCACAGAGAAGGCGATCAACGCATTTAAACATTTGCAGCACTGCCCTTGGAGCTTTCTCACGTGCACCAGGCCCTCTCAGTCACAGGTGTGCCTGGAGTGGGGGGCGTGGGGGCTAGGGGGACAGTCCCACTACCTCCCGTCACGGAGACCCTTGGCATGTAGGGACCAGAAGAGGAGCCGCTACCTGCATGTCACCCCTGCAAGGGCACCCGGGTGGTAGGGGGTTCTGTACGCAAGGCTGAGGCCAGAGCTGTTCCCTGGGGCTCCGCCTGCACCTGGGGAGGGCCTGTCCTTGGGGCTGGTCCTCCAAGACTCGGCCAGCCCTCCAGAGTGGGGATTGCCTTAGCCAGGGACACCAGCGACCTCTCATGGGGTCCTCGTGGTCCTCGCCTTTGCTCTGTAGCCCTGCTCCCCTGCCTCCCTTGGCTTCTGGGACACTCTGTGGCCTTCCTCCCCTGCTGGGGACTCCACTCTGCTCACCCCACAATGCTGGCTGTGGCCACAGTCCCGGGCCCTCTTCCCTTCCACTTTCTCCCGACTGTTCTCTCCAGCCTCACAACATGATTCTTTGACTTTCTTAGCTCCAGGCTCCTTGAGGACCCTCAGCTCAACGGCGAGCCCCACAGGGTATGCACGCCCTGCCAGGGCCCCATGCGTGGCCACCCAGGTACTGGCCCCCGGCCTCTGGCCCATATCCCTCAGAACCCAACTTGGTATATTGCACCCTAGACCTTTCCCTGGGACTCCAGATCCCCCACTCACACCCTGACTACATCTCAGGAACTCCAGCTACGGAGCCTCTGAGATGAAAAGCAGATGTCTGCCTACTGTGCCCACACTGGCTCATATCCTCCTGGTGCAGGCTCCTAAACGACTCTGGAATCTGCCTGTGCCTTTATTCAGGCCCTCGGCACCACTCATCTGGATGGATGTCACAACTTCCTGTCCCCCTGCCCTGCCTCCTCTGAGCCAGGAACATGACCTTGTCCCAGGCCACCGTGCCTCTCCCCGGGATGCCTTCCTCACTGTCGGCCAAGAAAAACTCTCCCCTTCTTTGCAGCTTTGGTTCTAATGTGGGTTGTCCTGGGAGCCTCCCTAGGTGGCACGCGCCCCATTCTCGTTGCTCTTGCAGGTGTCCATCACATTTGGATGACTGCCTCCCCACTGCCCTGGGAGCAACTTGAGGGCAGGGATGGGTCTTTTTATCACTGCATCCCCAGCCCTTGGCACGTGGTAGGTGCTTGCCAATAAAGAGCTGCAGGGGCACTAAAGGGGGCTTCTTTAGGGCATGTGATGGGAACATCATCCTCCCCCCACTGCCTGTGGGTTTACTAAACACTAACCCCCCTCTTTGCCTTACCTAGTGGGTTCAGATAGAGCCTCTGCACCCATGAGTGCCTGGGTGGGCAGTGGGGCTTCACCAGGGTTCCATTTAAAAGGGGACACAGAGAGGTTGAGAGTTTGGCTGGAGTGTCCAGCAGACTCCAGTAGAGTAGGGTGGGCACTTGTGCTGCCTACCCTAGCCTTGGAAGGCTGCCCAACAGCCCACCTCCTTCCCTCTATCCATCCCCTGTGATCTAGGAAGCAGCTGAAGAAACGGAGGTCTGGAGCCCAAGCAGCCATCCCATTCCAGAGAGACTGCCCCCTGCCCTGCGCGGCCCCACACTCACCCAGCCAGGCCCCCGAAGACCTCTGTGACGTAGGCATAGTCCCCTCCGGACTTGGGGATGGTGACTCCCAGCTCCGCGTAGCAGAGGGAGCCTAGGGCGGTGACTCCCCCACCCAGGATCCAGACGAAGAGGGCCAGACCCACGGAGCCCGAGTGCTCCAGGACACCCTTGGGCGAGATGAAGATGCCTGAGCCGATGATGTTCCCTGGGGGGTGGAGACATGGTGGGCATCAGGCCAGGCCTCGGTCAGCTCTGGGGGTCCCCTTGAGCAGCCCTGGCATCTGTGGGGCTCTGGAGTCTGCAGTAAGGAAGGGTGCCGGGAACACTTCCTGGAGGAGATGGGAGAATGCAGAGGCTGCTGGGCCCTCATCTCCCATCCATCCCTGTGCCCAGTCCCTGGGTGGGGGCAGGGGGGAATGACACCTTGTCCATCTGACCAGGCTCCGGACCAGTCCTGCCCCCTTATTGCCTGGAGGTGGAGCAAGCACAAATGCTGGAGCTCAGCCCCTGAGTGAGGGCAGAGGGCAGTCACTCCTATGTGTCCCTGCCTTGCCTGGACAACCTCTAGCCACCTGTCCTCCTTCCAAAGCTGGCCTACCAAACCAAGACTTTGATCATGTCACTTTTCTGCCTTTTTTTTTTTTTTTTTAGGAGGTATTGAGGATTGAACCCAGGTTTCCGTGAGGGGACATGGGAAGCAGGTGCTCAACCACTTGAGCTGCATCCACTCCCTCCTGCTCTTTTTCTTTTGTCCAAAATCCACAGTCCTGGATCGGCTCAGGGAGTAGAACATCCTCCATGAAGCCCTCCTTGAAAATGCTGGGTTTGGGGCTCCTCATCCCACTTCACAGCCCTGTAGTTCCCCAGACCCTACTCTGTACTTTGCCACTTGAATTTCTATCTTCCCCTTCCCCACCAGGGAGCTCCTTCCCCTAGACTCCTCCCTGGCCTAGAACCCAGGCTGCAGACATAGACCCCAAAGAGACCTTGTTTCCTGGCACCATTAAAATGTTTCAGATCCTGGGCAAGGGCCAGTGGGATAAGGGAGAAGAACTGGTGGATTTTCAGGGCTGGGGGTTGGTCAGCAGGATCGAAGCAGAAAAGGGGTGGGCAATGGTGGGCTGGCAGAGGCTGTGACCTGGCCTGGAGCCTGGACACAGACAGCCACTCCTGCCCCACGGGGGCAGCCTACTGCTTACAAACAGGGGTCACAGCTCCCAATATCAGGAACACAATGGAAAATCCTGGCTGGGGGCAGGGAACCTGGGCCCATCTCCTGCTCAGGCCTGCAAGGCCCTGCCTGCTCACCTCTCCACCCTTGTCTGTCAAATGGGGTTATTGAGAAGATTAAATGAAATACAGTGTGTGAGGCCCTCAGCTCATTCCCAGCTGTATCCAAGATGTGCTTTACATCTCCATTCGAACAATTCTGTGTGCACTGTGACCTCCCCACTCAGCAGCGAGTCCCCCAGCACCTAATAGGTGTTCGATAGATATCTACCGAGTCAACTCACGTTCGAGAAAATGGCCTGATGCCCAAGTGGCCTTGATGCCTTGGCTTGAAGGACCGACTTCCTCATATGTGAAATGGAGCAGCTATCCACACTCAGCCCTCCCACAGGGGACCCTGAGGAGCAGAGGGGTGGTGGGCTGCCAAGGCTCAGGTCCAAGTAGAATTGAAGGATGGGCAGGTGGGGAGTGCTCGTATTGACTCAGGATGTCAGGGAGTAAAAGGCCACGTGTGTCCTCTGTACCGCGAAACAGTGACATGCTCAGAGTCAAGTGTGGACTGCACAGCAAATTCCCAGGATGAGCCAGACTCTGGATGTCCATTTGGCCCTGAGCTCCGTGGCAGTTAGGAGCAGGGGCAATGTTCTGGGATGCACGTGGTTCTCATTACCCATGAGCATGAGTCAGATAACCTGGGGAGTTGGACTACGGCCTGCCTGAGAGGAAGTAACCCCAGACCCTGCAGGCCACGTGAACCAGTCAACCTGCTGGGACCTGGTAGGGTGCATGGTCTCCTGCCTGTGCCACCTTTCAGACGGGCTGGTCAAGGACACAGCTATGACCACCAATCTGCATTCATTCCTTGTCTGTGGTGCTACCCCCCACCCCCACCCCCAGCCGACACAGATTTCCAGTCTGGACAGTCACGATGCCCTCTTGGCTTTCTGGTCACATCCCAGGAGCCCAAAATATGTCCAGATAAGGACGAAAGGATTCCTGACCCCATCCCCCAGAGTTAAGCTGTGCCCTCAGCCTGCTTCCAAGGGGAGAGGGGCCACCTTTCTCATCTGCCCCGGGGGGTCCAGGACCTGGGTGGGCTTCTGGCTTTCTAAAGGGCCTTTGAGTTTGCTCCATCCGGCAAGCAGAGCCTGTGTTCTTAGGACCTGGCAGAGTGAGATTTGCCAAAAGCCAGTGAGGTTGGAAGCCAGCGGGGGGTTGGGTCGCCTTGGAAGGAGCTGGGTGCATTCAGGAAGGGGGCGTTCCAGGGCCCAGAGCCACCTCCTCATGGGGACCCCACTGCTCTAGGAGATTCAGCCTAGCTGGGTCCCAAGGGTAATGCCCTCAGGGAAGCCCCATCTGGCAGCTCCAGGGCTGGGGTCCAAAAGGGACACATGGCTACTACCCCTGTACCACTGGCTGGAGACTCGAACGCTGGGCTCTGGGGCTAAGGCTGGGGGGCACGTGGTCTCAGGCTACAGTTCAGGACTTTTCCCCAAATGGCTCAAAGAAATGCATGTTTGGGAACAGGGCCAGATCTCCTTCTGGGCCTGGACAACCTCCAGCATCTGCCCCAGGGTTGTGCTTGAAGGTGGCAGAAAACCTCATCTCTGGCCACTGGCTGCTCTTGGCTCGGTGTGGGGCAGGTGGGGCAATGCAAGGAACAATGGGGGCAGTGGGCTTGGGCCAGCTGCAGAGAGAAAATGGAGGGGGGAAGCTGAGGACTGGGATGGGACCTCCAGCACTGGAATGCTTACAGGAGATGGGAGGAGGGATGCGGGGGTTGCCGTGGGGCTGCCTGCCCCGCTGCCTCCAGGGGTGGTGCTGGGCTCAGGCCCAGGCTCCATCAGATTGGCCTGGTGAGGTGAAGACAGCAGTGAACCAGCCTAGTCTGTGGGGGCTCCTGGGCTGAGGGAGGAGAAGGTGCAAGACCTCAGAGGGACATGGGATGGGTAGGAGGGACTGCTGAGCGCCGGGGTGGGGGGCAGGTGCGTCTGACCGCAGGCGGCGAGATGCCGCTTCTGAGGCCTCCATGTTCCCGTCCACCAAATGGGGCCGCAGCTCCGTGGTCCCCACAGGTGCTCAGCAGGGCCGCGGCTCCCCAGCAGGTGTTGAGGATGTGAGGCCCCCTCGAGCCTCCTCCTGCCCACCCACCCTCTTCCCGTGGCCCACACTGGGTGGTGTTTTTTTTTTTTTGTTTTTTTTTTTGGTATCACATTGAGATGTTTGGCCTGATGGGGTTTACCCAGCTCCGCTGAGGAACGAAGAAAGGGCCATTGTTCCCCGGAGGCTGCTGTGGTGCGCGCTGACCTATTTCTGGGAGACAGCAGCGGAACACGGAGGTCCTAGGGGTGGATGGTGGAGGTCGCGCTGGTGGAACCGGCCACCCGCCTGTGGTGTGTTGTGTGGGGAGTGTGCAGTTACATTTGGGGAGGGGGCAAGGAGGTCCTGTCAGGCCAGCCACTGGCTGCCACATTCAGGAGCCAGTTCTGTGATCCCAGCCCAGTGCTGCCCTTCTGGGCCTCAGTTTCCCCATTTGCCAGGTGGGGCCACTGGGCTGAGGGGCAGCAGAGGGCTGGCCCAACCCTGACATTGGCAGAAGCACAGCACATGGTCCAAGAGGAACCCCAACCTCCACTGCAGCAGGCCTCTCCCTGGCTTGCTGGCCTCCCTCAAGCAGCACCTCCCCTAGTAGGCCCTCCTTGACTTCCCACCTTGGCCCTTATCACCAGGACCCTGCCCCACTCCCACAGTGCCTGGAGGAGGCCAGGAGGTGATTCCTTGATTTGAAACCCTGGGCAGATCCTGCATTCCCAGCGGCCAGAGTCTGCGCTCGAGCCCCCCAAAGGGAACGGGGATCCACGGGGCATTGCTCGGCTCACACGTGCCTCACCCACCCGTGCCTCTTCCAATGAGCATGGCCACCACGGGGCATCCTCCTCTCACACTGATCTGATGAGAACAGACTCCTGGGGTCCTCTTGCTTTGGGGAGTGAGTCCCAGCACCTCCCCCTTAGGATCTGACCCTGGAGGCCTCTGTGAAAGAGTTCCCAGTTCCTGCTGGTGGACCTAGGCAGGGATGCTTACTAGTTGAGAACTCCCAGATAGGGGTTCGAATCCCAGGGCTGCCAGTGTGGGCAGCCTTGGACAAGATACTTTACCTTTCCATGCCTTCTCATCTGCAAAAAGAGAGAACTCCCATGCTGCGATGCTTCTGTCCACAACCCTCGAGACCCCAGGAGGGACTCATGGGTCTCGCTATCGTCATCTTCTTTGGAGACACCTGAGGCCACCCCGTCTGGCCTAGGGGCACCTGTCCTCACTGCCACCCTAACCCCGTGGGACCCACCACCCTGGGGTCAGCAGTTGTAGCCCTGCCCCAGAAGGGTCCTGCTCAACACCCTGGATGAGGCCGGGAGCTGTCTGTCCCCCATGCATGAGTGTCCTTGCCGTGAGCATCTGGGAGGACAGATGCGCCTGCCGAGGTCTTGGCAGGACCCCAGGGAGGTGAGTGGAGACGTTTCCAGGATGGCGGGCATGCACTTCTGGCCTACCCACTTCCCACCCTGACAGAGGGGATGAGCCAAGTGTGAGGCCCTCTGTGCCTGGCTCGCTCAACCTCCGGAGCCTGGGCAGCCCCAGCAGAGCCGGGCACCCATCTCTAGGCTGAGTCTTGTCAAGGTCACTGATGAGCTCCACCTGGCTGAATCCAACCATCAAGCCCAGGCCTCATCCTGCTCTGCCCATCGGCTGTGCTTGGCAGTTGCTCGCTGCCCCCTTGTCAGCCTCTGGGACCTACCACCCCCAGTCTTTGTCCGACCTCTCTGGCTGCTCCTTCTCTGACTTCCTTGCTGGCTCCTCTTCTCTCTCTTGGCTTCTTAACATTGGGTGCCCAGGGCTCAGTCCTGAGGTGGTTTCTCTCTTCTTTCCACACTCACTCCCTTGGAGACATCATCCAGTTCCCTAGCTGTAAATACAACCTATCTGCTGGAAACTCCCAAATTTATATCCCTAATCTAGACTCTTTGGCTAAATGAAATCTGTGTATCCAACTAACTACTCAACAAATGGGTACCTCAAACTTTATATGTTTGAAGTTGAGTTCCTGACTTTCACCCCCCTTTCCCCAAAACCTGCTCCCCTCAGTCTTCCCCTAACCAATAATTAGCAAATGCCCCCCAGCTGCTACTTGTTGTTATTCGATGCCTCTCTTTCTGCCACACCCCACTTCCAGTTCCTCGGCATATCCTTTGGCTCTACCTTCCAGAGTTGAACCTCTACCTCCACCACCATCATCTTGCCCTGAGCCACCATCATCTCTCACCAAGGAGACTGCAGTGGCCTTCTGATGGGGCTTCTAGCTTCCGCCCTTGCCCCTACCCCCAGCCTCTTCTCCAGAATGAGCCCATTAAACTGTAAGTCACCTGCCAACCCTTTCTGCTTGAAACCCTCCCAGGGCTCACATCTCACGAAAAGGAGAAGGCATTGCCGAGATGGACCTGGTCATACTCCCTGCCTCACCTCCTACCAATCTCCTACTCCATCCCCAAAATTCTAAGGCCTCCTTCCTAATTCTCTCTCCTTTGCACTTATGATGACCCTGTTTTCTGCACGTTTGGCTGGTTTTTCTTGCTCAATGTCTGACTCCCACCCTGGAATGTCAGGAGGGCAGGGATTGTGCCTGTCTTGTTCCCTGTTGGGTCTCCAGTGCCCATGGCAGTGCCTGGTACGTTGTAAAAGCTCAGTGAATATTTACTGAATAGATGAGCGAATGTGTCCAGTGCTGGCAGCCCCCTCCCTCCCCCTCCCTGTAGGTGTACCTGCCCCGGAGCTTCGGTTTCTCATCTGTAAATTGGGCCTGGGGTGAGGCACAGAGGAATTCATGCATGAGATGATGTCTCGCCAGGGTCATGGTGAGGAGGGGCTGGGATTCTGGAGGGGTCCATCCTCGGAGCAGCCCAGACACCCCCATCCCCGAGGACACAGAGAGGGGCCTGGCTGAGGCTGGATGAGGAGGTGCTGGGCCTAGAGAGACCCCTGAGTCCCTCCACATACTTGCACTGACCTAAAGACACCTGGGTGAGCTGGAGGCTTGAGTCAAATGGGGAGAGTTGGGGAAGGGATGGCCTGGCCAGCAGTGGGGTGGGCCCTCATCTCCTAGCTCAGGCCTTGCCTTCCCTTGCCTGTCTCCTGCCCAGTCCAGCTCCAGCCCTGCTGTTACTCTCCGAAGCTCCCCCAGTCAGGGTGCTGGGCTGAGGCTTGGGTCACCTGGGTTCTAACCCTCCATCCTCCACCCTTGGCTGAGTCATCCCCACCCCATGCTTTTGTCTCCCCAGCTCAGCCATCAAGTGTATGTGTGTGGGGGGGACCTAGGACAGCATTGGACTGAAGGGTGGGGGAGCTGTAAGGACAGACTGGGTCTGCAGGGGGAAATTATCACAGGGTCTGCCCTGGAGAAGGGGCATGATGGCAAAGCTAGACCTCCCCCTGCCACCATCACCACCAGGGCCCTATTTCAGGGAGAAAGAGGGGCCTGGCAGCCTCCCCAGTGGGCTGTGGGCAGGGGGAGGGCAGGAGTACAGCCCAGGAGGAGCTCTCTCTCTCTCCCTGCACCCGCCTGCCCCTGCACTTGGCCCCAGTCATGGCCAGCCTCTTGGCCCCATGGCCCTTCCGTAACATACTGGATTTCCCCTTCCTGGGTGAGTCAGGGCCAGGGCAATCCTCCAACGAGACCCTGGCCAAATCCCAGGAAGACAGCCAGACAGGGGCACCAGGGGCCAGATTAGGACCAGCTCCTGGGAGATACCATTAGAGGGACAAGTGGGTGAGACCATGGAGCTTCCTGCCCAGGGGCTGAGTTCAAGGGGCAACTCGGTGTGAGTGCAGGAGTGGCCAGACCCCAGCCCTCGCCAGGACCTCCCAGTGTGGGGGTAGAGAGGAAGAAATCAAGACCTCAGGTCTGCCCTCCTGAGTCCCCAAGTTTTCTCCTTCTTCAGGAGCACAGGGGTGGGTGGGCAGTAGATGCTCAAGCAACTCCCACTGACTGGGGCAGGGGAAGGCTGGACAGGCAGTAGGGTGAGGGCAGTCAGGGCCTCTGCCATCCATCTCCCCAGTCCATGCCTACTGAAACACAGCAGATGAAACAGGCTCCTCCCAGGAGGGGCTTAGAGGCGCCCAGGGTGGACATGGGCTGGGTTAGCCCAGTTCCAAGCTCATGACTTGGGGCCAAGAGGGAAAAAGCCAACCACCACTTTTGCTGTCCCCAAGCCTGCTGCCTGCCCAGAACTCCCATGTGGAGATGTGACACATAGACTCATTCACGGGTGGGAAGCTGGGGCCAGAGGGTCAGAGGATGCCAGAGCTGGGATCCCAGCCCAGGTGGCCACTGGCCTGCAGCATGCTTATGTGCCACCCCACCTCTGGCAGCCTGCTGCTGCTTGCCCACCCTCCTGCCTTGAGTCCTGTGGCCAAAACCTGCTCTGAACCTATTTCCTTCTGGGCTGGCTCTACCTGTCCAGTCTACCCTGAGTCCCTCCTGCTTTTGAAGAATAAATCACAGGGACTCAGCCTGTGCCACAGCCCAGAACTCGAGGCCTCAGCTTGGACCTGCCCGCCTGGCCAGACACTGCTCTCAAGGCATTACCCCATTTCACAGATGAGAACACAGAAGGCAACTGACTTGCCAATACCTCATAGCCAAGTAAAGGCAGGGGGAGGAGTCCAGGGGTAAATGGAACCCCAACCTGAGGAGCAAAAACGGGAGGTCTAGGGAGGTGGGAACAGGTAGCTCTGTGACGCTGTGTGGGCCCCGCCAGCTGTGAGGGTCAGAACACCCCTCCAGGGGAGAGGCTGTAGGGAGATGCTCCCCGAGTCTGCCGCCTGTGGTCGCACGTCGCCAGGCGGTAGGAGGCCCTAGGAGGGGGCGCCCCTTGTTCCCAGCAGCTTGCTCCCCCATTCTTCCTTTGCCGCCCTGGCTCCCGCGCGCCTCAGGCCCCGCTCACCGATGATGATGGTGCAGGCGCTCACCAGCCCGATCTCCTTCTTAAGCGCCACTCGCTCCGAGGCGCCGGGGCCAGGACCCCGGCCTGTGGAGGGCGAGGGCGCAGGGCCAGGGTTCCCGCGCCCGCTCGGCTGCTGCGTGTGGCCGGCCATGTCTCTGTCCCGCCGCGTCCCCGTTCCCTAACTGGCCTATCTGTCCCGCCCGCCGCCAGTCAGTCCGTCGGTCCGTCTGTCCGTGCCCGCGCGGCCCTCGCAGCCCGGACAGCGCCCACAGGCGGGCGCATGCGCTGGCACGGGGCCCGGGACCCGGGCCCTGGGCGGCGGGGGCCCGGGAGGGGCGGAAGGAGGGCCCGCCGGCAGCCCCCTCCCATCTCCCTTAAAGGGAACGCCCCTCCCACCCCACCCCCGGGTCCCGGCCAGGAAAGGGAGGAGAGGACTTGGGGCAGACCGAGGAAGGACTTCCCAGTTGAGCGAAGGAAGGGGCTTCTCCGCCTGAGTTCCAGCCATTCATGGGATGGGGGTGGGGTTGGGGAGCAGAGCTCAGGCAAGACCGTCCCTGTTCTCAAGGAGGCCGAGGAAGCAGGCAATCATGATAACTGTCCGTGCTCGGAACCCACTGGGTGCCAGCGCTTCAAAACTCCTTAAATCTATCACAGTCGTGTGTGTGTGTGTGTGTGTGTGTGTGTTGGGGGTGGGGACATTGGGTCCATTCTACCGATGAAAGCTGAGGCCCAGAGACAAGTAAGGAAGATCACAGAGCAGGTGGCAGGGCTCGGTGCAAACCCTTTCTGCTGCTTTCTTCGCCTCTAGGCGGTGATGGCCGGGAGCGAGATACAGCTCTAGGAGGGGTGAGGCTGGACCCACGGTCAGAGGTCTGGGGAGATGGGGTCGGGTGATGATGCTGGAGCCCCCCACCCGCACGCGGAGCGGGCCCAAGGCCCTGTGGGAGTCCTGGACGGAGCTCTGCCCGGCCTCCCCCCTGCCCCCACCCAGCCGCCGGGCTCCGGGCTGCGTCTGGAGAGGGGTCTCCACTGCAGACGGCTGATGCCTCGCCGCGGGTCAGGGCCTGGGCCCCGCGGCCCGGAACTCGAGTTCTTGGCGCAGGCCAGCCCGGTTTCTGGTCGCGAGCTCAAGGACGCCAGAGCCCCCTAGACTGCCCAGGAGACCCCGAAAGGAAGGCCGCGGCCCTTGACGTCGCGGAGGAGGTCGGGCGTGCAGGGCTGAGGGGAGGCTGCCTCCTCCCGGAAGCCGTCTGGATTGTGCAGCCCCGGCTAGCTAGCCGAGCAGACACAGGGGGGCCGCGTCGGGGCCACCAGGGCGGTGGGCGGGGCGAGCCTGGCACGGTGAGGCCGGCGGTGGAACAGCCTTTGTCCTTTCCTGGCGGCCGCCGCGCCGCGCCGTCCCCTGCATGTGGATGAGGCTGCGTCGGGCGCCGGGTCCTTTCCCCCAGTCCGCCGGGTTCTGCGCGGGCTCCGACGGCCGCGGGGCGGGGCGGGGCGGACCGGGGGTGGGGCGGGGGCTGGGGGCGGAGCCTCGCGGTGGGAGCACGGCGGGGACTGGAAGGCGAGCGGGGAGACGTCCGAGGCGCGGGCGGGGAGGAGCGGGGCGCCCCTGGGTGGACGTGCTGTGGCGACGCGGAGGGGGAGGCCGCTCAGCGAAGCTTCAGGCCCTGCGCTCCCGTCGGGGTCCCGCATTCTTGGCGCCCTCGGCCTCCTGCCCCAGAGACGCTGTCGGCAGCCGGCTCTCTTAAAGGAGCCTTGTGCGGGATGGGGGGGCGGGGGCCGCAGCCGGGCCCGCCAGAGTCCTGGTGGTCGTCGGTGGTGGGGGACCAGGTCTCGACCAGCTGGCTTGACTCTCCGCACTCAGCTGGGGTCCGCTGGTTGCCAAAAGGAGGGGCTGGCGCGGGCTTCAGTGGCTGGGAAGCCGTGGTTTTCGGGGGTGAGCTTCTCGTATGGAGGGGAGGAAGTGACTCTAGGGCTCCACTGGATGGAGATACGTCCTGTTGACCAGGCATATAGCCCACGAGGTCATTTTGGTGGAATTCAATGAGAACCTCCAAATTCCACTGGGTACAAAAGATGAGTAAGGTTGGTTAACCATCCAAAAATCTATCAGTGTAATTCCCCCACGTTAACAAAGAAAAAAGAATAGGATTTTTTCAGTAGATGCAAAAAACACTTTCATGATTTAAACAAACCAAAAACCTTTAGCAAACTGGAAGCAGAATGGAACTTTTTAATTTGATAGAGTGCTTTACCAAAAACAAACGAACACAAAACAAACACACACACACAAAATAAAAAACCAACACAAGAAACAAACCCCCAAAACAAACAACAAAAAACACCTCTTACCCAGAAACAAACAACAACAACAACAAAAAAAAACCCAAACCATATCCTCCAAAACCAAAAACCTCCAACTAACATGCTTAAGGTGAGGTATTGAACTTTTCCCACTGAGGTTGGGAATGAGAAAGAATATCAGCACAAAGTGTGGCTATACTATACTGAACTGGAGGTCCTAACGAGTACAACAAGGCAAGAAAAATAGGTGTGAAGAGAGGAAAGAAAGAAATAAAACTGTCATTAACATAGGAGATGACTGGGTATGTTGAAAATTGAAAAACTGTCTAGAGGTAAACTTAAAGTTGATAAGTGATTTTTAGCAAAGTTGCTGGATACAAATTCAATATGTAAAAATTAGTTATAGTTCTATGTACCAACAACAATTAGAAAATGGAATTTGTAGTAGTATAAAAATCAAATAAATCAAATGCATATTACACAAATTTCTGCCTGGAAAACTGCAAAACATGACTGAGAGAAAATTTTAAAGATATAAATTAATAGAGGTATATAATATGCCCATGGAAAAGAATTTAATATGTTAATTTCTCCAAACTGATCTATAGATTTGATGCAATCTCAATCAGTCCCAGAGGTTTTTTTTTTCCTCTTTGGTGAATCTTGATAGGCTCTGATGGGAGCTTGGCTGCTGCCCAAAACTCTGGACATGTGCACACACCTGAGATGGGGGCTGGCTTCCCCCACTTCACTTTTCCAACCCAGAATGTCCAGGACATTCTAACCCTCTTCTAAAACTTTCTAGAAATGTATAAGAAGAAGAACAAGCTTGGAGGTCTTATGTGGCAGTAATAAAAACAGCCTGATGTTGCTGCAGGGGTGAGCAAACTGATCAGTGGAACAAAACAGCATGCAGAGACAGACCCATTTATCTACGGCCTCCTGATTTATCATGCATGACAAAGTTAACCTTTCAGAGCAGTGCAAAAAGGGTGGACTTTTCCATAAATGGTGCTAGGCCAATTGAGTATCCACATTGAAAAAAATGACTGTTCATTTCTGCCTTAGTTTGCCAGGGCTGCTATGACGAATACCTTACAAACTGGTTAGCTTAAACAACAAGAATTTATTGCTTCACGGTTTTGGAGGCTAGAAGTCCAAAATCAAGGTGTTGGCAGGACCAGGCTTTCTCCGAAGTCCGTCAAGCTCTGGTGGTGGTTGCCGGTAAGCCATAATTCAGTCTCTGCCTCCATCACATGGCCACCTGTCTTTGGTCTCCTCTCTGACTTCTAATACCACTGTGTACAATTTCCTCTGCTTCTAAGGTCTCCAGTCAAATTGGGTTAAGGCCCACTTTCATTCAGTTGGGCCTTAACATCTTTAAAAATCCTATTTACAAATGAGTTCACACCCCCAGGACTAGGGGTAAGGACTTGAACTTGTCTTTGTGGAAGACATGATTCAATCTACCACAATCTCCACTTTACACTATACCCTCAAGTCAATTCCAGGTGGATGGTCAATGTACATGGGAAAGGTAAAACAATAGAGCTGCTAGAAGAAGACTCAGGGGGAGGGAATAGATTCATTTTCTTAAATGGGATGCAAAAATCACTAACTATGGGAATCCTATATTTTATGCATGATTGTTCTGTAAACCCACAACTTCTCTTAACAACAAAAAAGCACTATTAAAAAGTGAAAAACTGTGCTACATTAAAATTAGAAATTTCTGTCACTCAAAAGACATGATATGGAGAGGAAAAGTGAGGCACGTATGGGAGAAGATATTCCAATCTGTACACCTGGCAAAGGACTTGTGTCTAAAAACTGTAAAACTACTACAAAGCAATAGGAAAAGGGATTTAAACAGGCACTTCACAAAAGAAGTGTCCAAATGTAAGGCAAACACACGAACAGATGCTCAACCTCATTAGTCATCAGGGAGATGCAAAGTAAAACCACAATGAGGTAGCACTGTACCTTCACCAGAATGGCAAGTTACACTGCTGGTGGGAGTGTATGTTGGTACCACCACTTTAGAAAACCACTTGGCAGTATCTCTAAAATCAAGCACCATCTCTAAAGGCTTATGACATAGCATCTCCATTTTTATTTATCTTAGACACCTCTTAGGCACGATCTCAGATTCTCTGAGTTCACCTGACTTGGCCATGTTTATCTACAACTCAGAGTACCATTGGGCAGCACCTCCAGCAGGAGATGCTGGGGGACTAACCTTACACCATGAACTTGTAAGTAGAAATGCAGATGAGTTAACACACCCTTGGTCTATCCTTTGACCATGGCAGGCAGGGCCTGTGGATAAATTCTTCTCTCTTCCTCATCCCGGATGGACCGTCCTGAATCATTCATTATAAAGGCTCTTGGGAGATGGCCTCACAAAGTCCAGTAGTCAGATGCCTTTGGTATCCAGTGGTGGACATCTCAGAAACCCTCCTCACATTGACTCTCTTGCCTCCCTGCTGCACTCTTGATTCCCTGGGATTGCACCCCTATTTAAGAATGAACACTTCAGCTTTTGCCTCAAGCTCTGTGTTCTGGAGAGCCCTGGACTAAGACACGCTCCCGCGTATAGACCAAACAGAAATATGTAAAGGCACCAAAGAGGTGTCTGCAACATTGTTCCAGCAGCACTCCTCGTCGTCGCTCCCCACTGGAAACCACCCGGATAACCGTCCAAACAGATTGGATAAACACAGAGGAACACACGCAGGTCCTGGAGTTCGGCGCTGCGAAGGGAGTGGAGAACCACCGTGGCTGAAACTCCGAAATACAACGTGGAGCAGATGACGCTGGGCGCGAGGACATTCTGGATGATTCCATTTATATGCAGGTCTAGAGCAGGCAAAATGCATCTCTGCTGTGAGAAGTCAAGACAGTGGTTGAGCTGAGGAGGAAGGACTGGGGAGGGGCGCGAGGGGGCTCGGGGGTCCCGGTCCAGTTCTATTTCTTGATCTGGGCGCCGGTGACCCAAGTGTGTCCAGTTTGTGAAAAGTCATCAGGCTGAACACTTCTGATTTGTGCTTTATTTTGGGGGGTTTGTAGGTTACACTTCCTCAAAAGGATGATGTGACACAGGTGCTGGGTGGGGCAGGGCCTGCTTGGGGCGGTGCCTGGCTCTGCTCTGATTCCTCCTTCAACCCGCTCAGCGCTCCCTCACCCTCTCTGTTCTCAGGCCCCTTCCCTTCTTCCCATGTTTCCAGCCCAAGTGTCTCCTCCGGCCTCCTCTTTGGGCCCCACCATCCTGACCCAAACTACCCATTGCCCGAGTCTCAAGGATGACCTTGCCGCTGGTTCTTGGGGACCCCTCTCGGCTTCTGTCTCTGGACAGTCCTCCCCTCTCTCCTCATCTGCCCTGGCCTCAGTCCTGGATTTCCTCTCTCCTTCTTCTGCACCCTCCCTGGACCTCCCCCTCCCCACACATGTCCAGCCCCAACCCTGGAAGGCCTGGGGCGAGAGTTCCAGGGAGGACTCCACACACTATATGCCAAAATATTTAGAAGTCACTTCTGGGTGAGTTCTACCGGGGCCAGTCTGCTGCATACAGGGGCAGGGGAGGGCTTAGCAGGGGAGGGCGGGATCTGGCTGGTGCCCAAGGCTCCTGAGCATAAGCACTTGCCTGGGGTGGGGGCTGGCCTGGTCACCCTTCCCCCCAGCTCACTTCTCCAAATGAGGTTTCTAGGCCAATATTTTCCCCTACCCAAAGTTCACTACAGAGTGGGATGGGGGTGGCGTGTACAGGAAGTGCAATTATGGGGAGCCAGGGCTGCCTGGACACTCTCCTCCATGATCTGGGGCTGCCAACTTGAAAGAAAGCACCAGCATTGCCTCTTTCTCTGGCTTCCCAGGGCCGAGGCTGTGACGCCCCTTGCCCCTCCCATGCACACTCACTCCTCTTATCCCAGCATCCTGTGGCTTGGGGGAAGGAGCACTTCCTGACCCCCTTACCTCTCCCATCATTCACCTTTGTCCAATTAGTCATCAAACTTTAATATTTTCTTATAACACTGAAAATTTGAAAACTGGTACAGGTGACAATTCTGGCTCTCCAAGGTGGGAGGTCCATGGCAGGTCTCCCTCCTGGTCCTCAGGCTCCGTGTCTCCTGCTTCTGGAATGATCAAATGACCATGGTCAAGCCAGGGTACATTGCTCCCCATGCCCCTTGGGTCCTCAAATGTCACCCAGAACCCCCCCCATGTGAATGGGACCTGTATCCCATTCCCCACACCCAGAGCTCTGACTGCCCCCCAGCTTTGTCTCTTCTCTCCCCAAGGCCTCCCTAATCTCTACCCCTATGCGTTCTACCCCCCCCCCCTTTTCTGGAGGCTAACAGCCTCTTCCCCACCCCAGGATTGCTCCAAAGTGCAAATCTGTCCCCCCACCCCCATCCCACCCCAAAATGTCCTTGCTGGCTCAATGCAGCCACAGGAGTGTTTTGTTAGGGGGACCATTTAATTCAAACTGGGGCCCTTTTGAGAATGACTATGTCCATGGCTAATGCTAGGACAACAGTGTAAGCCAGAATGTCTTGAGCAAGCTGGGATGGGTGGTCAACTCCCCCCTTTTAAAAAATTTAGTTTATTTTTTAGAGAAGTTGTAGGTTTATAGAAAATCATGCAGAAAAGTACAGAGTTCCCATTTATCCTCCAGTTTTCCCTATATTAACATCAGTGTGGTACATTTATTACACTTGCTGAACCAATATTATTATATTTATATTATTAACTAAAGTCCATAATTTGCATTAGGGTTCACTCTTTATGAACACAGTTCTTTGTGTTTTTTATTTTTATTTTTAATTTTGGTAATAAATATACAACATAAAATTTCCCATTTAAACTGCAGTTCACAGTTCAGTGGTCTTAATTATATTCATAATATGGTACCATCACCACCATCCAGCACCAAAACTTTTCCATCACCCCAAAATAGAAACTTTGTACTCATTAAGTTTTTACTCCCCATTCTCCACCCCCACCCCTGGTAATCTGTCTTCTAATTTCTGACTCTATGATTTTGCATATTCTAATTATTTCATACAGATGAGATCATAAAATATTTGTCCTTTTGTGTCTGGCTTATTTCACTCAACATGATTTCTTCAAGGGTCATCCATGTTGTTGCATGTATCAGAACATCATTCTTTTATGGCAGAATAATATTCCATGGTATGAATTTCCACATTTTGTTTATCTATTCTTTGGTTGATGGACACTTAGGTTGCTTTCACCTTTTGGCAATTGTGAATAATGCTGCTAGGTTGCCTTTTTTATTTTATTTTATTTTTTGCATTATAATTTCCATTACTTTCTTTTTTAATTGACTTTCTTTTTTTTTTCTTTTGGTGTACAGTTTTATGAGTCATCCTCCCCTCCTCCCCGCTTGCTGTCTGTGTCTGTTTGCTGGGTGATCTTCTGTGTCTGTTTCTCGCCTTCTCTTCTCATTTTTCTCCTCCAGGCTACACTAGGATTTGATCCTAGGGACCTCTGATATGGGAGAGAGGAACCCTGTCACTTGTGCCACCTCAGTTCCTGGTTTCTGGCACATCTTGCTTTGACTCTCCCCTCAGACTCTCTTTTGTTGCGTCATCACCTTGCTGCATGGCTCGCCATGCATCCATGTGGGCCTGGCTCGCAGCGCAGGCCCAGCTCACCTGCTCGCCTTTTTTTCACCAAGAGGTCCCTGGGATCGAACCCAGGTCCTCCCATGTAGTAGACGGATGCCCAACCACTTGAGTCACATCTGCTTCCCATAGGTTGCCTTTTTTAAAGCCACTGTCTCCAGCTCTGCTCTGATGCTCAGATGCAGTAGACTGCTGATCACCATTTCCCTTGACCCAACTGTTTCCCAGGCCTGCACCCCCTTATACCTTATATTAGTCACCAAAGGGGTGCCAATGCAAAGCACCAGAAATCTGTTGGCTTTTATGAAGGGTATTGATTTGGGGTAAAAGCTTAAGAGTTACAAGGTCCTAGAGAGTCCAACTCAAAGTACCATAAGAGGTACTTTGTCACCAAATGTCTGTTGCCACGTATTGAAGCAAGATGGCAGGTGATGTTTGCGCGAGTTCAGCCTTCCTCTTCCTCTTCAGGCTCCGTGGGCCCAGCTTCTTCTGATCACAGCTGTAGGCTGGAGGGCTCGTTTCTTTCCAGCTCAGCTGCTCTGGTCGCTTCACAAGGCCAGCTGTAGACTATCAGGTGAATGGCTGGCTCCTCACTCTTTCCGGGACTGCAGGATCAAAGTCCATTCCTCCTGCGTGTCTGTGGAGCTCTCTCTCTATTCCTCTGTGTATTTCTTCTTCTGTCTTCTTGATTGAGTATCTGTTTATATAGCTCACCAAGGGGGCAGGGACTCAACCCTGCACGCCCTAATGACATAGTTGAATCAAAGCCCTAATCTTGATTTAATCAGTAAACATAAAGCCTTTGAATTTAAATCAATCAAAGGGTATCATGCCCAGAGGAACAGATCAGTTTACAAGCATAATTAATAACTCTTTTTGGAATTCATCAATAATATCAAACTGCTACACACCTCAAAGCTCACTTGTGCTGGGCATCACCTTTTCCAGGAAGCTGTTCTAGTCCCCAGGCTGAATGGGGACTCACTCTGCACCCCCATTGCCACCTCTCATTGCTGCTTTTCTCCCACTGGACTGGCTGCTCCTCAGAGGCAGAGACCTGCTCTTACTTCCACACATAGTAGGTCTGACCTGGGAATCAAAACATACAGGTCCCAGCTCTGCCGTCGAGTTGTGGCTGCTTCACTTAACATCTGGCGTGGGGGCAGTGGGGGCAGCACACGATTCCTTAGTGCCCACAGCTGTCATGGGGGGCACTTTGCTTGAAATCACCCCTTATGTTCCCCAGCCCCTGGGTCCTGGGTCCAATGGTCAGAGCAGGGCAATGGCAGGAGGAGCAATCCTATTGGGGCGATCTTCCCGTGTCCCCCATGCTTCCCCCCTTGCAGCCCCTGTTGGGGGCTGTGGGAAACAGGGAATAGGAAGTACGAGAGGTTGGGGTTTGGCCCTCCCCTTTGTACCAGGACTCTCCTCTCCCTCTAGTTGGTCCCAGTCCCAAATCCCTTCAGGCCACCCTCCTGGACCAGGACACTCTGTTCCTGGGACGTTTACCTATCCCTCCGCTCAAGGACACCTGCCATCCCAAAAGGTGCCACCAGAGGGCAGCCTCCTTGTCAGCTTTTGCGCCCAGGTTCCCTGGGATGGACCCTTGTGACTTGCCTCTTGGGTAGGTCCAGGCATCCAGGCCTCAGGTGGACCCTGTTCCAGAGGCTTGGGGAGGGCAGGCAAGGCCTCTTGGAACTAGGGAAGTCCTTCCCGAGAGCTGCCCAGGCTCCCTCCTGCTGCAGCCTGTGTAGGGAGGCTTTCCTCCTGGCCTGAGAGGTGCAGGGGAGGCCCCGGGGTCTGTGGGCGCTGGCCCGGGTCCGGAAACTCATAGTGAAACCCAAGAGATCTCGTAGTGCAATTCTTTCCACGCAGCACACCTGCCTTGGGTGGGAGGGCCCGGGCCTTATCTGATGGGCCCCGCCTTTCTCACAGCTGAGGGGAGCTGCCCAGACAGGTCAACCAGGGCCCGGTGTGCAGGGGCTCTGCCGGCCCTGGGCTCAGCTTCCCCATCCGCCTCAGGGGCAGGGACAGGGCGAGCCTGGGAAAGGCGCGGGCGGTGGCCCTGCCAGAGGGGAGAGGGCCTGCGGGACATCAAAACCGGTTACCAAAAACTGGGGCAATCCACATGTTCGCCTCTGACAAACGAACGCTTTTAATGTTAAAAAAAAAAAACAAAAGACTGCACTTCACCAGACTCTGTTTGGGTAGAAGAACACGTCGCTTGGTGAGACACTGAGGAGGAGCCTTGGCTGGGCGCGGGCCCCAGGGGGCCCCGTGGGCGTGGACGGTCCTCAGCCCTGCCGGGGCGTCTCTGAGGGCCACACCGCACGTCTGGACGTGAGGGCCTGGACAGATGGCCTTCTGGGTGGCCCCTCTCGAGCACCCTCCTGTGGGGCACCCCCTGTGGTAATGGAGACCAGAAGTGGGTGGGGGTGGGACAGGGGATCTGACGCCACTGGGTTGAGAGGGGTGAGCCGCTCTGGAGAAACGGAGGCCCAAAGAAGGACTTTTCCAGAACCTGTCCTGACACAGCCTGCTGGTGTCCACAGGGGGCCTCCAGGAGGGTCCCAAGAGGGTCAACCTCAGTGTCGCAGTCCCTTAGCCACCCACCTCAGGAAACTGCCTCCCCAAGCACAAGGCATCAGCTTGAGGTCTCCACCTGAGGAGGATCCGTGTCAGGCCCTTTTGCCCCACTCTGCCCCACCCCTGCCTACGAGTCCCCAGTGGGCCTGGGAGCCTGGGCTCTGCCATGGCCATGTGCAAATGTTCCAGCCCCAGGTTCCAGGCTGCCTGTATGTGGGGTTCCCAGTCAACCAGCCAAGGCTGGGTCCTGCCGGGATGGAGGTGCTGGCCTGCCCAGCCATGGGATAGGGTCAGGGTGTTGTCAGGGGAAGATGGGAGGGGTCAGTATTGTGCCATCTCCCCATTTCAAAGAGGGAAAAACGGAGGCCTAGAAAATGGATGTAACTGGCCCCAGAACACACAGTTAAGCGGGGAGCTGGGCTTGCCAGGGCCTGAGCCTGTGACCCCTGGGATGGCCCTCACCCCCCATCCTGCCCCGGGCCCCTCCCAGCACTCACTCCAGCCCTGTCAGTCAGGTTGGATGGGCAGAGACCCAGGCCTGCAGGTGACCAGGTGTGGCCAGCCTTGGGACAAGCAAGGCCCAGGAACTTCTGTTTCCTAGAGCCACCTGTGTACTTGGAGAAAGGGCTGTCTGCTCTGGGGCCCCCCACCTAGGCAGGCCATTGGGGTGCTGCTATGCTCCCACCACCTCCCTCAGGGAGCTGCCGCCAGACCCCCTGCCCCTCTGAGCCACGCTTACCCAATGGCCTGGGAGCCCTCTGTCCCATCCATGGCCATGTCCCCTGCCTGCCCTGCAATACCCCAAGGCTCCCTCCAGGACCCCTCCCCCCACTTCTAGTGCTTTCTGTGTGGTCTCCACTCTTTCTGCTCACTCCCAGCACTGCCTCGACCCAGACCCTGCTCCTGACCCCAGCCCCTCACACCCAGCTCCCCACAAGCTGAGGGTCCTGTGGGCAGCACTTAAGCATGGCTCTTCCCTCATACCAGGGCCTCCCCTATCTCCCCTTACCAGGGGACCCCCATCTCCCTCCTGCTCAGGGCAGGATCCTAGGGGATCCTCCTTGCCTGCTCCCCAGCTCCCCTCCCATGAGCACCTAAATCTGGTCAACTCTATCAGACCCATAGCCCCTTCTAAATACTCACATCTTCTTGCTGCCCGAAATTAAAGTTCAGAGATAATATCATCTACACTTGTAGTAAAAAAGCCACTATATAAGCCTCATTTTAAATAAAGGAGAGATGAAAGGTCAGTCATTTATGACTTCATCTTGTGTATGCGATGGCTAAAATCCTGGGCTAGGGTCTCCAGAGGACCTAGCAGCGGCTTACGTAGAATCCCAGAGGCTGTAATCGGTGTCCACGTCCTTCCAGGCACAGATACTTGGAAACACAAGACCATCCCAGGGACATGGTTTTCCAAAAGGGCAAACAGCTCTTGGCAAATTTCAAAACCAAACCAACGCAAACTCCGTGTCCCCTCGATGTCCACGCTTGTTGCATGCCCAGGAAACTCTGTATTTGGAAACTGTGTAAAATAAAAGTAGCTTCCAGGCTCCAGTGAGTACCAGCTGGGTTTTTACCAATGCCAGGATTTCTCAGCCTTGGCACTATTGGTGTTTTGGACAGAAGAATGCTATGCCGTGCCCTGTAGGATGCTTTGCAGCATCCCTGGCCTTGATCCATCAGTGATGCCAGTAACACCCCACCCACCCACCAAGGTCGTGACAATCAGACATATCTCCGGACATTGCCAGATGTTCCCTGGGGACCACTGAACTACACAAGTGGGTGGGGAATGTTCAGACACTGTGTCGGACGTGGCACAACTTGCTGCAGTGTAGGACGCCCCCACCTCCCCGACACAAGCCCCCCGAATGCCTATGGCATCCCCCTGACCATGACGACCAAACTGTCCCCTTTCTAAATGCACCATGTGAGCAGCACAGTCACTGTTGGGGGCTTCCAACCTCCCAGATTCTCTAATCCGAGTGAGTGGGTGGGGCCAAGAAACCTGCTGTCCTCATCTCCCTTGGCCCCGTCACCATGACAACAGCCACCTCCCCACCGGCCCCATACCTGCCCTGGATCCTGTGGTCCTCTGTGCTCTTGTCAGGCGCCCCCTCCTGCCTCCCCCTAATTCCTGCCTCCCCCTTCCAGCTGCTTCCATCCTGCCCCATGCCTTTGCCTCTGTGGTTACCCTGGAATTCTGTCTGAGTCCTTGGTCTGGAGGAGCTTTCTCAGCCCAGAGGCCCTCCTCCAGGGAGCCCTCCCTGAGCTGCCCCCTCCCCACTGTGGCCAGCTCTCCCTCCCCCCCCCCCCAGGCTTCTTAGACCCCTGGCTCAGCATCACCCATCATCTGGCCTTTCCATGGGCTGTTTCTCATCTGCCTGTCCCCACCCTACGCCCAGATCTCTACCCCCAGCCCTCACCAGGGTTCTCCCCTTTGTCACACCGGGGTCCTGGCCCAGAGTCTGGCTCAAAGAAGGCACCAGAAATACGGGTGGCAAAACTGAGGCTGTGACTCAGTGCAGTTCTAGCTTCATTCCCTGGGGGCTCCAAGGGGCCCTCCATAAACCGAAGGGGGTACATTCTGAGGGGCAGAGCTGAATGGGCATTGGGGTGGGGGTAGGCAAGGTTACAGCCCTGGCAGGGATTGAACTGTCGTGAGCTGGCATCTCATCTCCCCATACAAAGCTCCTGGCCCTTCTCTTGAGGGGGGGGTGTTGGGGGGGTGAGGGGGTACAAGGGTGAGAGGGTGAGAGGCCGGGGGAGGACATCGAGTGGACATGGAAATTCTTCCATCTGAAAGGGCCACCAGTGAAGACCCACTGCAATCCAAAGTGGAGCTGGGGCTGAAGTCCAGCGCTGGGGTTGCAGAGGGCACCCCAATTCCTACCCATGGGTAGGCATCCAGTCCCGCTCCCTAGCACCCAGCCCTCTTGGAGTTCCCTAAGGTGTCCCTGGGGCATGGGCCACTGGACACAGGCAGCAGCTGTGAGCACCGTGGGAGCTGGCCCTCACCCCACCTTCCTCTGGCCCTGAGCCTGCCTGTCCCAGGCCAGGGCTCATGCCAAGCAAGCAGGCGAGGGCTGTGGGCAGGGCAGGCCAAGGCTGTGGCTTCTCCCACCTGGCCATTCTAGAGCCACTGGGCTCCTGGCCCAACCCTGGTAGCAGCCCTGTCCTGTCCTGCCATGGGTGTCCCCAGCTCCTGGGACACCCCCTCTGTGCAGAGCAGGGACTACAGACCAGGCGAGGGGGCAGGGGAAGGGCTGCACCGGGGCATGAGGGCATCTCCAGGCTGGCAGGCCTGGGTACCCGATGGAGAGGGCCGCCTGGGTCCTGGAAGACCCTGCGGGAACACCCCTGGGCCTGGGAGTGCAGCCCCAGCAGCTCCTGTCTCTGCCAGTTCCTGCCAGGCCTCAGTGCCCCCAACTGGGAAATGGGCAAGTGGCCTTCACCCTTGTCTCCTGGCAGCCCCTGAAGGTGTAGGCCAGTGGCCTACCTGAAATCGGCCCCAGGCCCCACCCTGCAGGCCGTGTGTGCCCGTGCCCTGGTTGGCAGCGTTCTGGGTGCCCCCCACCCCCACCCCCGCCAGACCTTTCCCCCAGTTCCTTGGGCTCCTCCTGGTGATGCGTGCGGCTGCTCTCAGCCAGTGTGGAGGTGCCGGCTCCAGGGCCTGGCCCGGCTCCCAGCCCCTTTCCAGGCCTGGCGACGTCACAGGCCCCAGGAGGGAGCCCTCCTGCTTCCTTCTGGGCTTCTGGTCAGCTTGATGACCTGGGTTCTGGCCAGCCCTTGTCTTGGTCTCCTGGCTCTGCCCTGTTTGCTTTTCTCGGCAGCAGCTGTGAGGCCCAGCTGGAAGGAGGTGGGCAGAGAGCCCGAGGGGCAACACCCTCCTCTCCAGGCCTCCCGCCAGGTGGGCTAGATGGTCGTGGGGGCATTTCTGGGGTGGGCGCACCTGGGCATGTGTGGTGGGACACTGGAGAGGCCCCCAATGGGCCTCGTGGCGGTCACTGTGCGTGGGGGGGCGGGCCCTCAGTGAGAGCGCACATGTGGGTGCGAGGGTGGCTGCGCGAGAGATGGGAGTGTGGGTGTGAGAACGGGTCTGTGGGCGGGGGCCTGGGGCAGAGGGAGGCGCCCTTGCTGTTAGAGGACATCCCAGGGGTCACGTGGGCTCAGGATTCAGGGGTGGAGGGGAGGGGTTTGGGGAACAGAGAAAGCCTGGCCACTAGATGTCACCAGGAGCCCACGGGACAGGGGAAGGGCCTCTTGCAGGGCCAGAGCCCCTTATCCTCCTCCCCAGGTATGCCCACTTTCACAGGCAGGGGGCGCTCCCTGCTCTGTCAAGGTCCATGAGCCGCCAGCCTTTTCCGCCCCCGCAGGTGCATTCTTACCCAGTTCTCACTGAGGAGCTCCTGCGTGCCGGGCGCAGGGGACCCAGCCACGAATACGACAGCCAGGCCCCATCCTGAGGAGCTTGCATTCGAGAATATCAGTCATCGGGTGAGTGCGCAGGAGAATTTGCGATGGAGACAGTGTCACACAGGAGGTAAGTCAGGGTGAGGTGACAGGGACTGGGAGGGCTGTAGGGGGTTTCCAGGGAGGCATCTGGGCAGGTGACGAGGAGTATCTGTCAGTGAACACCTGGGGAAAGAGTGTTCAGGGCAGCTGGAACAGTGCGTGCAAAGGCCCTGAGGCAGGGATAAGCCAAGCCTCTTAGGGAAATACCAGGAGGCCTGGGTGCTGGGTGCAGCTTTGGGGGTGGAGTGGGCAGATCAAAAGGGCCTTGGCCATTTTCCCTTTTTCTCCTCAAGTATGCTTATGTGGGGAGAGGTCCTTGGGGGCCACACACTCTGTGAGGTGGTGGGGCCTTCCTACTGGGATGTGGCTGCAGGGTGAGGCCTATCCAGGGCTGTCATGACTGGTGAGCAAAGATGATGTCACAGCTCATAGGGACCAATAGGCCCCAAACCTCACACTCAGTGGGCTGAGAAGCAGAGAAAACCCCACAAAGGGCCTTTTCCCTGCTGGCCAAAGGCCCCTCAAGGCAGGGCAATGTGGGTCTGTCTTGGCTCCCAGGCTGGGGGGCAAGGCCAGTGGGGGAGGAGAAGAAGGATGAGGGTCCCTGAGTCTCAGGGTCCCCTGCTCTGCTCAACACCTCACAATGTCTCCCCAGCCCCCTCAGAGTGAGCCCAAAGACCTTACCATGGCCAGTGACTTACATGTGGCCCCAAGACCTTGTGGGTCTCATCAACCACTCTCCCTGTCACCCACTTGGCTCTAGCCACATAGGCTGCTTTGATGTCCCTTAAGCACTCCGAGTACATTCCTGCTCAGGGCCTTTACTCTTGCTGTTCCTCTGTCTGGAAAGTTTTCCCCCCAGACACCCCCAGGGCTCATGCCCTCTCTTCCTTCAGGACGTTACTCCCGCCTTCTCTGGAAGACTTCACTGAACATTCTATTGAAAACCACATCCCCGCCTCAGAACTTTCTACCCACTTGGTCCTGCCTTTCTCCCTGATCACCACTGGAAGCTCTAGGTATTTCACTTGTTTGCTATTTATGTTGCCTGTCTCCCCCACGAGACCATCAGCTGAATGGTCTGCCTGGTTCGCTGATGTAGCCACATCGCCTAGCACCTGCCAGGGGCTACACAAAGACCTGTTGAGTGAATGAATGGGGGTGGCTGGGACAAGGCCTCAGCAGGCTGCCCCTTCCTCCTGACCTCATCTGGCCACGGCAGGACCAGGCCTTTGCCTCAGAAACTCCCATTCCTCCTCAGCAGAGCCAGAGGCCTGAACTCGGTTGCTGCCTGCCCTGAAAGCTCCTCGAGCTCGGTCCACCCTGCGTGGTCCATCCTGGGCCCTGCCCTCAGGAGGGAAGTGCTTGAAAGGGGCTGATCTAAGCTGGGAACAGCAGGTGGAGCTGGGGCCAAGGGGACAGAGCCACTGACCATACCACGTCTTGCTCTGCTTTGTGCCCCTGGGGACGGTGTTTTATGTGCAGCAAAATTGCGTCTAATGGCCTCAGGCACTGCACAGGAGTCGTGGGGAGCCATGCGTGCTGAATGGAGGGGATGGGGACCTGGATCCGGGAAGCCACATGGCAGGGAGGAAAGATGCCTTAGAGACAGGCCATCACTGTCCCTTCCTTTCTGGGGGAAGAGCCGGTGGGTGGTGGGTGGCTATGACCTGTTATTAGGTGGCTATGCCTGTCCCAAGGCCTGAGTGAGGAGGCAGTGTTTCCCTGGGAGCCTCTCATGCATGTGCCCTTTTACCCAGGATTGGAACCCTGGGCCCAGGCTCCAAGCCATGGGGGGTGTGAAGTCTGCCCTGGCCCTAGGATGGGACTCCTGACTGCCTCTTCCGGTTTCCTAGCGGGATTTAAATGAGAATTCCACCTGCTTCGGCCTATCTAGTCAAGGAAGAAGGTGGGGAGCTGGGAGCCTTAATTTTAGGGTACTCCAGAAAGGACCTGAAGGAACCCCAGGGGTTCCCAGCAGCACAGTTTGAAAACCACAGGTCAAGCTCAGCCTACTTACTGCTCACCTCAGGAAGGAACCTCATTCTAGCCAAGAGGGCCTGCTTTGAGTGGGGTGCTAGTAGGGTCAGTCTGCAGTGTCACGGCCCCCAGTAGGGGTCACTGCTGGGAGGAGGCCCCAGCCAGGCCCTGGGGGCACCAAGGAGAGCTCCAGACCCAAGTGGGCCCACGTGCCTTGGCCTCAGCACCAGTGACCTCAAGCTGGCTCTGCCTCTGAGTCAGGGGCCACCACAGGCCCTCCCAGTGGACAGAGCTGCCCTGTGGCCATGCCGCCAGCTGGCCGGGGCTGGTCGGAAGCCCTCAGCTCTGGGATGGTTGCCAAGGCCAGGGCTACAGGGACTGGTAAGGATTTCTGGCTAAGTTCGGGTCAAGCCATTCCAAGGGACAGCTGCAGCGTCTCTCCAGTCAGCTCCTGGATGGGGGCCAGCCCAGCCTTGGGCTTGAGTTAAGCACGTGTGAACACACATAGGCACACACGCATATACCCACACATGCACACAACTACACACATGAACACACACAAATACCTGCTCACAATGTACCCGAAACACACTAGCACACACATACAGAAACGTGTGCACACTTGAACACACGTGTGTTAACATGCAGATATGCACACATGCAGATACACATGCACACATACAAATACACACGTGCACACACATTCACACACACACTCCCCATTCTCCTCCGTCAGACAACCTCAAGGATGGATGGAGGAACACTTCTGAGTCCAGCCTGTCTGAAATGAATTCCGTAGGGAGGGTGGCCTCTTCCCACTCCCTACTCCCCACCCTCCAGCTCATGGCAGCCCTTTCCCCTTGGGGCCAGGGAGGACCCAGACTTCTCCCAGTTTGGACTGGTGGGTGGATGTGTATGGGGGGAGTAAGAGGCAGCTGAAAGGTTGGCCACTCCATTGGGCTGCTCTGGGCAGAGGCAGGGGACGTTTCCTTGGACCCACCTACTGCATCTTTCTGGGGTGGAGAGCACTGGAATCACTGCTACATCCTATAGACATAAGCTAAGCATAGGCTTTGAAAGGGAGTGGGACTGCCCAACTTGGGGTACTGTGATCACTGGTCAGCATTGGAATGACCTTGGGGTCCCTCCTGGTGCAGGAAGCCCACCCCCCTGGGTTGCACCCCGCCCCCATCCCCCAAGGAAGCCAGCCCTTGGCCTGTCTCCCCTTGAAACCTCTCCATCCCAGTCTCAGGTCCCTACTTGGAGGCTTCTTGGCCCCTCTTTTCCTATCTCCACCAAGCCTGGGCATCCCCAGCCAGGGAGAGCTCCGAAGGTTCAGCACATGGTCCCTGGTCCCTGCTGTCCCCAGCCACACAAACCCAGGCATGCTGGGGCATCAGCTCAGGGGTGATAGCTGAAACCTTCTGTGGCCCCTGACGGTGGGTACCCTGCCTAGCATGGGACCAGGGCCATGAGAGGGGTTCTGCAGCCACCAGCCCCTCATCCCAAGAAGCCTGCTCTGGGGTGGGCCCTGCTGTGTCCGGCTGGCTGACCACCACTCCATGCCACAGTCCTTGGCAGGGGGCAGAGGTCTGTCACCTCCCCCACCAGATCAATACCCCCAAGGCTGCTGTCAGCAAATCTTTGACCTCTGACCTAGCCACACACTGTGACCCCTGGACCTATCAGTCTTTCCACCAATCCTGGCCCTGGTCTCCGGGGTGGATGAGGGGATGACCCCCTGGCTCAGGCCCAGGCTGCAGGGGGAAGGGAGAACGGGAGGCGGTCAGCCCCCCTTGGCCCAGCCACTTCCCTTCACTCCACACTCAGGGCCACAGCAGGAGCTGGAGGCCGGCCCAGGCAGCAGCTGCCCTGGAGGCGGGTGGGGAAGAGGGACCCAAGCAGCCGAGGGTAGGAAATGAGGGGTTTGGAGGGTCCCTTCTGAGGCTGTCAGGCCAGGGACCCTGGGCTTCCTGCCTCCTGCCCCAAGGAGACGCAGTCTCACTCCTGCAGCTGCGGTGCCCAGGCCCAGCGCCTAAGGCTCAGAAGGCCCTCCTTAGCCCTGGAGCCGGGGCCCCTGCCCCTGAGCCCCACTGGGACTGGTGAGAAGGCCCTGCTTTCCCTATCCTACGGGTCCCCTTCCCTACGGCGAGGCCCCTGACCCACCTGAGCCCCAGCCGCACAGTCTCCCTGACCCGGGGCTGCTCTCTGGGCCCCTCCCTCTGCCCTGGGCCCAGTCGCCTGCGGCTCAATCAGGAGGGGCCCTGCTCTGGCCCACTATGTCCCACCCCTGGAAATCCCCATGGACCCTGCTGGTGGGCCAGGGAGCCCCATGCTCTGAGCCACCCTCGGGTACAATTTGGAGAGTCTGGGGCTCCCTGGAGGACACCGCTGTCCTGAGACTCTGCTCCCAGAGGGTCCAGCCAGGAAGACAGTGTGAAGGTAGACTCACCCTGTAACCCCCTACTTGGCTGCCTTCCTTTGCACCCAGGGCGTCTCCACACTGCCTAAGACGAGGACCCCCTCCTCATGGGGTGTTCTGAAGGACCCCTGTCCTGGGTCCATCTGGGTCTGCGGTGGGGGGAGGGGCAGGGGTCCAGGGCCCCCAGGGATGAGACACACACTCTTAGGAGGAAGGGAAGAAGGGGGTTGGGGTGGCGGGGTGAGAGAAGGAAGAGAAAGGACGGCGAGGAGGGGGAAGAATGGAGAGGAGAGGCCCACCAAGATGGCAGATGCAGGGAAAGGACAGCTGGGGGTGAGGAGAATGCACTGTGGATGGGGAAACTGAGGCTCAGAGAAAGGGTGTGTGGCAGGTTAGAGGGCTGAGGTGGGCCCAACTCCAGGGCCGAGGACGCCTCATTGCCCCACTGACTCCAGGAGGCACTGGCCGTGGGAGAGCCCCCTCAGGTCCTGGCTGAACCAAGGAGGGGCCTGGGGCTGGCCCAGGCCAGGTGGGTGAGTGGGCAGAGGGCGTCCACACCCCTGCCTGGCATTGACCTGGCTCTTGGCCACCCTTTTCTCCCCTCCAGGCCACCCCCACCTCTGGGCTGTCTGGGAGCCTCGTCTCTTCTCTACCTGGGACCTGGGCCTGCCAGCTTGGAACAACCTGCCCGGCCCCACCATGGGCACCCTGGAGCCAGGGAGATTGAGGTGGGGGCACAACAGTAACAGTACCACGTACTGAGTGGCCCCTTTGGGCTGAGGTGTCAGGCCCGGCTCCCCCCCACCTCTACCCCAGGCCTACGCGACACCCATTCAACCGATGAGGAACTGAGTCTCAGAGGGTGAAGGTGGGGGTAGACTCACACAGTTGACCCAGGAACCGGAGTGGGACTCAGACCCAGAGCTGGGAGACCCGGGGACTCAGGCCTCTGCTCCTCCCCCGACCTGGGTGCCCAGGGCCTGGCCAGCCAGATGGTGGGGAGGGAACGAGCCCCAGGCCTTTCGGCCCCTCGGGGCAACATCAGGAGGGAAAGAGGGGGCGGGGAGCTCAGGTATCTGGGGGTATGGCCCGCCTAGCCCTGCACCCCTCAGAAGGCTGGTAATTTTGAGTCTTGTCCTGGTTCTAATGGCCACTCCTGCAGCCCCCACTGCTCCCTGGGGAGGCCTGGAGCCCCAGGCTTGGCCCAACACACTGCAACCCCCACCCAGGTCAGGGGGATGCTCTCCAGTCCTGTGCTCTGACTTGTGTACACACACACACACACTGACACACTGGCACAGCCCACAGACACACACATACAACACACACCCAACACCCCAGCACAGTCCCCAGACACACCTGCACCCCACCTCCGCTCCCATTGGCCACCCACACCTGGTTTCCATGCACACAAACCCACAGAGCCAGCCCAGTCACCCACATGGCCCGTCCCTGCCTGGGCCACCCCGTAGATGGGCCTCGACCTCTGCTTGCTGGAAACCAGGGCCCGGGGAGGGCAGGGCGGAGTGCCCGAGAGGAAGAGGAGTGCCCAGGGGAGCTCCCAGGGGGCCAGGGGCTCAGGGTGCACGCTTGGGGCTGGATGTTGAGGCCTGAGGCTGGTGGACACCCCCCCACTCCCCCATCCTCAGGACTGTCTTGCGGGGTCTCTTGCCCCTCTTCACCTCTCCTGGGGCAGGCCTTTGGCTCCCCATCTACCCCCTTTGCAGCTGACCTGGGGTGTCCCCAGGAGCCCCACCCTGCTGACCTTCAGGCTTGGAACACAGAAATTACGAAAGAGGGGTCTTGCATTGAGTGTCCATAGCAAGGAGTCTGGACCACAGGGGGAAGCCCTGGCCTGGGCCGAGCCTGCCAGTTCCTGACCCTGTGCTGGGTGGGCAGAGGTCCCGTGTTGGAAAGCAAGGAGCCCTTCCGATGCACTGCCTCTGCCTGCTGGAGCCAGATTCTGGGGCTGTGAGGCACCCCAGGCTCCGTCAGCATGCTCAGGCCTTGGTGGGGTGCTGAAGGTGAGGGGGCCCCCAGGGGAGTGTGGAGTTCCCAGGAGGAGCTGGTTTCACCAGTCCTGCAGGGGCTCTTCCCAGAGGTCAGGGATGGTCAAGGCTGCCGTCCCCTCCCTGCCTGGGGCAGGGACGGTGGCGACATGAAGGACAAAGGTGGAGCAGGCTCCAGCTCTTGCAGCACTTCCGGGGCAGCCTCCCTGCCCCCCGATGGTTAGCAGTGGCGGTGGTGGAGGGCACTAGTCTTTGTGGAGCCGGGAGATGGACGCCCGAGGATGGCAAAGGGCCCCAGAAACCCCGAGAGAAGCCCTTTGCTCTGTGCAGGGGAGGGTGCCAGCCTGGGGGTCCTGGGGTGAGTCTTCCCAGGCCCAGTCATGCCTGAGTGTGCAGTGTCCTTTGGCTGGCTCTGATGGGACCCCCACCCCCCTCCTGCTTGGCTGCGGGCCTTGGCCCCCACCCCAACTCCGGCTCTTTTGGAGGCTGGCAGGCCAGCCTGTCCAGGCAGGAGTCAAGTTCATGGCCAGAAAGGGATGGGAAAAGGAAGTGATGCCTGCCTGCCATTCTCCCCGGGTGTGGGGACAGCAGCTCCTTTGAGGGCCTGGGTTACCTCCCAAGGCTGCTGGAAGCCTGTGCCAGTGGCCCCGCTCCCAGCAGGACCTGGGCTGGCCTGAAGGGCCATCCTCCAGCTGCCCCTCCGGTGTCTCTTCTACCCCTGGACACTCAGGCTGACTTCTGAGCCACCTGGGCCCTGGCAGGCCCAATGCCTCCGCCTGCCCTGGGCCTCCTCAAAGAGAGTCCCGGAAGAGGGACATACCTGGAATTTCCTTGGCTCAAGGCCTTTTGAGACTGCATTGCTGCTGGCCTTTGCAGTCTCCTCTCCCCTTTCCTGCCCCTGCCCCAGACCAACTGGCCCTGGACACCCTCCTCCCTCACGCCCTAGATCCACAAAGGGCCAGGCCCCATTCATCTCTCCCTGGCCCCTGGCCCTGAGCCTGGGTCGTACGGGTGTCCTATCTCCCATTTCTATCCCCTCGGGTGCCCCCATCCTGATGCGTCAGCAGGTAGGAACCCTCCCGTGGGAGATTTTCAACCTCCTGTCCAGTCCTGATCACTCACTGAGAAGTGGGGGGCCCCCAAAGCCCAGGCTGGTGGGAAACCACTCCCTGCAGCTCTGAGGTCTCTGCGGCTCTGAGGTCTCTGCACTGCTGCCCCGGCGCCCCCCTACCTGCACCCCCACCCCAGAGCTCCCGCTGCCATTCCCTCACTGTGTGGTGGTGAAGGACACTGGGCCCAGGCCGGCTGCCTGGGCTTGATTCCTAGCTCCTCTGCTCCCAGCAGCTCACGTCAACACCATGCGATTCCTTTTCACCGCTCGTAGCAAATGGGGATATATAACAATGGTTCACACACCTTATAGGAGTTAAATGAGTCAATATGTGAAGCACACAGTGCCTGGCAAACAGTGGGTGCTCAACAAGTATCAGTTATCATTATTACTGTTATTTCTGTCTAACCTGATATCGCCTCTGTCTCACTGCAGCCACGGCTGGCTAGAAGGGTCCGGTCCTGCCGATTTCCCTATGGGGAAACATTAGATGGACATGGACAGTGGTCAGTCCCCCTCAATGATGGGTATTTCCAGCCCAGATGCTCCAGAGGAGGGCATCTCATAGGGGAAAGGAAGGAAAAGGGCCAGATAAAAATAATTCGAGATAGACTAGGTTGGTTCATTGGGAAGAAAAGTTGTTTCATTGAGAAAAGGACTCAATGAAAAAACACATAAAAGAGATATCATCTAAGTCGAATGGAAAGAACGGTCAAGTGGAGATGTAGGGAGGATGTAACTGTGCTCAGAAGTCAGAGTGGCCCCAGTACTAAAGAAGTCACTCGTGGTCTTTGGCCCTGGCCTGGGGATCTTATCAGATCTAGACAGAAAACCGGCCTGCTGGGATTCTCTTGCCATTTCATCTCATTCTTCTCAAGAATGCACCTCAGTTTCTGACCTTGACTTTCACCACTTTCCCATCGAAAGGGTCCAAAAGGCCAGATTCAGCCACCTCTCCTCCAAGCCCTGAAGCTCATGACTTGTTTTATAGGCCAACAGTCCCATGCCTAAGCTAACAGATGCTTCCTTCTCACCACAGACCTTACCTTAAGTCCCTTCCTTTTTTTTTTTTTTTTAAAGATTTTATTTATTTATTCATTTATCCCCCCCTTGCTGCTTGTGCTCTCTGGGTCAGCTAACCACGCCATGCAGGCGGGCTTGCCTTCACCAGGAGGCCCCGGGAACCGAACCCGGGGCCTCCCATATGGTAAACGGGAGCCTCACTGATTGAGCCACAGCCGCTTCCCAATCTCTTCCTTTTTGTTTCAATTCTTTTCTTACATTGTAGTTTAGTGGGGTATAGAATTTAGTGGAGAGCTATTTTCTTCAGCCCCTAGAAGATATAATTCCCTAGTTTTCTGGCTTCCATCATGGATGATGAGAAGTTGGTTGTCAGTCTAGTTGTCATTGCTTTGTGGTAATCTCTCATATCTTTCTGGTGCTTTAACGATGGTCCTTTTGTCATTAACTTCATTTTAGGTCTCAGTGTACATCTTCAATGTGAGGACTCCTTTAGTTCTAGAAATTTCTTAACCCTTCAGTCTTGAATTTTTCCAGTTTTCACCTTCTGGAATGCCTATTATATAAATGTTGGACCTTCTTGGACTGCCTCATTCCATCCTCCAAGCCTTGGCTTCTCCTATTTTCCTTATTTTTATATCTCCATACTGTAGTTGATGAAATTTCTTCACCCAGTTTCTAATACTCCCTTCAATCCCAACTAATTTGCTATATAACCCATCCACTGAGCTTTTGTTTTTCATATACTGCAATGGCTTTTTTTTTTTTTTTTTTAAGGGGTGCTGGGCATTGAACCCAGGACCTCGTACATGCAAAATAGGTGCTCAACCACTGAGCTACACCCACTCTACATGCAATGGCTATTTTTGAAGTACTGCTTGATTTATTTTCATATTGACCTTTTTTTAATAAAAAGATTTATTCCCCTCCCTCCCCCTCATTGTTTTGCACTTGCTGTCTGCTCTCTGTGTGTTCTTCTCTGCTTGTCTTCTCCTTAGGCAGCATCAGGAATGGCTCCTGGGACCTTCTGGAGTGGAAGAGAGGTGCTCAATCTCTTGAGCCACCTCAGCTCCCTGGTCTGCTTTGTCTCTTTTTGTTGCGTCATCTTGCTGTACCAGCTGTCCACGTGGCCCGGCACTCCTGCATGGGCCAGCATTCTGTGCGGGCCAGCACTCTGCATGGGCCAGCTCTCCACTCATGCCAGTTGCCATGCGGGTCAGCTTGCTTTTCATCAGGAGGTCCTGGGAATTGAACACTGGACCTCCTATATGGTAGACAGGAGCCCAATCACTTGAGTTACATCTGTTTCCCCATATTGACCTTTTAAAAATAATATTTTTCATGTCTTCCACTCCCTCTTCTGCATCCTTAATAACTAAATATACTTATTATATAGTCTTTTACAAATTTCTCTAGTATCTCTAGCTCTAAGATCTCCTGCTGACGTAGTGACTTGCTTCCTTTGGGTTATTCATAATTTCCTACTTTATTGTGAGTTCATTTTCATCAGGGGCTATTATTTTCTGTGTTACTCACCCTGGGCTATGGAAGTGTCCCTGCAGAGTGGTTGGTAGTAACTTTCACAGTACTTTTCAGTTTTTATGTTAACTTTTAGATTTGGGGTTCTAGAACCCTTGGGTTGTATAAATTTGAACCCCACACCTATTTATGGCTCAAGCTAGGGTTTGTTTTCTCAAAAATGACTTTTTTATCCCACCCATTGCCCCAGGAAGATGGAAACTTTGGTTGCCGCTCTCTGATTTATAATTCCTCTTTGCTCAGGGCAGCCCTCCCAGCCCTGGGCTTTGTGCGAGGAGGTCAGGTCCAGCTGCCTTCTGGCAGTCCAGGCCTGTCTCTGTGTTTTGCCGATTATGAAGCCTCTCTGTCCTTCTGGCCTATGACCCTGAGTGCCTCCGTGGCTCCGGGGTAATCCATTCATGACCCCACAGTATATCTCCTTGACATACCGTGCATGTCCTCCCAGCTTCACTGCCCCTCTTCTGGGCACAGGAGGTCCCCCTTCTGGCTTTAGGTTCTCTGTCCCCATTATGCTGAGAACCCCAGACGGAGCACTGCAGCACAGGTTCCTCAGACAGGCACTCCCTCCAGCTCCCAACAGCCCCAGGCCCTGACCAGTGGCAACCTCTTCTAGCACAAAATTTTAAAACAGATCAGTCAAGAACCGGAACTTTCTAGCTGTGGGTGTCAGGGACATTTTGATGAATCTAGATCAATGTTTCTCGGCCAACAGCAATTTTGCACCCCAGTGGACATCTAACAATGTCTAGGGACATTTCTTTTCTTTTTTTTTTTTTTTAAAGATTTTATTTATTTATTCATTTATCCCCCCCTTGCTGCCTGTGCTCGCCGGGTCAGCCAACCACACCGTGCGGGCGGGCCTGCCTTCACCAGGAGGCCCCGGAAACCGAACCCGGGGCCTCCCATTTGGTAAACGGGAGCCCTACTGATTGAGCCACAGCCGCTTCCCTAGGGACATTTCTGATTGTCACAACTGGTGTGGGGGGGTGAGGAATGCTACTGGCATGTAGTGATCAGAGGTCAGGGATGCTAATAAACACCCCACAGTGCACAAAGCAGCCCCCCAATCAACACAGAATTACCCTGCCCAAAATGTCAGCAGTGCCACTGCAGAGAGACCCTGACAGTGGCTTCTCCCTTCTTCACAGTGGGTCCTGAATTTCAGGGGCTGAGCCCTGTGTCTGCTATGGGATGGAGGGACAGGGGAGCAGGCCGAGGCTGTGAAGTCAGGGTATTCCCAGTGTGAGGACAGAGGAGCTCTAGGGCCTGCCATGTGCTAACAGCGAATCTGGAGGAAGGGTGATGAGCAGAGGGCCCAAAGGACACCAGTGTTGTGTGGCCAGCCAAGGCCAGAGGCCAAGGATTTGCAGGAGAGTGACCCCTCTTCCAGGTAGCCTCCCCCGACTGCTGTCAGCTCGTTAGGACACAGAGCCTGTCTGGGCCCATCATCCATCCTTCCTGCCCGCAGGCACCCTCTGCAGTGTGGCCCCGCACGCGCCAGCCACGCAGGCCCGTATGATGTGGCGAGCAGGCGTGCGGTCGTTGGAGCAGGCCAGATCCTCCCAGGGTGGGGGCGAGGACATATCTCTGGTGACATCTTTCCTGTTCTGATAAATAACTGATGTGTGGTTGGGGCAAGAAGGTCACCTCTGCCCAGGGAAGCTCAGGAACAAACCACTTGTGTTTGCTGGGCAGAACGCAGGGTGGGGGCAGCGGGAAGTCTGCCTTCCCTGGCCACCAGGCTGCCAGGGGCAGATTTCAGAAAAGGGAAGTGCTGAGCTGGGGCAGTGTTTCCTGTGGTCGCTGCCAGGCAGGGCATCAGGGCGGGCATCGCCAAATCAGAGGGGCGGCCGTCCCACCAGGGGTGAGGTGAGCCTTCCCTGGTCAGCGGCCGGGGGCAGGGGGATGTCGGCTGGACACTGTTGTCCTTTGTGGATTGGGGCTGGGGGACCCCAGGGACTGGAGGGGCGTGGGCCCCTGCTTAGGAGCCTTCCACGCTGTCTGGCCCTGGCGTGACATCCATGAGGCTTTTGAGATTCGCGCCTCGGCCCCTGCCTCTCACCGTCCCCAGACTCTGCCCATCCCACACTGGCTCAGGCAGCGCCTGCTCCCCCTGCCCAGCTCTGGGAAGCCTTCCTCCCCTGGCCGGCTGCTCCAGGGAAGCCTGTTCCTCCCCGGGAAGTCCTGTGGCCTGTGTAAGCCTGCCCAGTTCCCCATGCCCTTCAGGAGGGCAGCTGTCTGCTCCCCTCTGTCTACTATAAAGGACAAGACAGGTGCTTGGGGCAGGGGCCCCAAAGTCAGGGATGTGGCCAGGGCTTGACAGTCTGTGACCCCAGAAGAGCACCTGGCCGGGGAGGGGGAGTGCAGAGAGGAGCCTGGCCCTGCCCCAGGGTGCTGGCTTGGCTGGTACCCTGCGGCCCCCTGCCTCTCTCCAGTTCCCTGCCACCTCCCCGGGGGTGGAAAGCACAGACATTTCGGAGACCACTCACAGCCCCGCCCATCCCAGCCTGGCTGCCCTCTGCCTTGAGCTTCAGTCCCACCAGAACCCCTTGGGAAACAAACAAACCCCAAGGAGCTCCTCTGTTGCTCGGCAGGCCTGGGGCCTGGGAGGCTGGCCCAGGCAGCCCCTCCCAGCTGTGTGCGGGTCCTGGCTCTAGTCCTTTCCTCTGACGGACGGGCTTTGGGCTGGCCAGGGGACCCAGTGCTGGGGCCTGGGGCTGCTGCCCTTTCCTCTCCCATCCCCGCTGGGACCTGGGCCTGGCGGGCATCAGAGCAGCCAGGCCTCCACCCAGCACTGATCCCCATGTTCAGGCCACAGGGGAGGGCCAAGTAGGCCTAGCCCTGCCCCCACTCTCATGCGCCTCACCTCCACCATCATTATTTTTTTTTCACTCTTCTCAGCCCTCTTGAACTTGGGCCACCACCATCACTCAATCTCTGGCTTTGTCCTTTATTCTCTCTCTGGCCCTCTTTCTATTTATACATCTGTCTGTCTCTCTGTCTGTCTCCATTTATACATCTGTCAGTCTGTCTTTCTCTGTTGCTCTCTGTTTTTTCCTCCCTCTCCTTTGTGTTCGCTTTTGCCCTACCCTGAACCCACCTCCCCTTTCTCTGTGTGTCTGGGTGTCTCCCTCCCACCACGTGTCTCTCGCTCTGTCTCATCAGCGTGTCTCTCTGTCTGTCCCTCCACATCCTCCACTGGGCCCCTGAGGGCCCCTGGTCTCACGGCCAGAGCCTTGCAGGCCGCTGGCAGCAGGCTTGGAGGGACCAGCTGGGGCATCTCTTCATCACCACGGCCCCCGGCCCCGTTATCAGTTGGGAATGAATCAGATTAGGAAATGGGAGGAGGGGGGTGTTATCTCCCGGGGCCACGCGGGGCTCTCAGCTAATCTCTGGAGGCCCGGGTTCGAGAGGAAATGCAGTTGCGACACCGAGACCTTCTTACCATCACTGTCATGTCCGTGGCGAGGAGGTGGGGACACCGGACGCAAGATTGGAGATGGCAGAGGGCTGATGGCCGGGCCCGAGCCCCTCACAGGTGTGTGCACAACCCTCACTTGTGCACACGTCTGCACACTCACAAACACATGCACACACGCACACGCAGGCTCACATCCAGGCCGCTACATCCCTCGCCCATTCACCTCGCCCTTCCATTGCCCTCCCTGGGCCGGTCCACGTCCCTCCACGCCCACTCCCGCACCCCAACACCATTGCCCCCTCCCCCTGCTGGATGGCACCCCGTGGCCGCGGGAGTGGGCCACTTTCCTGATGGAGCCCTCACCCAGCTCTCGGGTTCAGCTCACCATCGTCCCGCGGCCTGTGTGTCCAGCTCCTGCATCCCCCTGCCCCCGCCTCCCCCTTCCCCTCACTCTCTTTGCCATCCTGGCCTCCTCACCTTCCCCCAGCACCCCAGCTTTTGCATATGCTGTTCCCTCTGCCTGGAAAACTCCTTCCTCCACTATTTACCCGGCTGAACCCCTCACATGGCAGATCATGTGCTTTCATGCCCTTTCTCCTTGGAGCAGCCACAACAGGCCCCTAGCCTTGGGGGTTCTGGATCTCCGCGCTGTGCCTCCTGGCATGTGTTTGGTGAATGGCGGCAGCAGGACTCTGCTGTTCCAGGTGCAATTCCTTGTTCACTGTCCCCCTCCTACCACACCATGGGCTAGGTGGGGACCATGTTCGTGTCCTCTGCCCAGGGCCTGGCCCACACAGGTGGCATGCTGACGTGTTTCCCCAACCTGCCCACAGGTGAGGTCCCCTGTGTCTGTGGGGCCTCCTGGCCTCGGTGGCCATGACCTCAGCTTCAGGGATCTGTTCTCCAGGCAGGATTCTCAGGGGGCCTGGCAGTGGTCTCGCAGTGTTACAACTTAGGACCAGTGGCTTCCACACCCAACACATCACATTAGAGCTGATTTTAACATTACCACAGGTAACATGAGGGACAAGTATCATTCACCTCTTACATGGCATTTTTTTCTATACTTTAAAAAATTTTATTTTTTAGAGCAGGTGTAGGTTTACAGAGGAATCATGCAGAAAGTACTGAGTTCCCATAGAGCCTCCTCCACACACATTTTCCCTATTATTAACATTTTGCATGAGTGCGTATATTTGTTACAATGGATGAGCCAGTATCATTATAATCATATCATTCACTAAAGTCCATAGTTTACATTAGGGGTCACTCTTTGTGTTGTACAATTCTATGGGTTTAAAAAAAAAAATTATTCTGGTATACAACATAAAATCCTCCATTTGAATCACTTTCAAGGATATAATTCCGTGGTGTTACGTTCGCAATGTTGTGCTGCCATCTCCGCCATCCATTACCAAAACTTTTCCAGTACCCCAAACAGAAGCTCTGCTCCCATTAAGCAATAACTTCCCATTTCCCGCCCCACCCCACCCCTGGTAACCTGTATACTAATGCCTGACTCTGTGAATTTGCATGTTCTAATTATTTCATATCAGTGAGATCACACAGTATTTGTCCTTTTGTGCCTGGCTCGTCTTACTCAACCTGAGGTCTTCCCAATTCAGCCATCTCATGACATTTCAAAGAAAAGGCACAGTTTAGTGAGGGGGAGGCTTGGAAGGGCAAGCACAGAGAGATAGCTTAGAAGTTTTCTCCTCCACGTTTTGCTTTCGGAATCGCCACATAAGTTAACCCATGTCAGGATTTCTTTCTCAGGCTCAGGGAGCTTCCAGCCCCTCGCCCAGGCCACTGTGGGCGGCAGGCTGTGGGGTGGGCAGCGAGGGGGACGAGGGCAGGAGGTGGAGAGCCAGCGGAACCAGCCCAGGCCGAGGCCGGTGAGTGGGCGAGAGGCGGCAGCACGGAGAGTCCACACCCCCTTCATTTTGGGGGCAGGAGCTGGGCAGGGCAAAGAAAGCAGGCTGGGGTGGGGTGCAGGGACAGGCCTAATTAGCAGGGAATGGGGGCTTCGGGGCTTCACAGCAGCATGTCACCCAAAGCACTTAGGAGCAGCTTCTCACTTTCTAAGACAGCTTTAACCCTCACTCACAGCCCGGCTGAAGAAAGACTTGGGACCCTCAGTCATCTCTCTGAGTGTCCCCAATGAGTCCTTGCTTGGCGAGAGGCTGCTTGTCTGCTGTCACTGGCCTCCGAATGGGAGAGGACAGAAGAGCCACTCCTGGGAGCATGGCGTTTGGGCAGGGCACAAGGCAACGCCTCTGTGCCCTTCTTTTCGAATTCAAGGACATTTGCCTGGTCTCAGGCCACAGGTGGGCCACACCAGCCCCCAGAGTCCAGGGCAGAGGGCGCTGTGTCAGACACACACTCTTGCGCTCAAACACACGCACTCACACGCATATATGTGTCCACACGTGCACACACACTGGGCACACCCTCCCACAGCCAGTCTCCATCTGCTCCAGGAAGGACACTCTTGAATTGTTCCCAAACAGCCCTAGCAGCTTCTAGGACCCCCAATCCTGATGTCCAGTTTTCCTTCTAAGGTCAAGCTGCACCCTTCTCCAGACCCCACATTTACAAACACACTGGAGGGCCCGGGGTGCTTTAGGCCAGCTCGGGAGAGGTCTCCGCAGCACCCCAGTTTTCAAGCACGGATTTCTGGTCCTTGGGGGGCTGGCTGATGGCCGGCCTGGCTTCTCTCAGATGGAAATGCTGAAGACTCCTCGGCTAATCTGAGAAACGTGAGAACGGGGCTGGGAAAATCGGCCGTTTTTGTGGTTTGGGGGTTTGAAGCAAGTTTCACAACTGATCTCCCAGAACACTGTCCGGTCAGATGTGCTCCCCGGCCGGGGGCCTGTTCCCCTGCTGACTCAGGTGCTGACCACCCACTGGGACAGGCCCAAGGAGGGGTGGCCGCGGCCAAGGCAGGGGGCTTCTTCTCCCACCCCATCCATTCCCTGCTTTCCTTCTTGGGGGGATGAGCCCGAGGAGCTGAGAAGATGGGGCCATTCTGGGGGTCTTGTGGTTTCTGCCTCATCCTTCAGCACAGGACCCCTCACTCCTATCCTAGAAATCTTTTCCAGAAGCCTCTGGGGCAGCTGTAACTTTAAAACGTCCATTTTTGGGGAGGGGGCAAGTAGGCCCCAAATTCTTTCACTGCTATCATCTTGGGTTGGGGTTGAGTAGCAGGGGGCACCAGAGAGACCTGCCCTGGGGGTTCAGGGAAAGGGCACGGACCCCAGGGAAGCATATTCTTTCTGCCCCAGCCCATCCCCAGCCTCCCCTATAGCCAGCTTCCAGCTAGGGTGAGGAGGGGGCTCTTCAAGGCCCAGCCGTGGCCCTGGCCCCCCGCCTGTCCTTCCACCCTGGGAAGTCCCAAGCGGCCTCAGGCCAGCTGGGGCAGAACTGAAATTGGAGACATCTGTCTCTCTGGCCCTCTAGTTCCTACCCCCACCCACTAGCCCCCAGAGTTGTCCTGCCAAGGCCTCCAGACCCAGGGAGAGCTTCCCTTCTACCTCCCACACGCCCCACCTGCACCCCAGCCCAGGCCCTGGGTGAGCAGAGAGACACTCCATTTCTAGTGGCAGGTGCAGGGTTCTGGACCCCGACAGGCCTCCGTTCAGGGGCCCGACGGGCTGGGCACTCCCCGTTCCTCACTTACTCCGTCCCTCGCCCACATGACAGGAGGGAAGGCTGAGGGCCCAGCCGAGGACGCTCCTGCTCCGGGCGTGGTGTGAGGCTGTGGCGCGCCCTCCTGGGACAAAGCCCAGCTTCCCGCCCCTGCGGAGGTGCCCGGAACAGTCCCGTGTGCAGTTCCCAAGTAAGGGTGGGGGTGGGGGGCCTGTCACGTCCCCGCAGGACCTCTGGGGAAACACATGGCCAAGTTAGACTCAGGGCCAGATGGCCTAGCGGCCCGAGAGCCAGGCTGGGGAGAGCTCGGGCAGGGGAGTGGTCCGGCAGGCTGGTGGATGGAGGCAGGCCACCCTGAGGGAATCCTACACAGCAACGCCCAGCGTCTAGGGAGCGCTGCCTGGCCAGGCACAAGCACTTGGGCAGACGGGAAGTTTTGAGCAGACCCAGGGGCCTCTCAGTCAGAATCAGAGCAGCCTGCACACTAGGCAGACGATTAGCAGCCCCTGAGAGACCCTCAGTGTGTCTGCCCGTTGGGCTGGCACTGCCAGGCCCAGGAGAGGCTGGCAGCATCAGGGTCCAGCAGAGATGCCCAGACTCAGCCGCCACCCAGAGGGGCCCAGATACTGGGTGGGCTCAGGGGGGCTGCGGTGTTCTGGTGCATCTGCCTGGGTGCCTGGGTCCCCCTTCCCGTTCCCTATCCCTTTACCCCCCTCCCAGCTTCCTGTTTCTGTTTTGGGGCTGCAGGAACTTCCTCTTCTCATCACAGTTCAAAATGGCTTCCTGGTCTCAGCTGGAGGCCCAGTGGGGGGCTGCTCAGCCCAGCCCAAGTGACACCCCACAGAGCAGGTTGAGGCATGCCTGTGTCCCTGGGGATGACAGGGTCCTCTGAGGTGTGAACTGTGGGGCCCCTGATGAGGCCTCCTTAGCTCCTGAGAGCGAGTCTCTGCTGTGAGCACCTGCCCAAGGCCAGGGAGGGACAGGGAGGGTCCTGTGGGAGTGAACTCAAGCTGACACCATGTGCCTCCCCTGCCTCAGAGGACTCAGGTGAGGATTTCCAGCTTTCTCTTCCCCAGGGGTACGGGCCCATGACGGACTCTCCCAGGCAGGCTGAGGGTATACCCAGAGCCATGATGGCCCAGCATGTGCTCAAACACACGGACACACACTCACGCACACACATACGCACACACAGAGCCTCCATGTGGCCCCACAGGGAGCCCAGCGGCAGCTTCCTGGCTGCTGAGGCAGTGGAAGGGCGGGCCCCGGCTGGGGAGTGTCCATGTGTGCTCGTGCTTTGTGAGTGTGTCTGCATGTGTGTGGGATGGGGGCACGTGTGTGTGAGTGTCTCTGCGTGAGCTGTGTGTCTGGGGGCCACCAATTCTCTCTCCTCCAAATCCTGAAGAGTTTTTCCCACAAACGAAGCCGAGTTGTGCCCTGCCAAGTTCCTGGGCCCACACTCAGGGTGCCCGATGTGGATGTGGGTGGCTCTGCTGGGCCCAGGGGGTGAGAGCCAGACACGAGGTGGGTCCTAGGGTACTGGGGAGCTGTGGCCATAACCCCCTAGGAGGGGGGGCCCAGCCAGGCCCAGCACCCTGTGAGCACCCCGGGCTTCAGGGTGGGGTGAGTGTGAGCAGGGCTGCTGAGAGGCCCCTTGACATCCTCCTCCACATCCAGCTGATCCAGGATGGAGCTGAGGAACCAGATGCTTCCTTCCAGGGACTGGGCCCAGGGCTGTCCAGCATCTCCCGAGCATTCGCTGTGTGCAGACACTCGACCCTGCCTGTGTCCTCTAATACCCAATGACCGCCATTGCCATTTACAAATGGGTATGCTGAGGCCACACAGCAAGGAGGTGGTGGCCTGGGTTGAGCTTGGGGCCCGCTGCCTTCCTCCCCAACACCCAGGGAGTTCTCCCTAGGGATGGCCCCCCAGGGAGACAGACTGGGGAACCCGCAAAGCCCAGGGTCACCCAGTCCCACAAGCTGGCACCTGGCTTGTGCTCCCCATTAGCACCGGGGAAGGGGGAATGAGTAGCCGAGCAAACACTCAGCCGATTGTTCACACCAAGGTCTCGGGGCCATAATTAAATCCCCTTGCGCTGGGCCCTTATTGGACAGGTATCTCTAGCAGGCTCCAAAGGGGAAACATCCTGGAGCATCTAACGCATGGAAGTTGGACAGGTTTTCAGACTCTTTTTTAAACTGTGAAGAATAGGCCTTTGTTGCCAGCTCCCTGCCTGTGCCAGCCTGCCCCGTCCCTGGACTTCAGCGGCTGCCTGGGGCCAGGGGGCAGGACCAGGCGGCCCCAGCCCCAGCAGCCCCCGACCCTGCCAGGCTGAGCCCCCAACTCTCCGCCCACCTGTGGGCTCATCCAGTTCCGGTGGCACCTCGGCCCTGCCCTCGATGTCCCACCTCTCCCTGCCAGGTCCTCCTGCATTCACTCTTAGTCGGCACCATGCCGCCTGGAGCCAAATCTGGGTGGGGGTGGGGCTGGTGATGGGGAGTGACTTCGGATTGTCCTAAATCCTCCATTCCCCGGCTCCACACCATTCCCCTCTGACCCCCAAGGTCTAGGCCTGCTACTCTCTCAAGCCTCTGCACCTTCGCTGAAGATGTTCCTTCGACTTAGAATGCTTTCCCCAGCTCTGCTCCCCCTGGCAAATCTCTGCATGTAATTTAAGACCTGCCTTGGGCATCACTCCCTCTTGGAGCCTCCCATGCCCTTTAGGCTGCGTCCCCGTCCCTCTCCTTGCCCCCTCTGGCTTAATGGCCTCCTGGCTCTGTGCTGGGAACAGAATAAGGAAGGATTCAGTTCACACTTATTGGCCAAATAAATGAAATAATACAAGGGAGAATAAGGAGGGGACAGCCACGTCATCTGGTGATGGACGGTGAGCCCTGGACTCCTCACTGCAGCTCACCAAGAGAAGTGCTGCCCACCCCAGTTTGCAAACAGGGAAACGTTTTGCGGACGGTAAGGGCTGGGAGCAAAGATGGTTTGCCCACAGCCAGTTGGCTCGTGGGTGGAGGGTCGAGGGCAGAGGGCAGCAAATATTTTCTGGAAAAGGCCAGCTGGTAAATATTTTCGTCTTTCCGGGGTAGACGGGCTCTTTGCAACCACCAGACTCTGCCCTTGCTGCATGAAAGCAGCCACAGGAAATACGGAAGCACACGGGGGTGGCCGTATTCCAATAAAACTTTATTTATGTGCCTGGAAATGTGGATTTCATCTCAATTTTACATGTCACTAAATATTCTTCTTCTGTTGATTCCCCCCACCCCCCAGCCATTTAAAAATGTGAGCATCATTAGCTCACAGGCTGTACCAAGAACAGGCACGGGGCAGTTTTGGCCCGTGGGCTGTTGTTGTTTAATCTTGGTCTAGGGTGAAAACCAAGTATGTCCTCCCCCATCCCCTGCCTCTGGGCGCCCCGCAGCTGCCTGGAGGAGGAGGGAGCAGAGACCCACCCCACCTCAAATATGGTGCATGCTGGAGAAAGGATGGGAGAAAGTAAACGAGTGAGTGACCTGACCTGCTGTCTAACAGAGAAACCAGCTAACTAAGCACTTACCTCCTGGTTTACCCCCTTCCCCTCTCTGCCTGACCCCTTGTCCTCTGATCTGTCTTATTGACCCCTTGCCGGACCCCAACTTTCTGACCTCTGATGAGACTGTTCATCACCCCTCAACCTGCCCAAGGTGCTAGAAGCTGCTAATGGCCGCTCCAGGCTAAGAGTGTGCACTCGTGCAGGCCAGCATGGGAGCAGGGCGTGACGTCAGGGCCTGGGGGGGGCCTTCGGGGCTGGAAGGGGGCTCTGACTGGGTGCTCAGGGTCAGCAAGTACTGGCTGGGCAGAACAGTGGAGGTGTTCCAGTCAGCAGACTGTCCCAGACAAAGGTGCGGCGGTAGGAGCTGGCGGAGTACGAGTCCTGGAAACTAGATGCAAGGGGCTCGTCACAGCTCAAGGCTCCTCAAGGCAGCCAGAGCAGAGCCGACCCCTTCAGGGGCAAAAGACGTGGCTCCAAACCTCCACCCTAGTCCTGACCCACTCAGCCAGGCTGGCCTGCATGGTGTGAACCTGGGGGGCCCAGGAGACCCCAGCGTCCCCGTATAGGCCTGACCCACGCCCGACATGAGGCTGTTTCTATTTCAGACTCATGCCTTGCGCTTGAGCATTGCCCTCTCTCACTCACTCATTCGCTCAACAAACATTGGTGGACCGCCAACTACCAAAAGCCGGGCCCTTTCCAGGCTGTGAGTGGGACAGACATGGTCCTTGCCTTCACGGAGCTGACACCTTAGCAGGGAACGTGGATGATGGTACAAGTCCGCGAGACAAAGAGCAGGGCCAATTCTGAGAGCAAGAAGAATAGGGAGTGAGGCATAAGGGGTCAGTGAGCAGGGGTGGTTCAGGTGGGCTTCCCTGGGGAGGGGGCACCGGAGCTGAACACAGAGTGACAAGAAGGAGTCAGTCACGTGAAGATCCAGGGAGCCAGCTGTGCCAAGACCTGGAGGCAGGAGCCAGCCGCTGGGGGAACAAGGTAGGGGCTGCTATGGCTCAAGAGAGGGGCAGTGACAAGTGGCAAGGTGGACAGTGGCCGGGCTGCACAGGGCCTTATGGGATGTGGTGTGGTGGCCAGTGGACAGGACAGGGGCTTGGATGGTTTGATGGACGGTTGCAAGACTGGTCCTGGTGTGAAAATGCCTGTTCCCGCTGGGAGTTGGGTCCTGCGGGGACGCCGAGGGCCGGGGCCCCACGGGGGCAGGCCTGGGAAGCTGGGCAGGCCGTGGGCGGTGAGCAGGCCCCAAGACTGCTGCTCTTGGCCTGGCTCTGGCGTTGTCATGGCGTGCGGCTGCGGGGGAGCCATGTGTGGGCACGTCCCAGGGCCGCCCGCCTGCCTGGGAGCCGGGAGCCATGGACAGGCTGTCTGGCCTGGGCCAGGCGCCCAGCGAGGTGCAGAGGTGAGCTGGGACATGAGGCGTGCAGCAGGGCCAGCTCTGACCACTCCGTTTCAAGGGCCTACTGTGTGCCAGGCCCAGGCCCTGTCACAGAGGCCTGTCTAAGCCGGCAGACCAATGGGAAACAGGCGATGGGTGCCCCCTCCCACAGCAGGGCCCACTCCTGGTCAGGCTCGGGGGCATGTTGGATGCAGCCCATCACCCTCCCAGTCCCCATCTCCCCAGGGGTGCTGGGCCCTAAAGACAGAAACCTGGAGAGAGGCTTGATAAAAGAAAAACACTGCAATTCAGGATCTCGCAGATCTGTTGAGCTATTCGCATCTCATGCAGAAAGTAGAGGGGAGCTTGCCCAGGGAGTAGAAAGGGAAAGCTCTTGTACAGGGCCAAAGCAGAAGCAAGTGAAGAAATGTTCTGATTGGCTGGCATGAAGTTTCCATTTTATTTAGGGGGGGTCTTACAAAGTGGGGAGCAGACAGACATTGACTAAGATAAAGATATGCTTGTCCAGGTTGTGATTGGGACAGAATGCTTGTCCATTCTGATCAGCTCTCTCTGCTGGACCCAAACTAGTTCTATTACCAAATGTTGTTTGTCAGTGACCCTGAAGGGCATGTTGGGTTTTCTCAGAAAATCCCTGCAGGTCAATTGTTTTTGTTCTCTGGAAAAAGCCCTTCTAAAAGGGGTCTTCTCTGGGCCAAACCCCAGGCAGGTGGCCGTTTTATTTTACTCCTCAGGCTCCAGGTTCAGTCCTGGTCTCAGACCTCCTGGGCACTGTCTAGTTGTCCGCAAGGGAGGGCCCCAGCTGGGGCTGCTGGGAGAGTAGAGGATGCGTGTGGGTGAGTTGGGGAGTGCAGTGAGTTGCATGCTTGGCTCCCATAGGCCTGGGCTGCATGGTGGCTCGGGGGACAGGAAGGCCTGTGTGTGTCTGTGTGCACAAAAGTGCATGTGACTGTGTGTGCACTGTGCTGATGAGTGTGTGTGTGACTGTGCATGTGTGACTGTGCATGTGTGACAATGAGTGTGTGTGTGACTACGAGTGTGTGACTGAGTGTACATGGGACCATGTGTGTGCCCAGGTGTGTGCATATATCTGTGTCTGAGTGTGTGTCTTTTGTGTACAGGTGACTGAGTTTGTGCACATGTGTCTGTGAGTATGCAGGTATATCTGTGTGTGAGTGTGTATGTTTGAGTGCGTGTGTGACACGGCGCCCTCCGGCCAGGGCTCTGGGGGCTGGTGTGGCCTGAGACCTGTCTCCTGCTCCCCGCCCTCCTCCTTCTCAGTGAGTGTTGACTCAGGGAGGGACCGGCAGCTTTGGTTCAGGATTTCCTGGTGGGGGGCAGGAGCGTGCAAAGGGAGCAATTGTGTCCTGAAGTGGAGGCTGGAGGGTCTGGGCCACATGAGGCTCCTGGGTGTCCCCTCTGCCCACCGAGGCTGGTGTTTCAGAGACGGCCCCAGAAAGACTGCATCTGAGCAAATCCCAGGACAAGACCCAAAGCCTTTCCCAAACGCCCCTCACCCCTACCAGGCCACATGGGCTGGGGGTGTCTGGGCTTGCACCTCTGTTACAGCTGTGGAGAGGGGTGAGCTCTCCGCCCGCTACAAGCACCCCGGGCACAGGCTGCTCCCAATTCCCCTCACCCTGGGCTGAGCCAGGACCCCCTCCAGCAACTCCATCTCCAAAAGTATCAACAAATAAAGATGAAAATCTTTGAGGCCAATGGTCTCTAATCTAAGGGTGTGGGTGGACCGTCCAGAAGCACTGCCCTTCAGGGGTTCCGGGAGCTTTGGCCTCATCTGGAGCTCATTGGAAAGGCTGAATCCTGGGCCAAGGGGCCTGTGGAGAGGCATGCACTTGAATGAGACCCCTGGGGCACCCTGCCACTGTCTGAGAGGTGCTGGCTCAGCTCAGAGTCCAGGGAAAGCAGCTACTTGCTGTGCAAATGCAGGGCCTCTGCCTCCTGTCACCTCCAGTCCCTCTGGTCCTTTGTCCTGGGTCAGGCTGAGGGCTGAACTCAGGGAGGGTGGGCAGCTTACCTTGCCCCAGGCCCTTGTCTCCACCCCCCCATGGGGCACTCCCTACTCTACCCTCCTCCTCTGGGCAGGGAGGCCTAATCTGCAGGACAAAGCCGGGATTTGCAGCCCAAAAACTGCTAATGCAGCTACAGCTCCTCTGTCAGCACCTGCTCCTTGGCTAGGGAAGAAGCTCTAGAGAGACCTTCGGAGGTGGTAGGGACAGTGACAGGGAGCTCAGCTGTCCCTGAGCAGGGTCAGTGCCCAGGAGGCCTCCTGCCCAGACCGATATGAGCTTGGGCTTGGCACGCCTACCTCTTGCAGATACCCTGCCACCCCCCATCCTGCCACTAAACCTTCCCCGGCCAGATAAACAGGTGTCACCTGACCCTTCATGCCCAGCATGCCCCTTCTCCTTCTGAACAAAGCTTCCTGTCCCTGCTGCCTCCTCTGCCTTACCCACCCTGCTGGATGTGACGCCCCAGAAGTTGGGCAAACACAACTGCCTCCAAGAGCCTCAGGTCCCCTTTGGCCTGCCTTGGGGTCCCAGGATCCTGGCACGGGCTTGCCTGGAGCTGGAAAGGAGATGGGGCTGCAGACAGCTAGTACCTTCAGAAGCTGAGAGCACTCCAGGGGAGCACTCCAGGGCCCTCCCCTGTGTGGGGTGGCAGCCTGGGGGTGGGATGGGGAGGAGAGGAGACGGTCCCTGGGTTCTGGTCTCCAGCTCGCCCCACACTGGGCAGCCACGAGCCAAGCGGCTGTTAATAATTATCCCAGGCCCAGGCCTTGACCTTGTGGGCTCTGAGCAAACAGGTCTTTCTGGACAAGCGTCCGCAGCCCCTTGGCCTCTTCTGCCCTGTGGCCTAGGCTCCCTTCCCCCCTACCCCTGCAGCTGTGGCACTGGAGTGGGATCTGGACTTCCACCCCGACAGGCTGGTCACCTAGGTGTTCCTGACACCTGGGCCGGCCCCGATTGTCTCGGTACACCACGCCCCAGCCCTCTAGCCATCTAGGAAGGTGGGTCCCTTTTTTGGACTAGGGTTGGCCAAATGGGGTTTCTCAAGCCCTGGCCTCGGCCCCCTGCAGGAATCCCCCAGCCCAGCCTCGAGCCCATCAGAGCTGAGTCCCAGAGGCCAGAGCAGTGGTGACGGGATTGTTGGGAACGCTGATTTGGTTTGGGATGTGGGCTAGTGTAGATTTCACCCCAGGCTGGACCCCTGCTGTAGATGAAGGGAGGACTGGCTATCAGAGGCCTGCATTCTGGCTCTGCTCTCACCAGCTGGCTCTCGGGGCCTCGGTTTCCCCATCTGAACAATCCAGCAGCTGGATTCTAGACACCGATCCAGCTTGGACTGATGCTGACGACAAGAACACTGGAATCTCCCATCCTGCCCACATGCAGTCACCTACGTTCCTGCCTGCCCAGCACCCACTTCCTTCTTCTGGGACAGCCCCCATATTCTTTTGGGGAACCAGCCTGCTTCGTCTTCAGAGGTGGGTCATGCGCCCTGGGCCTGGCCAATGAGTATCAGCCTTGAGACTTTTGCTGGAAATAATGAGAAAAAATGAGCTTTCTTGGCCCGAGGTGGCCACACAGGGGAACATGAGCTGAGGAGCTCTCTTGCGGGGAGCCTGCCTGGGGTTGAAGGGGCAAGAAGGAGGGCCGAGAGATGGAGACAGATTTTTGACAACTCTGATCCAGCTGTGCCGGAAGCCAGAACCACCTTGGACGTTTCCTCACCAGGTACTGGCGAGCCCCTTTTCTGCACAAGCCCACGTGAGTCGGGTTCCCCCCGATTCACACGTTCTTACACCTCGACTCAGAATGTGCACAGGCGGAGGCCACAAATGCACAGCCATAGGGACACGCACTGCTCAACATCTGCACAGAAAATGTGAACGAAGAGCAGAGCCGGAGAGGAAACCAGCTGGCTGCAGTGAGGGGGTGGAGGAAGCTGTTAACGAGGATGCAGGAGGGACTGGGCCAGGCCAGCAGTGACCACAGAGGACTTGGCTGGTCCCCGGGTCCTCCAGAGCCTTTGAGGGTACTGGACAAGGGGACAATGGGCAGATGGTGGGTGAAGCTGGCAGGCTGAAGCCCACTAACAAGGGCACTGATATGCATGTCTTGCTTGCGCGCGCGCACACACACACACACACACACTGTGCTTTGCATGCAAGAAACCTTCTATGGGCCATTCTGGGAGCACCTGGCCTCCCAGCCCACTGTGGAGGCCTGGAGCCGGCTCAACCAGGCCCTCTGGTCAGTCAGACTCCTTGGTCACTCGGTCCAGCTCTCATCTTCACGCTGCCCCTGTCCTGCTTATTCGCTCAGGCCAGAGCCGACCTGCCCTTTGCCCTGGAGCTGCCAGCAACCCAGGGGCCGCTGGCCTCGCCTCCTCCCTCCGGCCTCTGCAGCCCACGCTCCTCCCCTAGGAGTGTGGCCAGCGGACTGGGCCATGCAGGGGGGCCCAAAGCCAGGACACGTGTCCATGCCGTTGACCAAGGCCTCACTCCAGCCGCAGAGCCACGCTGCCCTGGTCCATTGAGTGGGGAGAAAACAACGGGGCCTCCATTAAGGTGGGGACACCTTCCTGGCCTCCGCAGTCACTGTCCCGGGAGCCAGCATTTCCCACAGCCCTCATTGCACTCACTGCTGCCATCCAGGCCAGGATGGAGCCCACAGGGCTGATGGGACAGGGCTGGGCCCCCCACTCTCGAAAGACCCCAGCCCTACCACCTGACACCCCACGTGCCTGGGCTCAGGGCTGGGCTGCGTGGTGGGAGTCAGGCCTGCACTGAAGATGTCCTGACTTGACCTTCCAGTATCCAGAGCCAGGCCCAACTTCTGATCTCAGCCCATCCTGAAGGGGCTCCCGGAAAGAAGCCTTGAGACCTCTCTGGGTCCAGGATTGCCAGCTGCCACGGCAAATGACCCTGGCAGTGTCAAGAGATGCCAGGAACTAGGGGCTGGGCCACGTGGGGTGGCCATCAAGAGGTGTCAAGATGGTGTCAGGCAGCCTGGGTCTGCATTCTGGCCCAGGGTCCAGCTGGTGCTCTAACTCCAGAGTCACAGCTGAAATCTGAGAGGGGGACCCACCTCTCAGGGTCGGGAGGAGTCAAAGGAGGTGATATGGGCCAGCGCCCAGCCTGCCGCCGGGCACACACGTGGCTCTCCATCAGTGGGGCTGGAGGCTGTGTTCAGACGGGCAAGGTGATGGGGGCTGGAGAAGCCAGGTCCATTCTGCAGCCACTGGGCAGAGGCAGAGCTTGTGCTTGGACCTCCCCTTCTCCTCCCTGACCCCCAGCATCCTCAAGGCACAAACATGCACTTACACATACACACACACACACACGCACCTGGCTTGGCTCCCCGGGACCCGGCCACCTGCTGGAAAACCAAGAGCTGACTTTTCAAAATAATGATTAAGAATTGGCATGGACTATTCAAACCGAAACTCCCCAAACCTCTCTCTGGGGTGCCCAGCTCCTCTGGAGCCTGTGGGTGGAAAGCTCTTACCATAGCAGAAAAAAAATATTCTGCCAGAACGGAAATCTTCCTCTAATTTAGCTGAGTCATTCTCTGTGGTTAAGGAAGTCCAGGTCACCTCTGGCCTTTCCCCCATGCCTTCAGCTCAGCCAGCCTGGGGGACCCCGATCCATGTTCCCCCCGACAGAGGAGCCCGCCTGCCTGAGCTAACGCCAGGTCCTCCCGGCACAGCCTGTGACTGTGACACACCTCCTGTCCCTCCAGGCTTCCTCCCACAGTCAGCTGCTCCCAGGTGCGGGGCCAGAGCCCTGGGGAGCCAGGGCCATGTCCCAGAGCTGTCTGTGGGCAGACTCGGCAGCCACAGAGGCTCCCCAGGGGCTGCGCTCTGGGCCCACAGGCCCGTCACCTGCCCAGGACTCCTGTCCTTGAGACAGAGGCCCTCTCTGGCTTGATGCTGTGCTTCTGTGTCCACAGCCCAGGACCATTTAGCACGTGGCAGCCACCAGGCACCTCGTCCCTTGGCGGGCCAAGGGCACAGAGATCCCATGAGGGCCAGGCAGCTCAGGGGGAGCTCCTGGGGGAGGGTGCAGCGAAGCCTGCAGGCGCCTGGCCCTGCTCTGCTCTTGGGCCTGGGGTAGGGGGTGGCTGCAGCCGGGGGTGGTAGCCCAGTTGTGTCCCAGCTCCCAGGAGTCAGAGCCATGGGCCGAGGCACCTGACCCAGGTGAGGTTGACTCCTGCCCAGCAGAGGCTTCCAGCTGCAGGAGGCTGGCAGTGGTCACTGCTCGGCCGGGAGGTGAGGCCGGCTCTGTGAGCAGCTGGCAGTGGTCTCTCCAGGTGTGCTGTGCTATGTGCCAGAAACAGCGACCTCCTGGGATCACGATCACCCTCCCACCCTGGCTTCTGACCTGGGGCCATTTGCCTAGGCCATCTGTATGTCAGCAGGAGCCGTGCAGCTACCCACTTGTCTGGGCTCAGGCTTCCCTCAGCAGACATGTGTCATGTGCTGTCTGGGGCACCGTTTCCTCCTGAGAAATGGGGATGCTGATACCCATGGCCAGGATTACTGGGAAAATTAAAAAAGAGGAAAAGTGGGAGGGAACCAGGAGGCAAGTTCCAGGGTGTGCGTGGGGCAGTCAGAGGCCCAGGTTTGTATTTGGGGGATCAAGGGGCCCCCATGCTTCACTTGTGGGGTTCCAGGGGTGGCAAGACTCCCTGCTGTCCTTAGCTGTCCCGGAAGGAGCAGTTAGCAGCTAAGGCCCTGAGGCCGCCTTGTGGAGTCTTCACCCAGAGTCGGGGTTGGGGGATGGGAAGCAAGCTGCCCCACATCACCTGCATTCCCAGTTGCTATAGAGAGACTGCGGGACCAGGAGCAGGTGATGGTACTGTTGGGGTCCACCTGGGGCCCCGAATGGAAAGAGCCAGAAATACCACAGCAGAAGCCAGGGAGGTTCTTGGGGATTTGGGCTGGGGGGAGGGGTTCCCTCCCATCTCCCTCGAGGGCCCCTCAGCATATCTCCAGGCCCTGCAGGCATCTGCTGTTCTGAGACTCCTGCTCTGTCTCACACCCACTTGGAATGGGACCTCCTGGGCTCTTGTAGCCAATGTTTGGGAAATTAGGTGAGGGGGGCCTGGGGCGAGGGTGAGCAAGGGAGCAATTTATGTCAAAAAGTCTTCTTGAAATTTTCAACATATTTTTATATTTTTTCAAAACAAAAGCTCTAAACTTGCAGGGGGGGGGGGAGCGGTAGGGGTGGAGGCTAACATTGTGGGAAGTGAGTCAGACGGCCATAAAATATGTTTTTCGGAGCCGAGGGGATTATTTTACATCTTGCGGCATAAAGACACTGAGCAGAAGCCCTCCTTCTTGTCCCTGGGGGGCGGGGGGCTTCTGCCCTGCTGGAACCTCCCAGACCTCGCCCCAGCTGGGGGCTTTGGCCCTTCCAGAACCACTGCACTCCATATGGCTGCTATTCCTGAAGGCCGTGACTCTCACCTGCCAGGCCTCTCCCGGCCCCCTCCCTGGCTTCCCCTCCAATGCTTTTAAGCAAGTATGAGACTGTGAGGGGTGGTGGCATTAGGCCAGGACCTAGAGTTGGAGCCAGAGACCTGGGTTCAAGTCCTGGCTTCACCATTTCCAGTCTGAGAATCTGGGTTAAGCCCGGTGGGCCCTGATGTGCAGGCTGATTGTGGGACCACCTCCCAGGTGACTGCCAGGGTGAACTGGGAGGCTTGAGAAAGCTGCTTGCATGATGCTCGGGAACTGGGACCCCTTCCCCACCCTCCAGGAGCTCTCTGAGGAGGGAGGTTAGTGGATGGCATGAGGGGTGACCTCTTCCTTTGGAGACCCCTCCCAAGGCCCAGAAGGGCAATTGTCTGCTTCAGTCCTCTCTCAACCTCCTGGGAAGCTGGCACCCCCTCCACGGAGGCCCTCTTCCCCCATCTCAGGTCCCAGGGAACAGGAGGGAGAACCCTACCCCTGGGTCAGAAGGCTTCAGAAGAGTTCCAGGTGCCCACAGGTGATGGGACCCAGTGGCTTTAGATGCCTCAAGTCATAGCACCCTCTCCCTCACCTCTCCCCAGGGAGGTATTGAGAAGGAGCAGTACGGAGGGGCTGAAGTCTCTCATGCTGCCCACCCCTCCTAGGGCTGCAGTCCACTGCCAGGTATCTCTCCTGCAGCCCTTCCCCCTGGACCTGGGGTACAGACCCCAAGCACAGCCTGGGGTCCAAGGACACCCATGTTACCTCTGGGGGAAAATGTTGGTAGCCCGAGAAGGAGGCAGAAGTCAAGAACAAAGCTGAGGGGGAAGTGGCTGTGGCTCAGTCAGTGGGGCTCCCGTTTGCCATATGGGAGGCCCCGGGTTCGGTTCCCGGGGCCTCCTGGTGAAGGCAAGCCCACCCGCATGGCGTGGTTAGCTGACCCAGCGAGCACAAGCAGCGAGGGGGGGATAAATGAATAAATAAATAAAAAAGAACAAAGCTGAGCTAAATCCACCTCCATTGAGTACCAGAAACCCACCCCCACCAAGGCAGTGAACTTGCTTTTTCTTTTGATGCAGTGGTACAGGAGTCAGCTGGAGTCATCCTCACTCTCCATGGGTCCTTTTCTTCCTGAGAGGGCAGATGAGGTGGACACCAATGGTTTTGCCCTGTCCTAGCACTCATTTTCTCTCCTTCCAGCCACAGTATCCAGATTTTCCTCAGAGGAACCGCTCACCTTCCCCACTCTTATTCCTCAAGTTTAGGAGGGGCCAACCCCCCAAATGGGGAGGAGGAGGAGACGTGACTCAGGATTGACCTATCAGTGTCTTCCAGACGCAGTGATTGATTCATTGATGAGCACATGGTTTACTAGAACCCAATTCCAGGACTTTTCAGAAAACTATTCAGAAATTGAAGCTTTGCTTCTGGGTTTCTGGGTATCCATTTAGGGGTCTTGGGTTACTGGGAACTCCCTACAAGACACTGAAGCCAGCACAGAGGGTGGAAAAACCAGGAGATGAAGGGAGAGAGGAGGACTCCTGATGATATTGGAGCTGCTGGATCTAGCCATGCCTGAAGGCAGACACCCCTAGGATTTTTTTTTTATTATTATTATCTCTGTTAGTGTAATTTCTTTCATGCTTAGGCCACTCAAGCTTGTGATTCTGCAAGCATTTTAAGCCAGTTACCCAAAGTTGAGATCCCACTTGGTGTGAGAGGCCAAGGCAGAGCTCCGAGCACAGAGCGGGGCTCACCAGCCACAGATGCCTGGATATGTGAGTGAGAGTGGGCACTAATCACAGCCCGCACCACACATAGCTCCCAGCAAACCTCCCCTGAGAGGTGACGTTGGAGGCAGACTTTATGTGGAGCAGCTTAGGATTTTCTAATCATTAAATTTAGAAAAAGAAGCAGCAAGATGCTCCATTTTTCTATCTGACCCTTGACTTGTCCAGGGCACCAAGGGCTGTGGAGAATTGGTTAACTTTGTTCAATGTCAGCAATTCTGATCCTGAATGTAAGCTCCACAAGGGCAGAAGTTTGGCCAAGTGTCCCCAGAGCCTCAGTAAATATTTGGAGAATGAATAAAAAGGTTCAGATCCTGTCACTCCCCTGCCCCAAATCCTCCAATGACTTCCCATTGCAATTAAAATAAAATCTAGACTTCTTGCTCTGCCTTCTGAGTGGGGTGACTGTGTAACTTATTGAATAACCAGGGAAACTTTTTGCAAGTGGAAAGGATGCTATTGACAACGATGCTAGAAAAGCAGGAGGAAAGCAGGACTCTCCCAGGTAAACTGGAATGAGTGGCCATCCCACTTAGGAGGCCCTCAGTGAGCTGGTCTCTGTCCCCCACCCCTACCCTGCCTCACTTCCCATCCCTCTCCCCCCATTCCACCACACTGTCCTTACATGGGAGCTTTGCAACTGTTTCTCTACCTTCTCCGGAGTAGTCCTTTGAATGACTGGGCCTTTCTCGTCACCTGGGTCACCACTGAGCACTGCTTCTTCAAAGAGGCCTTCCCTGAGCACCCATCCCCACCCAAGCAACCTCTCCCACAAGGTCGTGTTTCATCTTCCTGGTTGTGCTGGGCTCTCTGCCTATGCCTCCGGCACAGAGGAAGGCGGGGAGTGAATGCTGAATGAACCCATGAGGCTTTGGAACACGATTCCCAAGCATCTGTCAACCTCAGGGTAGACGCCTGTGTCCAGGCAGTACACATCCTCCAAAGTGAAAGTGAAGTCAAGCAAACTTCAGCTCAGGAGGTGGGAGAAGTGGAGAAGGCAAAGGAGAGTGGGGATAAAAAAAAGTCGAGCCTGCGGCAGGCAAGCCAAGACAGAGTTCTTCCCAGAACTATGAGTGGCAGGGAACCAACCCAGCCCACCCCAGCAATCAGATGCACTTTGACATCAATCACTTGGACACTTCTTTTAAGAAGTATTTGGAACCTGAATTTGAATGCAAACTGTAAATAAACAATTTACAGGCTGGAACTCCTGGCACAGGCACGGATTGCATAGCCAGAAAGAAGACATTGGATATGTTTATAATTTTCCTAATTACCTCTGTCCCTTTCTGGTTCTGTGGCTCCAGAATATTGTCACAGCCTTGTTTGTCATTTGGCTCTAGCTTGCTGCACACGCAGGGGGATGTTTGCTTACAGAACGCAGACAGCGGCCGGGCCTTCTCATGGGCTGCAACACCACCCCTTTAACCGCCATGAGGGACTGGCCCTCCTCCAGGATTCCCAGACAGATTTGCTTCTTGGGATTCTTTAAAGCAGAAAAAAAAACCAAAAAAAAAACCCAGAAAAACCTGAGTATCCGTGATCACTCTGGGTCCTGGCAGAAAACCACATTTCACCCCTGATGGTTCCAATAAAGGGATGTTAGCAAAGGGACTGTTTATGGAGGTGTGGCTAGGGGGAAGAGGGTGAGGGGGCGTGTCGGGGTCCTCAAGACTAGTTAGGGCAGTCATTGTCCATGATTCCCAGGGGGACACTAGGGAAGAAATGCCCTGACATTTCTTTTCTTCCTCTGATCTCCTGCTGGTGCCTTCCATTGGTCAAATCCAACCAGAAGCTAGATGGCATTGGAGGTTCTCAAATGGGATCCACGCAGGCCAGACTCCCAGAGCAGAGAGTAGGGTGTGAAGTGGATCTAAGGGGCAAATGGAGAACAGCAAGTATGAAAAAGCCTTCAGGGACGTACTTGGCAATTCTGGGGTCAGTCTTGGTGGAAATCCTTCTTATCTTATCCCCAGAATATCTCTTCATTTTGTCCATCTTTCATCTCTGTATCACAGAGCCTCCTCTCTGGCATCACTGATGTCCCCTTGCCCACCATGATCCATCCTTCACACTGTAGCCAGAGTGAGCTTCCTAACAAGAGCATCTGACCTCGAAGCTGTCATGGCTCCTGTTGCCCTTGAAGTATTGACCAAAGTCTGAACCATCGCTTGGGAGAGCCTCTGTGGTTTGACCCAACTGGTCCTCTGCCTCACCTCTTGTTCCCCACCCCCATCCTGCTCTGTGCACACTGCACATGTTTCAGTACCTAGGATGACAAGCTCCTTTTCGTTTCAGGGTTTTGTATACGCTGTTTCCTCTGCCTGAATTTCTCCAATCCAACCTCCTACTACTTAAATCTCACTGATCCTACAGATCTCAGCTCAAAAATCACTTCCTTAAGAATGACTTCCCTGAGCCCACAAACCAGGTGAGGGCTCCCAGTCAGACACTCTCACCACCCCTGGATTGCCTTACTTCACAACATGTGTCACAACTGTAATTAACTAATCAATTGTGTAACTTTCTGTTTATTGTCTGTCTCTCCAGAGAGACTGTGCGCTCCATGAGAGTCTGTTCCATCTGTCTGGTTTACTGCTGCACTCCCAGCACAAAGCCTGGCACACAGTAGGCACTCTGCAAATATTTGTTGAATGAATGAAGGGAGAACTTTCAGTTTCTGGTAATGGCAGGTGAGATTATGTCCCCAGGATAAGGGTGAACCGGAAGTAAACGAGTCCTCGTGTGATCTTGCAATCTAAGTTCTTCTCTCCTGGGTGGTCTAGGGAACCTCAAGCATTAAAGTTTGATTAGGTAGTCTTTGACTAGCAGTATACCTAAATGTTTGACAGCAGCAAATGAAAATGCTCTCTAGTGGAAGGTACCATTATTTCTTTAGTTCGGAATTTAGGTTAATGGTATCTTCCACTAGGAAAAGTTCCAAAATTTTCTTAAAATTTTTCATAAATGATGAGCAGCACATAGTCAAAGACAATCAGACACATAAGAAAATAAGGCACTATAAGTGAAAACCTGAAGAATCGATAGGAAACAGAAATAGATCCTCAAAGACTCCAACTATCAGCTAAAACCATAAAAGAACTGCATGTTATGTTTAAAGACATAAAAGATACTTAAAAATAACTTCAGGGAGTGGTAATCTATAAAATGTGACAGAGAAGACCTGAAAAAGAATCAAGTAGAAACTCTAGAAACAAAAACAATAACCAAAATCAAGACTCAGTGAACAGGTTTACCAGCATATTAAACACAGTTGAGGAGAGAATTGGCTAACTAGAAGAGAGATTAGATGAAATTTATCATGAATATAGCACACACAGATAAAAAGATAGAAAAAATACAGAAAAGAGAATAGAAGATAAAGAGGAAGAGAAGGTCTAGCATCCCTGAAAGAGAGGAGAAAGGAAACAGATCAGAAACAGTATTTTAAGGATTAATGGGTGAGAATTTTCCGGACCTGATGAATGAATATATAGTAGGGAAAGCACTGAGCCATTTAATAGTTAGTTGTGCTTTGTTGACATTCCATCTAGCTCCATGCTTCAGACAACTCAGGGTGCAAAATATACTGATGGGAGATTTTGGACCCAGTCCATTCTTGGTCAAGGGCCACAATGTTGTACAATACCAAGTTAAATGTAACAAAGGACACATGAAAAACAAGATCAGGGAGCAAAAAATCAACTCTTGCCTGTCTTCTGCCTCTGTGATTCATCCCTGCCTTCTTAGGAGCTGTGTGGGCAGCCCTGAGATAACCACAGCTGCATCCTTCTTCTTTCCCATGGGCCTTGCTGACCAGTCACTGAGAGGTAGCAGAACACCATTCTCCCAAGGTCCCTCCACAGCCAATCAGGGTTCTAGGGGCCTGGGTAAGTGGGGCAAGGAAGGCCTCTTTTCCACCCTGATTTTACTTCTGATCATGGGCCCTCCTCCTAGACATGATGTCCCTTCTTTCTGACTCTGTCTTCCTGTTCCATGGCTGGGCTCTGCTCTGGACCCTCAGGGATTGTTGGTGGAGACTTACTGATGAGTTGACTGGCTGATTGATATGGACTAGTCCTGGTTGGGGTGGGAGCATCTGGAAGGAGGAGTGGGCTGAAGAGATGCTAGAGTATCCCTGTGCCTAAGAAGGCCTGATGATGCCAGCAGCATTGCCTTAGGGTCTTTCAACCCCAGCCCCCACATGGTGGGACTAAGGAGCACTCCTGTCCCTCATCCCACCAGCATCACCTAGGATCTCACTAGCAAGGATCTAGGAGCTAGACCCCAGAGGCAGAACCCTGGGTCCTGCAGCTCCCTGGTTCCCAACCTTGAGATCTCTTGGGTAGGCAAGTGATCTGGCTGGCAGGAGAGTAGATTGTTTCTGACTCACTCTGCCCTCTTGGCAGCCAGGAGCCTGCTCCTTGTCCTCCTCAGTGTGATGTGTCCTGGGACCAGGTTCTCGTGGTGGCTCTGTTCTGGAGGGACACCCATTCATCATCTTGCCTCTGGGAATTGCGGCACACCTCTCCGACATGCTCAAACAGAGAGGCTGCTAGACCTGTGCCTGGTCACACAGCAGGTGTGTAGAGAGGCCAGGGTGCATATGGTCTCATGCCCCCGGTGGGTGGGGATGTGGGCCCAGCCTTGGTGCTACCTGCACCAGGATCTGGGAGCTGGGAGAAGCTCCACCGTGCAGCCTCACAGATGCCCAGGCCCCACCCTGGCCCTGGGGCTTATGCCAGAGGGGCCACCCCCCACCCTCAGCAGCAGCTCCCCCCAGGCCACTGTGCTGTGCAGGTAACAGTCCCAATGGCTGGTCTCATGGGTGACAGCCGCTGGGGTGGCTGACTGATAGCAGTTCCCCAGCCTGCAATGAGTGGAGATGGGGGTATCATCTGGGCCCCCCAACCCAGCTTTGCAGCATTTCTGACATGTTATTCCAATTTCTGACATTCTCAAAGATGTTCCAAACAGCATGTAGTTGATTTAATTTTAAAAATTAAAAACTCAAGTCAATTAAGTTCAGGAATGTTGCGTGGAGGCGTGCTGGGGGGTGGGGTGGGGGTCAGGGAAGAAAGCCAATAATGAGAGGGTTAAGAAAACACGGGGATTAGACTATCCCAGTGGGCACAGAGCCCAGGAGCCTGGGTTCAGATCCTGCCGGGTCTTCTCACTGTTGGGATGGGGCCTCTGACCAAGCCCAGCTCCGTGACTCTGGGCACCTGGCTGGGCCCCTCTCAAGGCCGCATTGCTCCTTGGTGAGCGGCTGTCCTGAATGCAGCCCCACTGAGGGAGAGGACCTGGGACGGGCTGCTCTCCTTTCTCGTTTGGTTCACACCCCCCCCCAGGCAGCACTGCCCCACATAATTACATAAACTCCGCATCACTCAAGATGCTCATCTCGCCTCCGTCCCTACCTCCCCCTGGCTCAGCTTGGCCCGTGACTCATATCCCCGCCTCTCCCAAATGAGACAGCTCCTCCAGATCCTCCAACCCAGGAGGCCTCGGTGAACTCAGGAATTGCTCGTCGGAAGACCCTTCGCCTGCCCTTCCTGGGCCTGAAAGCTCCTCTAGCCCAAGCTCAGAATCAGTCCCACTCCATCAGCACGCGTTGCCCTCCTGTACGCCTGGGCCCAGCCCATGTAGCACTGCTCTCCTGGCCGCTTGGAAGCTGCCCACAGTCCGGGCCTGTCCTCTCTCCTCTGCTGCCCTGCACCAAGCCCAGCTCACTCTCACCGCCCACCCGCCCCGTCCCCTCAATCCCTGCTGCCTCTCTGGTCCAGCAGGTGCAATCTGACTGCTTCCTGTGCTTGAGCAGTGAGGCCGGGGTGGCTGAGAGCCGCCTCCCTTCTTTGCTTGAGGAGTTTGCTGATTAACATAGAGTCCCTCTTTTGGTGGCACTCCTGGCAGCCAAGGGAAGAGCGGGGTGGGTTTCAGCAGCTCTTACCCCTGGGGAAGCTTGGCCAGGCCTCCCTCCCATCTGCCTTTGTGCTCCCTCCTCAGCCCTTGCAGGACCCCAGGAACTCCCCTAGCTGTCTGAAGCCCACCCCACAGGGCACAGGGCAACTTCCCTGCTCCTTCTCTGGGACCCAGATGGCCCAGTGGGGGGTGCTGAGGAGACACGGGGTGCGAGAGACATCCCTCCCACCTCTGAAACACACGCAGCAAATGCCTCCCATTCCCCTCCCACCAGCAAGGGGATGGCAGGGCTGCCCTGGCTGCTGAGGTCACAGCTCTCCAAGTGGAAGGAAGTGAACAGAGAGGACTGCGGGGTCAGGGCTCTCTCAGGATTTGGAGAGGCTGGCGCCCCTGGGGGAACTGAGCAGAGGTGGTCACCTGGAGTCTTGCTCATGGGGCACCCCGACCAGCTCCGCTGAGGGCAGGGAAGGGATGGACTGTCCCACCAGCTTCAAGGTCAATGGCAAGAGGGCCCTGCACCAGCTCAGTAAGGGCTTTCTGGGCAAATGAAAGCCATCTTTTGGGAAAATCTAAGCAGTGTTAAAATGACTTCAGCTATTGGGTTAATCAGGGTTCGAGGTTTTTGCCCTAAAGTCTCCTACCAGAATTCTTCGGGGACCAAGGTGTGCCTGCCCCTCCCACTCAGCCTCTTGCCCCTTCCCCTACCCCATGAGCCTCGGCTTGAGTCAAGCCTCACCAGCTCTGCCTCCTTTACCTTTCACAACAACTCAATGCTCATGGGTTCCTGTTTTGCATAGGCTTTACTTAAAAGGAAACTGAAGCTCAGAGAAATTAAGACACTTGGCCAGGGCCACACAGGCAAGGAGAGGCAAAGCCAGGACTCAGGCCTGGGCAGCCGGCTGCCAGCGCTGCCTGGCCCTCCTCCCTGGGAACAGCCCCCCCGTGGGATGGGGGAAATCAGCCACCTCCACCTGTCGCCCGGAGTCCAACTGAGCGCCCCTCCCCCAGGTACCATTTCAGAGCATCTGGGCTTGATTCACCTGTTCAGGAGAGCTTGAAGGCCTACTGTGAGCCAGGCTCCGGCCAGGAGAGCAGCAGTGGCTCCAGATCCACTGGCACTTTTATGGGCCCCAGATAGGTTGCACTTGCAACGCTGAGTTAGACATCTATTGTGCCTTCAACATTGTTCTGGGATAAACCTTCTGTCCTGTGGACTCCTGGGCTAAGGCCAATTAAACTGCTGCCAGGTAGAGCATATTCCCTATAAATCAGTGGGAATGTGGTCACACGAATTTTAAATATCAGATTAAAATCAAATTAGTGGGGAAATTTGGAACAAATTGCCTTCAAGTACAGTGAATGAGTCTATTTTTAAAACGTTGCCGCACCAGGCAGAATAGTGAAGCAAACACATTTCCTAACAGCGAGCAGACACTGTGTTGGGAGTGATTTGTCATGCTTAGTCACTGTAATTGCTCTACCAAAACTCAGGAATCAAATAAAACGTGTTTGCAAATTGTAAATCACTCAAGGAGGCTACTTCAGGCGGGTCCTAACCTGATGCTGAAGGTCATGGTGGCTTCCCCCGGAGGGGCCTGGGCAGTCTCACCCCCAATCTGACGCCCCCTTGTCCCGGTTCTCCAGGCAGAGGCTGTACCTGCCACGTCCTGCTGAGCCCATTGCCCAATGTAGGAAGGCTGCAGTAAATCAGCTGCATTTCCTCATCTGCAAGAGGGGCATGGCCTTCCTGGAGGGGGCGGGGGATGCTGGGGAGAGTGCCCTGGTTGGCCTGGGGGCCTCCAGGGCTGGAGCAGGGAAGGGACCGGGCTGTTCAGGGAGGAGAGGCTTGCTTTCCGGTGAAAGGTCAGGCTGCTACTTGCCAAGGAGTGGAAATGTCTTCAGATCCGAAGGCTCAGGACAGGCTGAGATGGACATCTGGGCCCCTGGGAGACATGTCCTGGCCTGATTCCACCATCTTTGGCCACTGGTGTCCCCATCCTCTGGCCATCTTCCCTCAATAACGATCTTGACATTCATCCTAGAGTGGAGATAAGACCTGAGAGAACTTGAAAGCAGAAAACCCATGGTTCCAGCTGCCCCCTGCCTCAGTGCAGTCCCAGCAGCTTTGGGGTCTACAGCACTTTCCCTCATCCTCTCCCCTCCTCTGGCAACCCTACCTCCTCCCTGTACAACCACCCTGCAGAGCACAATCATCTCTTTGGGGCCAGAAGGTAAGCTGATCACACGAAGGCATTGAGGACTGCCTGGGACTGGATGGGTTACCTCTCTTAAAAGTGTTGCGTTTTAAGAGTAACTTTGTAGAACCGACAACTGCATCTAGAGTGAGTTGCCAAGGCGGAGGCTTATTTCCAGAGGCTTGTGTTGCCTCCCATGGTCGCCAGCTCTGGTCTCTGAAGCCCCTACTGGGCAGCTCTCAGGCCAGCCTGATGGGCCCAGGAATGGAAAGGAGAGGGTGAGGGTGTCTCGTAAAGGAGAGAGATCCATGCGCTCTAAAGGATGCATTAAAGACCTGCCATGGGCCACACACTGGCCATCTGTGGGGGCCCAATTAAGTGAGGTCTTTCAAGTTGGTGCCAGGAGCTCGTGATGACCTTGGAGGAGAACATTTTCCATGGAAGGGGAGGGTGGAGGATGGGGATGAAGAGCCAGCAAAGTTGGAGGCCAAGGAATGGATTCTCTGCAAACGTGAGAATCATGCAGGATGCTTCTCAAACATGCCCGTCCCCAGGCCTGACTTGATGGATGCAAGGAAACCACCTCTTAAAGCCTCCAGACCATGGTTTGAGAAATGAACTTATAGAAGGGTCCAGCCTCGCGGCTCTGCCTAGAAAAGGCTCCAGAACAGATGTCCTCCCAGGAGCCTCGTCCAGCCCCTTCTTGGCTCCTCAAGGCCACCAGGCTGCATGGACCGCTGTGCCTTGCTCCCTATTAATCATGCCGGCTTCCGAGGGCTTTGTCAGTCTTCCCCGAAGTATCCATCTCCCATTCTAAGGGACCCCTCCAGGCTATCCTGACACTCTTTTCTGCTGTTGTTTGGCACAGGAGTAGATTTGGGCACGAAAAATGAAGAGAAAGGGTGTCTTTGGAAACCAGACACCCAGGGAGGCCTGTCCCTACTGGGCAGGCCCAGAAGGCTAGAAAAATAATAAATAAAAACAAAAGGGAAGGGAAGCAAAGCTCTTGGGTGCCAGAGAGGGACTGGTCGAGGCTGTAGCTGCCTGGGTAATGGGTTCCACATTTGTCTGGCTCTGTCTGTCGTGATCAGGCTCCAGGGTACACAGTGGGCCTTGCAGGGGCCAGAGGGTATAGCCCGGCTGGGGCCAGACCTGGGGCCGACCCTGGTGAGAGCCCCACCCCTGGCCATCTCATGGCTGTGACGTGACTGCGAGCTCATGCTCCAGTTCAGCGCCCCCTCCCCGTTCCTGCTCTGCAGCTCCTGGGTCCCTGCCGGCCTTCACAGATTGTTCGTGTTATTAATGCTGTTTCCCGGAGATTCCATCTGGCTTTTTAATTGCTCTGGGATGGGGCTAGGATGCTTTGATAGTGAATTGGTATCTTTCCTATGCCTCTGCTTACGTCAAATGCTCCATCCACAGAGAGGGGTGATGGGGAGGGGGAGGGGGGATGGGGAGCAAGAGGATAGTGAGTCTTTTCACAGAATCAAGAAATAGCTTTCAAAGGTGCTGGTTGTTTAGTTTTGTTTAAAGGGAAGGGGAGGGGAGGGAAGGGGAGGGGAAGGGAGGTGTGGAGCAGGGGTCTATCCCCACCCAACAGCATGGGAAGGAAACTGAATGGGACATCACCACCATCCAGGCCAGGACCCCTGCCCCTCGCCTGCAGAAGGCCTGTGGGTGTCCTGGAAGGAGAGGCCTCTTGGCTGAGCAAGATAAGGGTTTCTGTGCCCCCTTGACCTTCATTCCAGTAACCTCCTGCTTCTTCTGCCAACAGCCCCCTCCCCTCCTGTGAAGTCAGCAGCCCATGGAGGAGGCCTGACAGGTTCCTGTCTGGGAAGGAGGGGGCGGGAGGCCTGGGAGGGGCAGACACTCCTCCCCAGTTCCAGTGGCTCATGGCAGGTGTCAGGGCCAAACCCCATCTTCACAGATTCCCAGGAGATCCAGGAGATAAGGGTGACATCCCTGGGCGCTAGCTAAACCACCAGGAGTCATCTGCGGGCAAAGGAACCGCCTCCCTTTCTCACCTGTGCCCTGGCTCCTTCCCTGGAGGCTGGCTCCCCTGAACAGTGCTGTCAGTGGCTCAGTGAGGGCCATGGAGTCTCTGCTCTCAGGTGCTACCTCTCGTGGGGGGAACAGTGCAAGGCAGAGGCATTCAGGTTTTCGAAGCAGGGCTGTGGGGCAGGGGAGCTCACTCTCACCAGGTTCTGGGTCAAAGCTGCTGCCTCCAGGAAGCCTTCCTGGTGGCTCCATTCACACTTTGAGTTTCCCTTTATCACGCTTGTCACCCTAGAGCCACATCTTTGGGCCACAAAGCTGTGAGCTCCCCAAGAACAGGGGCTGAGTCTTTCTGCTCCCAGCTGAGTGCTCCGTCCAGAGCACAGGCCCTGGCACACAGTAGGCATCCAATAAATACTTGGGGCAAGCTCAGTGCTGGGCTCTTGGAGTGGCTCTTCACAAAGGCTGCAGTCAGGAGGGAACTTGTTTGGGGGAGGGGGTGTGTGCACCCTGCAGGAAGCAGTGGGTGGTGAGGGGCGGCTCTCCCTGGGAGGCCTCTTGGGCTGGGCACAGAGCACATGATGGCAGGTTCGCCCGCAGCTGCCCGAAGAGCTCCCCTCCCGCAGCGGGCAGGCTGCTCTGTCCACTGTAGACCACTCTGGGGGCGCCACCCACCCCATCCTTTTCCCGGGGCTGGATGTGGTTGGCTGGGTCTCGTCCTCCAGGAAGCCTGCCCTGGACCTCAGGACAGGCGGTGGGAGGGAGTGCCCTTCTGTGAGCTGACAGCTTTGAAAGAGGAAACCCCCATGGGACAGTGGGAGGGGAGAGGGAGGGGCAGGGAGAGGAGGGAGGGCAGGGGGGGCCACCCCTCCCCCCACTCATCCCGGGACCTGTTCTGGGGGCAAAGGGGGAAGCCCAGGATCGGCCCCTCAAACAAGAAAAACTGGAATTAGCGCTGAACTCCAAGAGGGTTTGCTGGGCGCCTAGCAAGCTGCGGCCTGCCCCAGGCCCCTGGGCTGGCGGTGAGGCTGTGCCTGCTCGGTTCCCAGGGCGCGGGGCAGGCCACCGCCTCCTCATAGGGCTCGTGGCCTTTCCTCTGCCAAGGGCGACCATGGGTGAGGAGGCGGCAAGACACAGGACAGATGGGGGGGGCGGTCGATGGAGCAAGTCGCCCCCGTTCACCAAGCGGGCAGGTAAACCTAAAGCTTTCGAATTCACAAATGAATGTGTAATTTCTTGAAAATGTTCCGGTCTCCGCTGGCATGTGCTGCAAGCTGCACTGTGAACATTCTTGGGGTGGAAACAAAAGGTAAAACCTGTTTTACCGTTGACCCTCGAAGAGGGTAGAATCTGAAAGCCCCGTGGAGCTCCAGGGCCACTTCCTCACAAGGCCTGTTATTTTAGGACTGAGGGTGCACCTCCCTGGGCTGGCTGCCGCCGCTGCTCCGGGGAGGCCTGGGGTTCCCGTCCTCAGAGCGGGATTTCATTAGGAGTCAGCCCCCTGCTGGGTACAAGGCTGTTCCCAGGGGAAGGCTGATGGGGGGCTGGCTCCTAGGGAGGGGGTATGTGGGGAGGGGCCAGAAACCCAGGGGGAGGCAGCCTCCAGCCCCTGTGGGGGTGCTGTGGCCCCCCCTTCCTGGGGTGGGCTGAGGCAGGGAGGTGCTGGGGGCTGACTGGAGGGGTGCACAGGGGCAGGCTGCATCCACGTGGTCCAGGGAAAGTGGGGAGGGGTGGCATGTCCTACCACTCAGGGCCTCTCCCACCTGCCCAGCATGCTGCAGAGGTGGGTGTGAGCAAGGCTGCTTCAGAGCTGAAGCTGTGAGTGATTTGGAAGAGTGTGTGGCCAAGGGGGCCCCTGGGCCTGGAGCCGCTGGGCCAGGCCTGCCCAGGTCTGGAAGGGGCACGCAAACCTCAGCTGAGAGCTCCCTCTCCGAGTCCCTCTTCTCTTCCCAGGGGCAGATGGAAGGCCCTTCATGGTGACAGGGACCTCAGTTAGGACCCCAAGACACTTCCTCCAGCCTCCTCCCCTGAAGAAGAGACTCAGCTTGGAGTCTTGTCCTCCCCCTGCCATTTCTTTGCCTTGATTGGGAAGAAGTCACCCCCTTAATGTAGAGGAGCTCAGGATGGACAGAGCGCGAGTGGAAGTCTGGATCTCAGCCAGAGAATATGCTGATTATTTACAAATGCGACCTGGCTCACAGAAAACCTTGGAAGGGGCTTCTTTCTGGTTTTAAAAAGACACTGAGATTCACTTTGATATGTTTATATTATAGATATAATACATAAAACATCTAACATGAAACTCTATGTTCTCCCCAAATGAAGAGAAGCCAGCTGACCTTCCCTGCCCCAGCCCCCGTGGTCTGTGTTCCCAGTCTGTGCATGTCGGTTAGAGACTGCCTCCCTACTGGACCTGGAGCCAGGGCCTCTGGGGGCACAATCCTGTGGGCAGCCTGGGCTGGAGGCCTCGGCCAGAAAGGACCGAGGCCCACAACCACCCCCCGGGCCAAGCTGAGGGGAAAGGGGAAGCCCACCTCACCTCCATGGTCCCATGGAAGCAAAAGCAATCCCAAACCAAAAGGAAAGAGGGCCTCCGACCCTTCCCCTCCCACCCCCCCACCCCCCACTGCTGACAAAGAGTCTCATTTTGGCAAGTATCTGAGCAAACCAAAACAAAACAAAAACCAAATAAAATGGTGGTTTAGCATAGACGTGCACACTCCCATTACACAAGGCACCACTGGGACGCAAAGAGGCCAGATGCAAGTGTGAATATCGGCTGATCAAGCAAAATATTTGGAAAGTTCTCAGGACTCCAGCCTTCTGGGATGGACTGATTGTGCTTCAAGTTCATATGGCAATGCTGGCAACATACAGTACAGGGGGGGCCCTGGCTCCCAGGCTCTCTGCACCCCCACTCCCACCCCTGTCCCCAGACCAGGTCCTGAGGTTGGCCTCTCCCACCAGGCCATGGCTCCCATGCACACGTCCTTGTAGCTGACCTTTGGTCTAGCTTCTGGTCTTGCTGGGGGTGTGGGGCGGGGGAGGGAGGGTATCCTCCTCCCTATGGTCACTTGGTGACTCCCATCTCAGGGGGTCCTGCCAGGGGAGACCCAGCCTGGTGCAGGTTTGGGGGGAGAGACAAGGAACTAGGGACCCTCCCCCTTCAGGCAGAACGAGGGGAGCAACCTTGGGTTGCAAGTCCCCAGGCCCTGGGGTTCTTCTCTGTAAGGAGAGGCACTAGGGGAAGCTGAGGCTGGCTGGTCGGGATCTGCTCCCTGAAACTTCCTCCCGCAGCCGGCCTGCTGCAACCCCAGGACGGTGGCAGGAACCCTCAGAATAAAATGGCAAGGCACATATTTGCTCCCCCTACTCGGTAGGAATCGGAGCGGTGAGCTTTCGTTTCCAAGGCACAAGGTTACTCTGTAATACTAGAGTTGCTGGGCTCCGGGCTCAGCCCCACTGCGCTTCTCCCGCACGGAGAAGCCGCTGCCCGACCCCTCCTCTTAGCCGCACCGAGTCCAGTGCAGAGGAAGAGAGAAGGCACGCGGGGCAGGCCAGGCTTTCAGCCAGGCTTGCAGTCGGCACCCGAATCTCCTAGTCCTGGTTGCGCGGCTCAGGCCGCCTTAGGGATCCGGCGACCCGAAGCCACTCTTCCCCGGTCCCCACCAGGGGCCGGGCTGGGGCGGTCCCGCCGCCGCGCGCCTCACGCGCAGTTGCCCATGGCCTTGACCAGGGAACTCTCGGGCAGCTGGCGGAAGATGCCCCGTAAAGTGTCCAGTTCGCGGCTCAGCTGTTCCACCCGTTTGCGCAGGCGGTCATTGTCACTGGTCAGCTCCAGCACCTTCTGCTGCGTCTCCACGTTGCGCTGCTTGGCCTTGTCGCGGCTCTTGCGCACGGCGATGTTGTTGCGCTCGCGCCGCACCCGGTATTCGTTGCTGTTCTTGTCCACCGACTTCTTGGCCTTGCCCGCGCCGCCGCCGCCAGCGCGGAGGTCGGGGTGCGCGGCGGCCAGCCCCTTGAGGGCGCCGCCAGGGCCGGGTAGGCCTGCGGAGCCGAGCGCGGGCGCTGGGTGCGGACTGGGCACGGGCGTGGGCGGCGGCGTGGGGTGGCCAGGCTGCAGGTGCATGGTGGTCTGGCCGCAGTGAGCGATCTGGAACTGCAGGTGCGGGGCGGCCAGGTGCGCGGACGGCGGGTGCGGGTGCGGCGGCGGCGGCGGCGGCGGCGGCTGGTAGGGGAAGAGGCCGGCCAGCGCCAGCTGCTTCGCCTCGTCCTCCTCGCGCGGCTCCTGCTTGATCACCAGCGGCCGCAGCGCCGGCGCCCCGACGCGCTCGTACAGGGGCTCCAGCCTGCCGTCCAGGTAGCCGGCCGCCGCGCAGCCGTAGCCGGGAGGGGTCCCGTGCGCCCCCCCGGGCATGACGGCGCCGCCGGGGCCGGCGGGGGCGCCCGGGTAGTCGTAGTCGCCGCCGCCGCCCAAGGGGGCCGCGGCCGCCTTGGCCTTCTCCTGCTGCCGGCTGTGCTGGAACAGGTCGGCCAGGAACTCGTCGTTAAAGGCGGCGGGGTCGATGTAGGCGCTGATGTCGATGGACGTCTCGTGTTCGCAGATGCCACCCAGAGGCTCCGGGGCGGCAGATGGGGCGGGGGGCTGCGCGGGGCCCGCGCCCCGGGGAAAGCCGAAGGCGGCGCTGCCGGGCGCGTGCGGAGGGCTCTGGAGGTGGCTGCTCATCGGGGGCCGCGGCTCCGCCTCGTAGAAGTCGGCGGACTCCATGGGGGAGCTAGAGTCCTGCCGGCATGGCGAGCCTGGGCGCCTCCAGCCTGCGCGGGGCGCCGCCGCAGCCCACCTCGAGCCCCTACTAGCTCGCGCCCGCGCAGCTCCCGGTCGCGAATGGCCAGGCCCGCGCGGGCCCCGCATTTATACCGGGGCGACCGTCGCCCTCTAGTGTCTGAGCTCGCCTCCGACCGGCGGCGGCGCGGCGCCTGCTGGGTCTTAGCGCCGCCTCGCAGGGGACAGTGCATGGGGCCCCAGCGCAGCGCTGGCTGCCAGAGGCCGCGGCGTAACGCCCACTGCCCCCGGTGCTGCGAGCCGAACTATCACGAACGCGCGTGGCCCGATCTCTGGCCGGGCCGTCTACCCTGCGCACACGTGGTTTGGAGTAGGGGCTCCCGCCTTCCGCCTCTCCACGACATTCACTTCCAGCCAACCGCCGGGGAGCCCGGGAGCACCCAGAGGCGGCGCAGGGGGGTGGTGGAGGGCGAGTGTCGGTCTCTGAGCTACTGTGGCGCGGACTCGCTTTAAAAGGAGAAATCGGTCGGGCCGGGGACTTGGGGCCCTGGAGGGCAGCGGCGCAGAATGGGGGTGCGGGGGCGCTATTTCGGACGCGCCACGAAGCTCAGCGCCGCGCGAAGAGGCCGAGGGGAGAAGTCTGGGCGCGGAGACTGCGCGTCGTCCACCTCTGCTCTCCAGGCCACCCGGCCGATTCCGCGCAGAAGCCCCTTCGCTGCCGCTCCGCTGCTCCGGGTCCTCCGGGGTCCCACCAGCGGCGCAGCGCGGGGCGCTAGGACCCGCGGGGGGCGGAGGGAAGGGAAGGCGGCCGCGGCCTGGGAGCTCGGAGGACAGGGCGGGTCAGTCCGCCAAGGCTGGAAAAGTTTTTTCTTTTTAAAATCCCTTCCCCGGGCCCCAGTTCAAAGCGAGAGTTGCGAGGCACGCGGGGCCGGCGCTGCTGCCCCGCGCAGGGCCGACCAATTGTCCCCGAGGGACAAATGGGCGGGGTCCGGGGCAGGCAGAGCCGGACTCCGGGGTCCCGAGGTGGGGGTGAGAGCAGATAGGCCCGCGTCGAGCGGGGCCCGAGGCCGCTGCTTCCTACCCCCACTCCCCATTCAAGTGGGAGCCGACGGCGGGAGCAGGGGCGTCAAGGGAGCCAGGGCCTCCGAGTCTCCGCGCCCGCGGCTCCAGGTTTGAGCACCCACCGGGACAACCCCGCCCGGTGGACCGCAGGGCGCGGACTCTGGGGCCCAGACGCCGAGTCCCCGGGATCGTGGGGCGGGGAGGTGGGGGTGAGACGGCCAGAACAGGATGCCTGTCGGGCGCCTCGGCGCTCACCACTGCCTGGGGAAGGAAGGGGTTCACGGCCGCGCACCTCCCCAGCTACGCGCGTCCAGCACGTTCTATCCCGGGATGACCAGGGCGGCTAGGCTCGACTGGGGCCTCGTGGGGTCGCCGAGTCGCTCTTGCACCGCGCCTCGCGGCTTTTTGGGTTGAAGCGCGGCGTCACTTGGGTGCTGGTTTGAGGTGCGCCTACTGGAGCATCTCTGGGCTGCGCAGGTCGAAGCCCCATCTCAGACCCGAGGCTCCATCTCCAAGGCGGAGGAAGGCGCTGGGAGCCGCGCGAGAGCCCTCACGCCCGCGCAGCGCGAAAACGCGGCTGGGGAGGCCGGTGTCGTTTTAAAGGCGCAACTTCGCCCGGGGAAGGCATCCTGGCCTTTAATCAATTGCTGTTCAACATATTCCTAACGCTTAATGGCCCAACGGCTTCATTTTCCGTCCAGAGCTCATAAGCAAGGTATTTTCAGTTTGATGGGTGGAGGGAGTAAAACCGTTGCATTGAATACCTAACTTGGCTCGAGTTGAGTTGCTGCTCTCTGGGACAGATGCAGGATCCATTTATACCAGTTCCTCTGTGGAAACCTGGAGGGAAATCTGAAAGCACACAGTGGGATTTTCTTTTATTCTGCAGGGCTAAACAGAATGGCTTCTGCCAGAGCAGGATTGGAACAACAAAAGAAGGAAAGTGGGCCATGTCTACCCTTACAGTGGTGGGGAGGAAGGGGATACCTTGGCCTCGCCCAGAGTTGCTATGTCCTGTGCAGGCAGCAGGAATTTATCCTCCCAGAACTGGAAGAAACCCAAGAGGGTCCCAGAGCTGGGGAAGCTGCCAGAGAGGCACTTACCCAGGCTCCCATGAGCCCGTGCAGGTGAGAGGCCCTGCTGGGGCTCCCACTGCCTGGGCTGGCAGCTCCTCCCCCTCCTGGACCAGAAACCCTGTGCTGAGGCCTGCCATGCCCCAGTGGCTGAGTGTCCACAGTAAGAGGTGGACCTCTTCCTCCATCCCTTCCCCCACTTCCAGCTCACAGCTGACACACACAAAGTGTGCAGGGAGAGGCCAGCTCACCAGAAGAGCTGGGGATGGTCCTGGGCAGGGATGGTCCTGGGCAGAGGTATTTCATTATTCACCCAGCATCTGTGAAGGGCTGATGCCCTGGGGTGGCAGCTTGATACACAAGCCGGGATAAAGGATATGCTGTGATAAGGGCACCTTCTACCCTGGGGAATGTGGGGCTCTGGAGAGGATCACATGTGGAAGTGGGCCTTTGTGCTGCACCTCGAAGGCTGAGCAGGAATTTGCTGGAAGGATAAGGGAGGCCGGGAAGGGCAGGTGCAAAGGTGGAGAGACTGCTAGTGCCTGGCGGGTCCTGGTAACAAAGGACAAACCCTTTGGGCGGCTGGAGTTCAGGGGAGGGGCAGAGATAAGGCTGGATCTGCAGACAGCTGGGTTGATGGCCAAGGCCTCTCCAGGTGAAGGAGTTTGGACCCTATCTCGGGCTTTCATCCTATAGTTTTTAGCAGGGAAGTGCCCTGGTCTGGTTTGGGTTCCTGAAAGGCCACTCTGATGGGGGGGCCGGGGGAAGGGAAGGAGACTTGGCCAGAGGAAAAGGATGGAGAAGTGAGCTGAGAACCCTGCCAGGGCTGGAGGGCAGGATGGGTTTAGGCAGTGGTAGGAAAAGGGAGAGCTGGCAGGACGTGGGGGCCAGGTGGGGGCTGGTGGCTGGCTTCCAACTTATGGAATTCAGGGAAAGGGAGGGCCCTTCCCTCCAAAGCCCCAGGCGACCGCCTACAAGACAGCCCCCCTTCCTGCTTTGAGGTTCTGGAGGAGAGGGCCATGGCCTAGAAACAGATCCACCTGCCAGCTTCTAGCTTTTCCCCTGCAGTTTAAGAGAAAGCCTTGGCACGAGGAGGAAGCAGTTCGAAAGGCAAATGGTGGGTATCAGGGTGGGCAGGCCAGATGCTCAGAGATGAGGGGCCGTCCACGGGCCTGAGGCCTGGTGGCCTAGAGCTGCCCAAGCCCTGAAGCAGGGGTGGCTGGAGAAGCTGGGGAGTTCCCAGGGTTGGGGGAACCACTTTCTATGGGAGGCACCAAAGGGTGTGCGTGGGGGGGGGCATGCTGCCTGATAGACTCACGGAGGTCAGCACTTGGCTGGAGAATGGGGAGTGAGTGCTAATCACCTGGGAAGGAGAGGGTGCTGTAGCTCATGTCCAGTAGTAAAAGAAGCTTGGAAACCCGCTCTCTGACCACCTTTACAACCCTCTTCTTCCACTGTAATTGATTGCAACTTGGGGTCCTAGAGGGAGATCCCAAGGAAGGCAGGAGCCATGGGACAGAGACCCTAGCTGTGATGGGGCTGCCCACCCCCAGGGGCCAGGCAAGTGAGGCCATTGGAATGTACCCCTGGCTCTACTTTTTACCGAGGAGAAATTCAGCAATAGAAATGGCTGTGCATTTAATAGGTGTGAGTGCTGCTGCTGACAGCTCAGAGCCCGCTGCCGGGCTGGGGGAAGGCAGGCCTGGGTGTGAGCGGGCCAGGTGAGGAGAGTGGGAACAGGAGTCGGGCCTCCCCAAATTGTGCCCTGAGTTCCGGGTGCTCTAGGATGAAGGCTGGCTTCATCCTGCAAAACTCTTAACTATTTTGAGAAGACAAACAGGGCCCTAGGAAATTTTTAATTGGCTTTGATTCACCCTTCCTAACGCAATGCACACAAGAGAATTAGTACATTGTTTGGAAATCAATCAAATTCCAAAGAGCAGAAACAGAACCAACCCTTCCAATTTAGTTTTCTGACTTTATCTAAAGCTAAAGTGTGGCTGTAAGATGGATCACTCCAAAGCATGACTAATTAAGATAAGACAAGGGCCACCAGCTATGATTTTCAAGCACAGTTTCAATGATTCAACAAAATACTGTCCAAGACCTTTCTAAAATTTAGGCTAAGCAGACAGTTAACTTTATTACAAATGCATTTGCAAATGAGTTTTGTTCTCATTTGTTTTCTGTTTTAGTATTAATAGTTAAAGATTATGGACCCAATGGACAATCAGCCACAAAACTAGTGTTTCTTATCAAGAGACTCCCCACTCTTGGAGAAGACATTCTCATTGCCCTGTAGATTACGCATCCTATCTCACCAGGAGGCTCAGGGGGCTTTCTCAGACGGGGTTAACACCCCTGCTTCTTCATTTACTGGCTTGACGACCTTGTGCAAGTTACTAGATTTCTCTGAGCCTGTTTTCCTCTTTGTAAATTGGGGACAATAATTTTACCTGAGGGTCATCAAAAGGATTAGGGAGAATGTATGTGCTGAGGCTGGTTCCTGGCACACTGGAGATGCTTGCTTGGTAGATAAAAGCTTGTTGTCTTATTCTTTACCCTTTTAGCACCCTTTGAGATTATATCACAGTGTATTAGGCCCATGTTCTAAGGCTTATTCCAAGAGTCTAAGGCAAAGCACCTGGAAGTCATGGTGTTCTCTGCAGAACATTAGGAAGCATACATCCACCCTCATGAACTAGAAATGATTTAACTATTAGCAGATACAACTAAATGTACGTACACCATATGAAATCACAACCATGAGTCCTCAGGCCCATAAAAAAATCCATGCTGTCAAATTCATGAGAATCCACTGTTTCCAGTTTTCTCTTAATAGTCATCTACTAGGATCTATGTGTGCTTTCTCTTGTGGTTACTGTTGTTCTTGTTTGTTTTATTCACTACAACTGCTAGCAGATAAGTAGTAGCAGACAGCAAAGATCTTAGCAAAAGAGAATCAAGTCAGAATTGGCAAGTCAGAAAATTCTAGCCATCATCTTAATTTTGCTTAGCAAATGAGGAAAAGCCCTTTATTCTATGTTGGTGGAAAATGCCTTTGCTAGTTGATGGAGCTTGGAACTCCCCATCTCCCATGTGATAAACCCTGCAGAAAGCAGGCAGTAGCTGTAGGCAGGCCTGCCCTGCACATTTGTGGGATTGGGGACAAGAGTACAAATGGCAGCCCACATCCCATCTGTTTAAATATTAAAAGTTACCAAGCAAACTAAGACACTGTTAAGCAAAATATGTTTTGCTTCCTGCCTTGATGAATATATCTTCATAATGTCCTAAAAGGCCAGATTTAAGTTTAGAATTTGGCTGGGGAACACGGTGTGGGGAGAGCCAGCTTCCCTCCTTCTCTTCCCACTCCCAGCTTTGCCCCCCACCCGAAGGGACCTCAGTCAGGAGATTCCCAGCCTGAGGGCTCAAACTCTGTCCATATCCCCTGAAAATTGCCACCCTTGGGTATAGGGGCACATGCACAGCAAGCACCCTGGTGAAGAGGCCCTGGTAGGCCCTGGCAGATGGCTCTGGGCTGTCTGAGCAGGAGGGAGCAGCCAGCAGAGGGCTGGTGGGGCCCTTTGGCATGGGGTCTGGGGCAAGGGCCCTTGTGCCTGTCTAAGGGAGATACTGGGGCTACTCCCAGCAGGGACCCAGTGCCCTGCGCAGGTCAGCTCTTGTCCAGTGCCAGCAGGAAGACCCAACACCCCTGCTCCCAGCCTTGCCTGGAGGCCCCTGGCCTGCCTCTGTCAGAGGATGCAGAGGTCTGCAAGAATCATAAACCACGTGCTCCCAATTTGTCCCTTCGTTCCCATCTTGCCGCAGCCATGCGGGGCCCAACCACCACCATGCTTTCTCTCCTGGACCAGCCGCTCTCCCCTGCTGCCCTCCTTAACCTCCCCAACCCTCCAGAACTCTTCTCTTCAAAGCAGCCGGAGTTGTCCTTTAAGTGTGCACTCGGAGCCTGTCACTCAAACCCTCCAATGACCTTCCCCTGTGTGTGGACTAAAGTCCTGGCCTTGCAGCCCTGGGAAATCTGGGCCTCTGCTCTCCTCACACTTCATCCTGTCCTTTGCTCCCCATGCCTCAGGCTCATTACTGGTCTTCTGCCTGTGTTCCAACAAGTCAAGGGTCTCCCAGCCTCAGGGCGTTGCGCTTTGCATCTCTCTCTCCAGAATGTTCTTACCCAGATGTTGGCACACTTTTCCTTTCCCAAGTCTCAACTTCTCAGAGGGGCTCCTCTCAGGTCACTCCAAAGGTCACTCAGAAAGCACTCAAGAACCACTGGCTACCCTTCCCGGGTCACACTTAGGCCATTTGCGCCATTTATTTTTCTTCCTAGCGTGCTCCCAAATGATCTTGTTTACTTAGGTTACTCCTTCTTTATCCGGCTCCCCTTCCCCACTAGAATGACAGCCCCACAAAGGCAGGGACGTTGGCTGTCCTGTTATGCTGAATTTCCAGAGCTATAAGAGGCCTTGGCACATGGAAAAGGCTCCAATATTTGTTGAATGAACACAGAATGGATTCTGTTGAAGAAACCCACTACCTGGCCACCCACCCTTCTAGAACTTAGTTTGTTCCCAAGTCTCAGGGTGGCCCCATCAGATGCTGGGTAGACTATACCACTTTGGGTCAGGGCTTCCCAGAGTAGACCCAATCCAGGACCTTCTGAAGTTCTGGACAAGACTGCCAGAGCTTGGGGAGCCAGGCAGTGCATTTGGGCTAACTAGAAGGAGCACCCCCCACCCCCACCCCTGGCAGTGCTGCTCCCCTGGCACTTGGCTTGGCTGCCTAGCTGAAAAGCATCCCTTTCTCTGGGGGGGATGCAGCCAGGCCAGGGTACAAGACTTGGGGAGTGGGGGCCTCCTGAGTCAGGCTCCTTTGTGCAGCATACAAACTGCTTAGTCCCAAGAGACAGTTCTGATGGGCCCCCTCCCCCTCGGCATCACAGCATCCCCTGCCTGGAGGGCACAGCTGGGAGGGAGTCCCAGGAGGGCTGAATTAGTCCTTGGGTGTGGCTGAACACAGATCCACCTGGGAAAACGAGTCTGCCTCTGAGCAGGCTCAAGTGGGAGGCAGGGGCTCCTCTAGCAGGTAGACTTGGCAGAAGGCTCTGCTCAAAGGACTGGGTGGGGCTCCTTGGAGTGCACTCCCGAGCACCACCACTCTGACCCCATCCTTCTTCTTCTTAATTCCAAGTGCATCTTTAAAAAAAGAAAGAGGAAGGAAGGGAGGGAGGGAGGGAGGGAGCCTAAATAAGGTGGAAAGCCAAACCTTGAAAATTAAAGCAATTGTTTTTAAGTGCCAGCTGCATGAAGGCCCTGATTTTAGCCCTCTTTCCTTGTGATTATACTCAGTTCCCCCAAAGTCTTAGCCCCTCAAACCAGTGTGTGAAACGTCCCCAAAATGCCGATGTGGAAGCTCTAGGGGAAACGAGCTGAACACAGTGGGCTACTTCAGATGTTTCCAAAGGCCATATCTGTTCTAGACCATTGGCTGGGACTCGATTGTTCCAGAAGGGAACTATGATCGGGCCCTGCTATGGTTTCTGGTAATACATTGTCAGCTTACAGATGGCAATGCAACATGCAAAGGTTACCGCGCTTGACATCCATCCACAATAAGTTCTTAATGGGAAAAAAAAAAAAAAAAAAAAAGCAAGTTGCAGGACAGATGTCGCTTCTACTTTATGGGCTATAGTTAGTAGTAATCTTTTGATGATGCTCTTTCATAATTTGTAACAAATGTTTCTCAATAATGCAAGGTGTTGGGGGTGGGTGATATATGGGATCCCTGTATGATGATGTGCATGTATGTAAGTTCACAACTTTTACTATACACATTGTTTATGTATGTTCATGTATGAATAATATACTTCAATAAAATTTTATTGAAAAATAGTAGTTCCATCTCAGTAGGAAGTGGGACAACTTGCACTTTTTACTTTACACATTTATGAATCTAGGACTTTTAAAATGAATGCGTATGCATTTATTACTTTTATAACTTTATAAGCTATAATATTTTGTCACCTTAATTTTATAGTTTTATCATATTTATTGTTTAATAAACTATGAAATGTTTTTTAAACTACCTTGATTTACTCTACAAATATATAAGGCCACAATGGATTGAATACTTATGTAAATAACATCAAAATGCTTTTCAATGACCACATTTTCCAAATTAAAAAAATCTGAAAACATGCTCTAAGAATTTATTGTTTTCTAATATATGAATTTGCTCATATGAAAACCAGTATAAAGTTATAGACATTTAATGTCATCTAGTTCTACATTTAACAACTCATCTTTATTTTTTTTAAATCTCATTTATTTGTATATAAAGGACATCTACACATCAAAATGAAAGAGAATCACGATCTGAATGAAAATGTACATATCCTGAGAGTTTATTATTTTAAAAAAGTAAATGCAAATGGTTTTAAACATATTTAAATGTGTTGATTTTCTGAATAAGGGGTATACAAATTAAAATGACACCAGTTGGACAGATAAAGACAGAAACGTTTGATCCTGCACTGCACTGATGGGATTATATATTGATAGAACCTCTTTGGGGAACAATTTAGCAATACCTCTCTAATTTCAGTGTCATTTGCCTTTCACCCTGCAATTCCACTTCTAAAAATGTTGCCCATAAACTCACGTAAGTGCACAAAGAGGTACATGTAAGGATAGTGACTGCATTATTATTTATAACTGCAAAAGACTGGAAACAACCAAAGGTCTGACTCTTAGAAGACTGGTTAAACAACCTCAAGATAGCTGGATAAAAAGCCCGTGTCTCTGTTAAAAAGGAGGAGGAAAGTCTGTATGAGAGTATATGGAAAGAGCTCTGACATAGGATGATGTGATACACACACACCTAGTGCAGAAAATCTGTATAATAGTCCATTAATGTAAAAAGAAGGGGGATGTACATATATGCTGCTGTGTGCCTCGAACATCTCTGGAAGTGCACATGAGCAGGGCACCTAAGAAGGCTGGACTTGCAAATGGGGGGTGAGAAATGTGTATTAGACAGTGCTATATAAAATAATTAAATAATATGAAGAAGGAATTGCTTCCCCAAATCCAAAACATATGATTGCTGTATATGTCCTGAAAACTCTAGCCGGAGGACAATGAGGAGGGGATGTAGTTTAGGTTTTACGTAACTGAACAGAGCTATATGGACTATAAAAGCCTAAACAATACTCTACTTTCATTGGAGACCCTCCCAAAATGTATGTTGTACGTTTCATACACCATGACCCATTTCCCCCAAATGTGGAAGGGAGCTTCCTGTCCACATTGATTTAGCAGGTCCGGGACCAAGGGTGGGGCACGGCTGTCCCTTCCCACCCCTCCAATTGGTCCTGTCCCTACCATTTTCAGTCAAAACTCCAAAGGTCACTCAGAAAGCACATAACCCAGTAAACTGTCTAGACACTCCCTCTTCACCAGGTTCCCCCTCACCGCCCCCACCCCCAAGGTCCAGATCACAGTGGAGGACCTGGGAACCAGGGAGCACTGTCACAAATCCTTGTCTACTTGGCCAACAAGTGGACATGACACCCTACAAACAGAGTTTCAACAAATATATATTTAGAACCAGTATTCTAACGAATTAGAAAATCCCGCTTATGTTCCAAATGCAGTCATTTTATCTTCATCAAAGTGCAATAACAGTTAAACAAAAACCAGCATGAGTCACTCTCCCATAAAACCATCTGTTGACAAAGTGGCTTTTCTCTAAATGAAGGAAATGCTCAGTCAGTCAGCAAGGGGTGGCTGTGGCCTCTTACTTTTCTGGGGGGAAATTATTACAAGACAAGCAGGTCACCCTGGGGCTCACTGTTATGGAATGGCTCACAGGCTGGACATTTTTTAATTCTTTGCTTTTCCTGCACTGTATTGTCAGGGGATGTCCCACTCAGGAGTCCCAAACACCCAAGCAGAAGCCAGAAGCGCTTGCTCCCAGCCTCCCTCACAGCTGGGATGAGGGATGGGAGGGAGTTTCCCACAACACGCCTTCCGGTGGGAGCCATCAGAGCATGGAAGGAGCAGGCGCTGCTTCTCTGGTGAGGGCGGCCAAGAGACAGCCAGTGTCTGGGTGACGCAGGCGTTGCCTCTGTCTGCACAGCCTCCACACTGGGTCTCTTGCCCTCCCAGAGGCGCTGCCAAATCCCTACCAGTTGCCAGCACGTTTAGCTAGTTAGCATGGATTCTGTTGGTTATGCCCTACTGGGATAAGCCTGTGTCTTGGTTGGCTAAAGGGGACCTGGCAAAAGGTCAAAGTCACAGATGACTCCTGCCACCCTCTCTCTGCAACTATAGCCTTAGTCCTGACCCTTTGCCCCCTTTACCTGCCATTTCTCAAAGCTAGGTCAAGAAAGAAAACGGGCTGTGGAACCAGCAGCCAGATTGAATGCCATCTATACATGGTGACTTTGGCAAGAGGCTTAAGCCCTCTTGCTCAGTTTCTTTGTAAAATAGGGATATAAAGGCAACTTCCTCACAGAGTGGTTATGAGTCTTAAATTTTAAAAGTCATTAATAGCCCTTAGATGAATATTTGGGATTAACTCTCCCAGTGAGGAAATAAAGTAAGACTTGTGGGGAGATGGAAAATTTCTTACTATATGGGTTAAACATCAAACTCCCTTTAATAACTAGACCAGTGGATCATAGCCTGTTCCTTCCTCCCTCCCTCCCTCCCTCCCTCCCTCCCTCCCTTCCTTCCTTCCTTCCTTCCTCTTTCCCGCCCTCCCTCCTTTCTCTTTCTTCCTTCCTCTCTCTCTCGTTTTCTGACTCCTTTAGAATCAATCAACAAATATCCAAAGGGTCCAACTGTGTACCAGGCACTGGGGAAGTAAACAACATCTGTGCTCACAGGGAGCCTACATTTTGGGTGGAGGGGAGTGTGGTGTGGAGTTAGGCAATAAACATGCAAACAGATACATCCATCATTTCAAGATACTTGGGGGTGTGAAGACGATGAGGAGCTTTACTGAGAATGACTAGTAGGGAGGTGGCTTCTTTGCATTGGATCATCAGGAAAGGCCTCTCTGAGGGGATAACATCAGAGCCATGGCCTGAAAAAGGAGGGGCCAGCCATGGTGAGAACTGAGGGAAGAGTGTTCTGAGAAAGGGGAACAGCAAGTGCAAAGGCCCTAAGGCACCTGAGCCCTCTTTCAGTAAAAGGCACAGATTTGAAACACCTTGTGGATTTTCTTGGGTGAATTGGAGACTCTGTTCTTGGAACTCAATTCAGGGGCCATGAGCACCAGGCCCCTGGATGTGTCCAGGAAGGTCTCAAACAGCCTTCTGTTGGGATGAGGTGAAAGGAATTTATTGCTACTGTATGTGCACAGATAGATACTTTAATTTCTATACCCAATGTGTTTATTATATTGGGATCTTTCCTTTATTATTGGTAAAGGAAAGGAATAGAAAATCATAGAAGCTTCTCACAGCTTTAGTTTTTTACATGTGTAAGTTAATGTCCTCAAGCATATTAATAGTCAATGTATTTCCAGGGTTTACATAGCAATACCTTTCTCTATACAATAGCCAAATGGAAGTGGTATTTTCCTTTTAATAAAACAATTACAGGGTTATGCTTTAGAATCCTTGTAAAGGTTTCATTCCGCTGTCAGAATTTGTTTTTTCCAATAACATAGTCCAATATTCCTATTTCTTTTGAGCAACTGCCCTCCTCCTAGTCCATAAAAGCCAGTGGAGCTGTCAATCATGGTGCGCCACCTTCCTGGTCATAGGAGCAGACATGTGATCAAGGTTGTGCCAGTCCTTGTACCTCATGCTCCTTGTCTAAAATGATTGGCCCTGGAGTGGCCATGTGATCAAGGCAAAGCCAATCAGAGAAATGTTGGAAAACAGCCATGTCCTTTCCACTGGGGTGGCTAAGCAAGAGGACATGAGTCTGGGTCTGAAAGGAGCTATATTCCCAGCTATGTGGAAAGCCCATATGCTTGAAGATAGCTAGCATTTGGAGGCAGCAGAGCCAAGAGATGCCCTCTGGATCCAGGTAGACCTGACTGTTGCTCCAATTTTTACCTACCCGGGATTATCAGCTAATGAATTCCCTTTTTCTTTAAACTATTTTTTTTTATTATTACAGGATGAATTACTGTCATTTGCACTAAAGAGTCCTAACTAATTCACAAAGCAATTATAAAACAATCAGCACACCATCCTCTCTGAGAGGGCATTGTCTTGTTAACATACAAAAAGTTCAGATGTGAAGCTCATAAACAGACATTGCTCTCTGGGCTCAAAGCTTGGTATCCATAGCTGTATTATTGAGATTTGACCTAAAAGAGGAAAAAGAAAGGTCTGCTTCTGGTCATGGTTGTATAAATTCCTAGTGTACCACCCTCCGCAGATAGCAATTATAACCTGGACAAAATATTAAAACCAACTACCTGAAGTTACTGGAGAGTAAACAAAAGCAAGCAAAACAGAAGGGAGTTGAATTGGAAAGAGGGGGACAGTACAAAGTAATTTTCTTTTCTTTTTGGCATAGTTTTCAGCCTGAGGGCAGTTGCCAGTCTACAACACGTGGGGCAACTAAAATTCTGATAGAAAAACCTCCTATCTTATTGATTTGATGAGCCAGAGGACACTATTCAAGGCCATCAGTCACTGGAAAGTGAGGAGAGGAATCTAAGAAAGGAAAAGTGCCCAAAGTCTGTATATAATCTCTGCCCAAATCTCTAGTTGACCTCTAAAGCATACATGCATGGGACAGGTGCCAAGCAGCCAGCTAAGGCTAAAAGAACTGAACTTAAATTTGAGCTGTCACCCATCACAGAGGAGCAGAGCATACAGTTTATATGTAGCCAAGTTAACTGAAAGCTAAGAAAACACATCAATACTCTTCAGAGAAACATAACAGAATTCAGAACCTCTACAACATCTCATTCACAAAGTCCAGGATACAACCAAAATTCCCTGACATACTGAAAAACAGGAAAACATGACCCATTCTAAGAGAAAAGACAACCAATGGAGACAAACGCCAAGATAATCCAGGTACTAGAATTAGCAGACAAGGACTTTAAAGTAGCTATTATAACTATGCTCAAGGACATAAAGGAAGTATGTTTCCATTAAAGGGAAGAATAGAAAATCCCATCAAAAATAGAAACAATAAGAAGTCAACAAATGGAAATTCTAGAAATGAAAAATTCAATATCAGAAATAAAGGATTCACTGATGGCCTTAAGAGCTGAAAAGAGATGACAGAAGAGTCAGTGAAATGGAAGAAAAGAAATAGAAAATATCCATTCTGTAGAATATAGACATGAAAAATATAGACTAAAAAGAAACTGATAAGGTTTCCACTATAGATGCAAGAAAAAAAAGGTCCTTGCACTTTCTCTCTGCCTGGTTGTGGCAGCCAATATTGGGGGAATACAGGGAATTCTAGAAACATGGGGAAGAGGAAATAATCTTTGCAACTCAGAAATAAACTCGTAAACAGCAGGAAAAAAATCAAGCTTAATTAAGAAAAAAAATTGAAAAAAAAAATCAATGTACTTTACCACATTAACAGAATAAAAAATAAAAGTAATGGTCTAAAAAAAAAAAAAAAAAAAAAAAAGAAACTGAGCAGTACCTCAGGACCTGTGGCAAAGTATCAAAAGGTCTGACATAGATGTATTTGGATTCCTGGAAGGAGAGGCGAGAGAAAAGGGGGCAGTAAAATGTTTAAGTGGCCTCATTTGGGGAAGATATAAATTTATGGATTCGGAAAGCTCAGCAGCCTCCCAGATAAGATTTGAGAAACGGCAGGAGCAGCAGACACAACAACATGCCTAGGGACACTCTGGTCACACTGCTGACCACTAAATGGAATGGACGCCTTGGAAGGAGTCAGCGGAAAATGACCCATTGCCTACAGGGCTGCAAAGAAGCAAATGACCTGTGACCAGTGACAGTGGAATGACAACTTTAAAGTATATGAAAGGAGCTGACAGCCCAGAAATCTCTCTCCAGTTAATATACCTTCAAGAAAAAAGGAAAGTAAAGTTATTTTCAGATTGGAAAACAAAACAAAATGAAGAAAATCTGCTGGCAGCAGACCCACACTACAAGAAATGCTAAAGGAAGTTCTTCAGGCTGAAGGGAAATGAAACCAGATGGAAACTCAGATCTAGGATGGGAGGGAGGTCATCAGAAATGGTAAATATGTGGAGAAAATGTAAGACTGATTTTGTCCTTTTCATTTCTTTAAAAAACAAACAACTGTTTAAAAGCAAAGAGTATACTATTATATTGTAGGGTTTCTAAAGTATTTGGCTGTAGTAATTATGGCAACTATAGCTAAAAGGCAGGGATGTAAATGGACCCGTATGATTGTAAGGTTTGCGCATTTTATGTGAAGTGGCACGTTATCCACTCTAAGCAGACTGTGAAATATTAAAGATGTATATTGTAATCCGAGTGCAATAACCAAAGCAAGGAGGTATAGCTAAGAAGCCAACTGACTAATTAAAATACAATTCTAAAAAATAGTTCCTCCTAAAGAAGGAAGGAAAGAAGAAACAGAAGAACAAAAACAGAAGGCAGAAACAGATAATAAATAGTAAAATGACAGGACTATATCTAATCATATCAATAATTAAAAAGGCCTAGCATTCTGATTAAAAGACAGAGGTTTTCAGAATTGATAAAAATGCAAGACCTAATTATATGCTGTCTATGAGAAACCTACTTTAAATATAAAGACACAAATGGGTTGTAAATAATGGATAGAAAAAGATATATCATATAAACAGTAAGTATAGGAAGGCTGGAGTGGCTGTAATAATACCTATAAAATAGTCTTCAAGACAAAAAATATACCAGAAATAGAGAGGGACATTTTGTAATTGATAAAAGTTTAATACATTATGAAGATATAATAATCATAAATTATACACACCTAATACTAGAACTTAAAAATACTTAAAAATTGGCAGAACAAAAGGTTGTGACTGGAGAAGGTTCATTTTAATTTCATATACTTCTTACAGTTTAAATTTGATACTAAATGCATCTTTTATCACTGTCATCAACATCATCATCATCATCAAAAGAGTGGAAATCATATTTGAGCCAAGTCTTGGAAGATGAGTTAGGGTTTTCCAGCAAGATGAGAGGGAAGGATATTCCACGCAAAGATCACGTGTCAGTGCAGGGAAGCATGAAAGTGTCTCATGTGTTCTGGTACTGTCGTTTGTTTGACCCAAAATATAGAATTGGGTTGGTATTACTGAGGAGGGAGGAGGCCCAACTTTGAAGGCATTATAAGCTAAGCTGAAAAGCTTGAACTTTATCTTGAGGACCATGGAGTGTCCTCAGAACACCATGGAGTGTTTTTCAAAGAGAGGAGACAGGGTCCATGGAGAAGGAGGTAAGTTTTGAAAGATACGTAAGGAACAAAATAGTGAGAACTTGGTGATTTTTTATCTAGATGATAACAAAAAAGTGACATGTACTAACTCCTGAAAGTTGGGCCTCATGAAACCAGTTGGTGGAATGCTACTTTATTCCCATTTCCCATAAAACAACAACAACAACAATACCTGCCATTTTAAAATTCATTATATTCAATGCAATTTCTATCAGAACCCCAGCTGGTTTCCTTATAGTGATTGACAAACTGATCCTAAAACTCATGTGGAAACTCAGAGAACCCAGAATAGTCAAAACAATCTTGAAAAAAGAACAACATTGGAGGACTCACACCTCCTAAATTTCAAAACTTACTGCAAAGCAAAAGTAAACAAGACAGTGAGGTACTGGCATAAAGAGAGACATATAGATCAATGGAATAAAATTGAGAGTCAAGAAATAAACCCATATAACTATGGTCAGTTGATTTTTGATTTCCCATTCAGTGGAGAAAGAATAGTCTCTTCAACAAATGGTCCTGGGATAACTGGAGATCCACATGCGAAAGAATGAAGTTGGACCTTCTACCTCACACCATATACAACAATGAATTCAAAATAGATCAAAGACTTAAATGTAATAGTGAAAACTATAAAATTCATAGAAGAAAGCATAGGTATAAGTCTTCGTGACCTTGATTTAGGCAATGGTTTCTTAGATATGATGATACCAAAAGCACAGCAACAAAACGAAAAAATTGATAAATTGGACTTCATCAAATTAAAAACTTTTGTGCTTCAAATACCACTATCAATAAAGTAAAAATACAATCTACAGAAGGGGGAAATATTTGCAAGTCATATATCTGATAAGGGACTTGCATCTAGAATATATAAAGAAGTATTACAATTCAATAATAAAAGACATTACCCAATTAAAAATGGGCAAAGTATCTGAATAGACATTTCTCCAAAGAAGGTATACAAATGGCCAAAAAGTACATGAAAAGATTCTCAACACCATTAGTCATCAGGGAAATGTAAATCAAAACCACAATGAGGGAAGCGGCTGTGGCTCAATCAGTAGGGCTCCCGTTTACCATATGGGAGGCCCCAGGTTCGGTTCCCGGGGCCTCCTGGTGAAGGCAAGCCCGCCTGCACGGCGTGGTTAGCTGACCCAGCGAGCACAAGCAGCAAGGGGGAGATAAATGAATAAATAAATAAAAATCTTAAAAAAAAAAAAACAAAAAAAACAAAAAAAACCCACAATGAGACACCACTTCACACCCATTAGGATGACTATAATTAAAAAGACAGATGCAGAGGTGAGGATGTAGAGAAATCGGAACCCTTGTACACTATTAGTGAGAATGTAAAATGGTGCAGCTCCTTTAGAAAGCATTTTGGTAGTTCCCCAAAAAGTTAAACAGAGAATTACTATATGACCTCTCAGTTCCCACTTAGGTATATACTCCAAAGAATTGAAAACAGGTACTCACATGTACACCCATGTTCACTGTAGCCCTATTCACAATAGACAAAAGGTAGAAACAGCTCAGATGTCCATTAATGGATGAATGAGTAAACAAATGTGGTACATCCATACAATGGAATATTATTTGACCATAAAAGGAATGAAGTATTGATACATGTTATAACAGGGATGGAACTTGAAAACATGCTACATGAAAGAAGCCAGTCACAAAGACCACACATTATATGATTCCATTTATATGAAATGTCCAAAGTAGGCAAATCTAACAGGACAGAAAACAGACTGGTTTCCTAGTGCCAGGGAATAGGAAAATTTGGGGGTGATAGAGTATTGGGCTTCATTTGGAGATGAAGATAATGTTCTAAAATTGATAGTGATAATGGTTGCACAACTTTGTGAATGTATTTTAAATCACTGAATTTTAAACTTTATTTTATTTTATTGATCCCTCCCCCAGATGGCTCCCTTGTCTGTTTGCTCATTGTTTTTGCTTGTTGTCTGCTTGTTTCTTCTTTAGGAGGTACCAGGAACTGAACCTGGGGCCTCCCATGTGGGAGGCAGGCACCCAACTGCTTGAGCCACATCTGCTCCCTGCTCATCTTTTGTTTTTCCTCACTGTCTGCTTGTTGTCTGCTCGTTGTTTTTGCTTGTTGTTTGTTTGTCTTCTTTAGGAGGCACTGGGAACCAAACCTGGGATTCCCCATGTGGGAGGCAGGAGCCTAACTGCCTCAGCCACATCCGCTCCCTGAATTTTATACTTTAGATGGGTGAATTTTATGGCATGAAAATTATATTTCAATAAAATTGTTTCCAAAAAAATAAATAAATAAATAAAAGAAAAGCCAAAACAAGAAAAATTCATTTTATTTTTAATTTTAACAATTATACAGCTAATATATGAATATTTTCTTTTTTAAAAAATTCAAAATATAGCAGGGTATAGAGGAAAAATTGTTTTTACTTTGTGTCTGGTTTCTTTCACTAAATGTAATGTTATTTTGTCTGATATTAACATCTTCTAACAGTAACATACATTTGTTCAGTTTCAAAGAAAAATGGTCTTATATATGCAATATCACTCATACTCATATTTCACATGAGGTTTTACTATCTTATACAGTCCCATGTTACATTTTTTTTAGTTTTCCTTCTACACATGACCTTAGATTTTCTCTTTCAACCACTGTCATACCCATATATTTTACGATAACCTATGAGGCTAGTCAATATGAAATTCCCTAATGTTTTTCATCCCTGAATTATTTTTTTAGGATATCTAGTATATTTTTTTATATCCCTTTATTTTCAGGGGTTTTATTTTTATTTTGTTTTGTCCATATTGCTTGTAAATAACAAATAGCTAGATTTGCTTTCCTTTTTTCTTTATTAAAGAGGTTGTGGGTTTACAGAACAATCATGCATAAAATACAGGATTCCCACATACCACCCTATTATTAGCACTTTGCATTGGTGTGGAACATTTGTTACAACTGATGAAAGCACATTGTTATAATTGTACTATTGACTATGGTCCATGGCTTGCTGTTAGTGTAGATTTTCTCGATTGTAGTTCTTGTAGATTTACCTGATCTGAGAGCAGGGAAAAAAAAGGGAAATTACAAAACATAATGAAGATTTCGGTAATGACAAATCACTAATATTGTTTTAAAGTCTATCCCTATAGGTGGGTATCTTTTATTATATTATGTTTTGCTGTAGAATTAAAGTTTCAAAGTTTGTTTATATATTATGTTTTTAGTTTTATATTTTAAAAAATCCCCTTGGTTATTATAATGGCTTAGAAACATGTCCAAAAACTCTTTGACACATCTTCTAGAAAAGGTGGAGTCTAATTCCCCTCCCCTTGAATATGAGCTGGTCTTTGTGACTTACTTCTTACAAATAGAGGGCAGCTGGGTTAACTTCCAGCGTCCACCTGGCTCTGTTTATATTGGGATGCTTGTCCTTGGAACTCAACCACCATGTTGTGAGGAAGCCCAGGCCACATGGAGAGGCTCAAATGGAGAGGAAATGAAGCCTCCAGCCAACAGCCAGCATCAACTGCCAGACATCTGAGTGAACCATCCCTTAGATGACCCCTGTATTTTGAATCTTCTAACTGAGGCCCCAGCCATTGTGGAACAATGACAAGCCATCTCCACTGTGCCCTGTCTGATTCCCAATCCACAGAATCCAATAGCATAACACAATGGTGGTTTGATGCCATTATGTTTTGGGGTAATTTTGTTACGCAGCCACAGTGACTAGGATATTTATTAACGAAGAGGGTTTTAGAAATGGTAAAGGAATGAATTGGGCTGAAGAAGAGAAGACAATCTTGCCCGATGTTTTATTATGTTTTTCTAGTAACTTACTCTTCCACTCTCCTCACTGAGATATGTTTAAAATTGTTTATGACATCTTATTTTAGGTTTTCTATTTCCATTTCTAAATACAAATATTTCTTTTTTGTGTCTTTCTTTTTTTTATATTTTTATTTTGTTAACCTTTTACTTTCTTTGAGTTAATAGGGTTTTCTTTGTCCCATTCTTTCCCCATAGGAATTTAGAACACATAAAATTTACACATCTTCTATTCTTCCAGCATTATGGTTACTTTTTTTTTTTTTTTTTTTTTTTTTTACCGGGAGGTCCCAGGGATCGAACCCAGGTCCCTCCATATGGGAGACGGACGCCCAACCAGTTGAGCTACATCCAACCCCCATGGTTACATTTTTATTTTTTTATTTTTATTTTATTTTATTTATTTATTCATTTATCCCCCTCTTGCTGCCTGTGCTCGCTGGGTCAGCTAACCACGCCGTGCAGGCGGGCTTGCCCTCACCAGGAGGCCCCGGGAACCGAACCCGGGGCCTCCCATATGGTAAACGGGAGCCCTACTGATTGAGCCACAGCCGCTTCCCCCATGGTTACATTTTTAACACACATTTTTCCATCAATATCTAGAGGTAATCAGTATCTATTCCTTCCCCTGAGCAGGATAAAGAAATTAGCAGGCTTTTACTTCCTTTCTCCCTCTCTTCTCTGCCATCTCTCATTTAGTTTCAGACTGCCTTTTTTTTTTTTTTTAACTGTCAGAAATTATTTAGATTTGATTGTTATTGTTTTCAGTAGCACATAGTTTGCTCATGAATTCATTTTCTGACTTGTTGGCTTTTATCTTCTGGTAAAATTTTCGGGGAGATCTGTGAGTATAAACTTTATGACTCCTTTGATGTCTGAAAAATGTCTTTATTTTGTGTTTTCCATTTGAATGCTAGTTTGACTTGGTATAAACTTCTGGGCTCAAAAATTCAATTTCCTTAGGAACTATCTATATGGTGTTCCATTGTCTATAGCATCCAGTGTTGTCAGTGAGAGGATGCTAATATGATTCTCATGCCTTTGTGGGAAATTTGGTTTTTACCTTCTTCTCTGAAAGTTTTGGGGATTTTCTCTCTGTCTTTGTGATTCTGAAATTTCATGAGATAATCTTTTTCTTCACTTTTCCTAGTAATTCATGGACTTTCAATGTAAGGGCCATTTTCTTTTTTCCTCTCTCTCTCTCTCTCCCTCCCTCCCTCTCTTCCCCTCTCTCCCTTACTCTCCCACCTTCCCTCCCTGCATCTTAAACCTATTAGCACTTCCACTCCACTCCCACCAGACAAAATCCTACTTACCTTCCTACCACCTAACCTATGGACCTCCAACATCTGCTGCATCTTCTCCTTCTTCTTGTCTATTGTGACCAAGGAGGTGGCCCTCTTCCAGTCCTAGGTCAATCCTTCTCCTCGTGCTCTGGACCCATCTTTTCTTGCCTTCTCAGGGGCCCCACTCCATTGGTTACCCCTTTCCTTGCCCATACCTCTCTACTGAACCATCAACATTCAACCATGTTCTAGTTTACCCTACTTACAAACACAAAACACCTCTCCCTTGACTCCACAGCCTTCCCCAACCGCCATTTCTCAACCAAGTTTCTTGATAGCATTATCTCCACATACCATCTTCACTTCCTCAGCTTTCATTAATTTCTCAGCTCAATCGAATCTGCTCCCTAGAACCCAAGCGCTTTACTGAAACTGCTCTTGGTAAGTTGCCCTCTGGGGTCCCCAATCCAAGTCACTTCTCAGGCCTCACCCCATTTTCCTTCCCAACAGCATTTCCCACTCCCTCCTTGTTGAAATGCTTCTCTTGGCTTCCACTTGCTGCCTCAGTCTCCTTCGTTGGCTCCTTCCCTCGCAGGTATAAGACTTCATTGCCTTCTTTATCCATGTTCTCTTCCTGGGGGATCTCATTCTCTCTCCTGGCTTAGTTTCCAATTCCTATCTCCAGATCAGATACTGAGCCTGAACTCCAAGCTCTTCCACTTGTCTTCCATCTGACCTCTCCATCTGCTTGTTTCAAGATGTCTCAGAGTTAACAAGTCTAAGACTGAATCTCTTTTTTCTCCCTGAACTCCCCTCCCAAACCTCTCCTCCTCTCCAGTTCCTCAAGCCAAAACTCTAGAAGTGACTCTCGACACCTCACCCTTCCATGTCTAGTCTCTAATCATAATCTATTGCATCAACCCTGCATTATGACTTAAATAAGTCATTCAGCTTCTCCTTGTACCCACTGCTAATACCCTCCTCCAAACACCACAGTCTCTCATTCAGGCAGACCTCAGACATATCCCCCTAGCGCTCCTCACTTAGAATCTTGGTCCCTTACAAGGCATTTTCCACCCTGCAGCTCAAGGTATCTTCTCAAAAACACAATCCTGATCATATCTTTTCCTTGCACTTATAATGAATCCCCCAAAGCCCTGCAGGAGCCAACCACATGGTATGCCATTCTCTAAACCCCGCCTTACCCCCTTCATTTATTCAGCCATTCTGGCCTTTCACCTCCAGACTTTCACAGCAGTGAAGGCACTTCATCATCACTCTAATTTGAAGGAAATTTACCTGTTGAGGAGGAGATGACTGATGGGGTAAGGTACCCAAGGAGGCAGCAAATTGGATGTATTCTCCTTTGACATGACCAAGGATATCCAGTTTTCTGATCCAGGACTGGAAAAAGTGCTTGCAATGCACATAGCAGATGTAGGGTTAATATTCTCAGTACACAAGAATCCTCAGCTTGCGGAAGAACACACAAACAATCCAATAGAAAAATAGGAAAAAGCTATAAATGGGCATTTCCCAAGGAGAGAAATTCAAATAGCCAACAAATACGTGAAAAGATCAGCTTCATTAGTCATCAAGGAAATGCAAACTAAAGAAACTGAGGCACTATATTTAAGACTCATCAGATTGGCAAACATTAAAGAATTGCTGGCAAAAAAATACACTATATCAGATACTCTCTTACATTGTTGGTAGAAACATGAATTGCAACTATGCTTTGGGGAAATAATCTAGCAATGTCTATTAACATTAAAAATATACCTTCCCCTTGACCCAGAAATGACACCGTTGGGAATCTATCTTATAGACATAAAATTACCAGTCTTTAAGTATATTTACACCAAGATGGCATTTTAACACTGTTTATAATGGTATAAGTCAGGGGAAATTAGAAAAAGATTGTAACAAAATGGAAAATTATTCGTGATATCATGTTAAGAAAAATAGGGAAGTGCTCACTTTGGCAGCATATATACTAAAATTGGAATGATACAGAGAAGATTAGCATGACCTCTGTGCAAGGATGACACGCAAATTCATGAAACGTTCCATGTTTTTTTGTACACTTTGGATGATTGTATGCCTTATTAATATATATCATTGAAGGTGATTTGTTTAAATAAATAGAATCAATGTAAAAATTTTTTAAAAAGAAAAATAGAGAAATAAAAAATTCTATCAATATTACTTCAAGGCTGTGATCATTGACCACACACATAGACAAGGACTAGAGGGTACCATAGATGTATAGAAATATTGATGCAAATAGCTGATGGGATCATGGGAATTTTTTGCCTTGGATTTCTGTTGCTATTTTAATATTGTTTTTCCAATAATGTAACTTCTAGAAAACACATGTGGTGTTGGGGATTGACTCATGTCGCTCACAAAAGGCATATTTAAGTCCCAACCCCTAGTCCTGCAGGTGTGAACTTATTTGTAAATGGGATCTTCTAAGATGTTATTAGTTAAGGTGTGCCCAAACTGAACATGGATGAATATGGATGAATGGGTGAATATGGATGAAGTCCATATAAGCAGAGGAAATTAGACACAGAAGGAGAAGCTGGTGAGTAGGCAGAAGCTGTACATCAACAGAGCCTAGGAGAAAAAGAAGACACTGTCATATGCATTGCCATGTGACAGAAAAGTCAAGGACCAAGGATCTCTGTAACCAACCCCAGAATACCACACTCTTTGAGGAGAAAGCATTGCCTTGCTAACTCTTTGGTTTTGAACTTCTCCTAGCCTCAAAACCATAAGCCAATAAATTCCTATTGCTTAAGCCAACCCATTGTACGGTATTTGTTTTAGCACCTGGGAAACTAAGACATATGGTGAGTTCTGGAAATAGTGATTGTTTATGGGGTGGAGGTTGGTTCTTCTTGAAGGCCATTGTAAAGTTGTAGGATTACTCTGTGAGAAACCCAGTCGTGAATGGGTTTGGGTTACGACCAGTGGTGCAGGGGTTGGGGGGATAGGAGTGTGGAGTTGCTGAGATGGAGGCTAGAGGTGAGTCTCCATGAGTGAGGAAGTTACTGGCACACTCCATAAAAGGCTGGAATGTGAATCAGATCAGAGGAGGTAAAAAATGAAGGGAGGAGGTAGATTCAGAAAGCATTTCAGAAGAAACCACCTACTGGGTAAGTGAAGAGGAAGAGGAAATGGAGGTGATTCCAAAGGGCAGAGGAGCGGTGTGGCAATGCCACTTACCAGGATAGGAGAAGCCATAGGGATAAAATGGAATTTTTTTAAAAGATGGGGTTGGAAGAAGAGGAAGAGTATGTGTTTATTTTCAGAGAGTTTCTTGAAATTAATTGGGAATGGAAAATGTTCACTTTGAATGACAAAGTAAAAAAAAAAAACAAAACAAAACAAACAATTCAAAGAACCCAGAAACTGAACATTCTTCTGTTATTTGATTTATCTATAGAGTGACCTTCCCCTCCAACAACACAAACTACTTTCAGTAAAGGGATTTCTAAAAATAACACTTCCTCACTTTCTGGTAAGACTATTTCTCATTTTGTATAACTTTATATTAATATTTTTTTCTAATGAATCCGGATTACCTTTTAAAATATCTTTGCAATATTTCTAGTATATTATTCCTGCTTGAAAACATCCCTTTTCTTTAAAAAAAAAAAAAAAAAAAGGAGAGAGAGAGAGAGAGAGAGAGCGCGAGAGCGAGCGAATTCACTTGCTGGTTTGCCCACTAAATATTTGCAAACAACAGTCACATCTACTGCTCAAGTTTTCAGTGATCCAAACTACCCTTTGGAGCTTTAGTCTTTTGCTATAGATCAATTCCTCCGTTCTTTCAATAACTTTGTTTCCTCTTTGTACTCTGCCTGCCTTTTCTCTACATACTTGTGGTAAGAAGCAGTCCCTAGACAATCACAGTTCTCCGGGTGTGGCTCCACTGAACTTCCTTCATCTGCGCAACCATGGTTCTCACTGGCTCTTTCCGGTCCTCTGGAGAGCTGGTCTGTGATCTTCAAATCCAGGGATCTCTTCCATCGGCCCTGTGAGACTGTGCTACCACCAACTACGGCTACTTTCATTACTGTCTGCCCCAGTTTATAGATTTACACTGTTCAAGTCAAATGTGGGCATTAAAATATCCAAATTCTCCCACTAAGTTGGCTGTAACAACAGCAGAAAAGGAAAATAACAAGTGTTGTTGAGAATGTGGAGAAATTGGAGCCTTCATGCAAGGCTGGTGGGAATGTAAAATGGTGCGGCCACCCTGGAAAACAGTTTGGTGCTTCCTCAATAAGTTAAATGTAGAATTATCATATGACCTGGCCATTCCACTCCTTGGTGTATATCCCAGAGAATTGAAAGAGGTGTTCAAACAAAAACTTGTACGCAAATGTTCACTGCAGCACAGTTCACAATAGCCAATGGTAGATGTAATAGACCGAATCAAGCAATATCTTCACCCCCGCCCCCCCAAATAAAACCAACACGTTCTTAATCTTAATCTGTATTCCTGTGGGTGTGAAACCCATTTGTAAATAGGATCCTTTGAAGATGTATTATCAGTTAAGGTGTGGACTCATTTGTGAATTGTGAATGCCTATTGAGGTATGGCCAAACTGAATCAGGGTGGCCTTCATCTGTATTACTAGGGGCCTTGCAGAGGGAAACCAGAAGCCAGAGAAAGCCACAGGAAGAAGCAAGAAGTAAGTGGAAACCAGAAGAGCAGACAGAGATCACCATGTGACAGAGGCAGAGATGCAAGCAGAGGAACCCCTAGGATTGCGACATGCCAGCACCAGAATGCTACACGTTTTGGGGAGAAAGCATGGCCTTGCCAACACCTTGATTTTGGACTTCTAGTGTCCCAAAGTGTTAACCAATAAGTTCCTGTTCTTAAGGCAATCAGTGAAGACAGTGGAGATAACCCAAATGTCCATCAACTGATGAATGGGATATACATACAATGAAATATTATCCAGCCATAAAAAGGAGTGATGTACTGATACATGCTAAACATGTATCAGTAATATATAGAACAACATGATGCTAAGAGAAGCTAGACACAAAAGGCCACATATTGTATGATTCCATTGCTATGAAATATCTAAAATAGACATACCATAGCAACAGAAAGCAGATTAATGGTTGCCAGAAGCTGGGAGAAGAATGAGGAGTGACTGCTTTATGGTTAAGTGGCTCCTCTCTGGGGTGATGAAAATTTCTGGAACCGGAGAGTGGTCATATTTGCACAACATTGTGAATATACTAAATCCCACTGAATTATACACTTTAAAAGGGGTAAAGTGGAAAATTTTGTTATGTGAATTTTACCAGAATAATAAAAAGAATACAGATCCAACCTTTATTTCTATCTCCCTAATTATATACCAGCCTCTTCTACCTTGAGGATCACAGACATCTCAAACTTAACAAGGTCAAGACTAAACTTATTTTCTTCTCAGGAAAGTGGCTTCCCTTCTTTTTCTGTTTTTGATTAATTGCACTGTACTGGACATCTTTTGTTTTACCACCTGACATCTACCCAACCTGCTTCTAGTTGCAGCATCCCCAAGATCCCTTAGGGAACCATCCATCCCATGACTTAGTCTCTGTGCTTTGGGTAGGGTCAACCACACCTCAGCTCCTGGGTTGGCAGGTCTTCTATACTGAAGCCAATGGGTGTGTGCTATCCCTTTGTCCATGGTGACTGGTTCAAGGATGGGCACTTGCATAATTTGAGCCTGGAACAGCCAGGCATGAGGCATTTTGTCAAAAGAAGTTCTTTTTTTCCCAGTGGAACTTGCATTTGGAAGAGGTGTGTCTAGGGTTGCTGGAGGCTACAATGCAAAGCCTGAAAATGAAATTGCAAGAAAGAAAAAATAGAAAATAGAAACAGATCCTCAAGTCACAGATATTGTGATTATTAGACATGTTCTTTAAAATAACTGATGGAGGTCCTAGCTAGTACAATAAAGCAAGAAAATAAATTAAAGGTATAAGTATAGTAAGTAAAAAATAAAATTCTTATTAATCAAAGACATCATGATTGCATATATAGGAAATCCAAAAGACTCTACAAACTATCACAATTCATATATGAATTTAAAGAAGTTTGCTGGGTCAAGCTCAATATAAATATCAATTTTATTCTTGCATTCCAGAAACAAATTTTTAAAATTATATATAGTAGCTTAAAAACATCAGACTACCTAGAAATTAATGAAAAGTTCTAAGTTCTAAACTTATAGCATGGAAACTACAAAATGTTATTGAAAAAATTTAAATATCTAAATATATGGAAAGATATGCCAGGCTCATGGATTGGAAGGCTCAACATAGTAAATATGTCAATTATCTCCCAAATTAATCTATAGATTCAATACCATACCAATGAAAGTCCTAGAAGATTTGTGTGTGTGGGGGGGTGAGTTGTTGAAATTAATAAGCTGAGTCTAAAGTTCATATGGAAGTGTAAAGGGCCAAGAACAGTCAAGGTACTCTTGAGGAAGAACAAAGTTGAGGACTTACATTATTAGATATCAAAACCTATTATAAAGCTATGAAAATTAAGAGAGTGTGCTATTGGCACAAGTATAGACAAGGTGAACAATGGAACAGGATATAGAATACACAGAGCCACACAGACACTCACCTGATTTATGACAAAGGTCACACTGTGGTGCAGGGAGGAAAGAAAGAATAATCTTTTCAATAAATTATGCTGGGCCAATTGCGTATCCAAATGGAAAATTTCTTTACTTCTACCTTACCAACACAAAAATCAAATTCATATAAGTTGGATGTGAAATGTAAAATAATAAAGCTTTTACAAGAGAATATAGAATATCTTTATGATCTTGAAGTAAGCTCAGACACCAAAGCAATAACCATTAGAGAAAATAAATGAGAAAGCTGATTATATTAAAATTTAAAACTTCTGTCCATCAAGGACAAAATTAGGAAGGTGATAACACAAAAGTAGGAAAAGTGGGACTCAGAATGACTAAAATGAAAAAATGGAGAATACCAAGAATTAGTGAAAATGGGAGCAACCAGAACTTTGATTTAGTGCTGGTGAAAGTATAAATTAAGAGACCTACTTTGGGAAAATAGTTTGGCAATATCTACTAAGGCTGAACATATGTATGCCTATCACCCAGAAATTCCACTCCTAGGTGTATATCTATAAAAAATTCATATGTGTTCACCTAAAGAGATACAGTAGAATATTCCATAACAGCCCTACTTGTAATAGCAACAAACTGGAAACTACCAAATGCCCACCAACAGTGAAATGAACAAACGAATTGTAGCAAATTTCATACAATGAAATACCATACAGTGATAAGAATGATCTACACACATATTATGGATGAATATCACAAAAATAATATTGCCCCAAAGAAACCAAACACAAAAAAGAGAACAAATGATATATGGTAGACAGAGTCTAAAATGGCCCTCAATCATCTCTGTCTTCTGCTATTCATGCCCTCCCTTTGAGTATGTGCTAGACCTATGTGACTTACTTCTAGTGAGTAAAATATGGCAAATATGATGGACTGTTGATTACAAGGTAGATTTACAAAGAGACTCTCTCATTTGCTCACTCTGAAGGAGGCTAGTTGCCATGTTGTGAGCTGCCTAATGGAGAGGTCCATGTGGCAAGGAACTAAAGGAGGCCTAAGTCTGACAACCTGCCAAATGGATGTGGTCCTACACCATCTGAACCTTGAGATGAGACCACAGCCCTAGCTCACAGCCTGACTGCAAACTCATGAGAAACCTTGAGCTAGAGTCTTACACCTAAGCCACACATGGGTTCTTGACCCACAGAACTGAGAAAATAAATGTTAGTTGTTTTAAGCAACAAAGTCTTGATTTAATTTGTTATGCAGAAATAGATAAGTAACACTCCATATGATTTCATTTCTGTAAAATAGTAAAGCAGGTAAAACTAATATACAGTGTTAGAAGTCAGGAGAGAAGTTACCCTTATGGGGGTTAATGAGTGGAAAGGAGAATGAGTGGATTTTCTTGAGTTCTGGCAGGTTCTATTCATTTATCTGGGTTCTGGATACATGGGTGTGTTCAGGTTGTGAAAATTCATCAAGAGGTACACTTAGGATATGTACACTTTCCTGAATGTATGTATGTTATGCTTTAATAAACACATTTTTAAACTTTAGTTAATATGCATAAAAAACTCATGAATAGAGAATTTCACCAATAACCAAGCTCTATAAAATATAAGTTCTAGTGTGAAAAGGACAATAACCAAAATTAATAACAGGAGTTAACAGTAGAATGAATACTGGTAAGATTAGTAAATTGGAAGATAGGTAGATTTAAAAGCAAGATGGAAAGACAAAAGGATTAATGAACTGGAAGATAAGTCCAGGCTGAAGTATGAGGAGAGGGAAAACATGGAAAATACAGAAAATGTAGGAGATATAGTAATAATATTTGATATCATGTAATTGGAGTCCCAGAACAAGAGGAAAGAGAGAATTAACTCCCATGCTGGATACATACAAAGAAAGCCACACCTAAACACATCATGGTTAAGATGCTAAAAACTTAAGACAAAAAGGAATTTTAAAAGTCTCTAAAGAAAAAGAAACATCTTCAAAGGGAAACAATAAGACTGACAACTGAGTTCTTGATAGAAAGGAATGAAGCCAGAAGAAAATGGAATAACACCTTTAATGTACTAAAAGAAAATAGCTGTCAATGTAGAATTTCATATCCAGTGAAAACATGCTTTAGAAATGAAAGTGAAATGAAGAAATGGTCAGACAAATTATAATAGAGAATTATTGCCAGCTGATCCACTCTAGAAGAAATGCTAAAAGGAATTCTTCAAGTATAAGGAAAATGATTTCTGAGTTCAGGGTGGAAATTCAGGAGTGACAGAAAGAATAAAATATGTTGGTTAAATCTAAATGAATACCTGTTGTGTAACACAACAATAATAATAACTTGTGGGTTTTATATATACATAGAATCAAAATATATGACAATAATACCACAATAGATATATGACAATAATACCACAATAAACAGGAGGGGACTATACCAGGAGTCTACCCTGAGATAAGGATCTGAGTTGAAACAATTTATTTTGGAGGTTAACTGAGACCATATCAGTATGGGACTAGGGAAGTGAGGCAGGGAAGGAAAGGAAACCAATGAAGTCTACACAATCCAGCAAGTTATCACCAATGAGTAAGTGGAGCTTAATCCTCCATGGACACTCTGGGAGCCAGAATAGAGCATCCACCTCAGAGTTAATCACACCTGAGGGGCAAAGAAGCTGGGATATTTACCCATAAACTCTGGTCAGTAATTGTTTGAAGATTACTCCTGGGAGTTTTAAATTCCCCAGCACTTCTAGTCTCCTCTGCACTCAGCATACAAAGAAAGTCTTGAAACAGAGTTGAGATGCTGGAAGTTGAAAGTTGAGCCACCATGCTTGGAAATAGCAAGTGCCAAGGGGATGTAGGTGAGGGCATAGAAGGTATCTACTACAGGAAAAAATGGAGATAAAATATTCTACTTTAAAGAAAATCATCCAGAAAGAGATAACTGTACTCATTTATATTAGACACTAAAAACTGGAGGATGCATATTGTAATCTTTAGATTAACCACTTAAGGAAAAGTAAAGTAATGTATACCTGACAATGTAATTAGAGAGAGGAAACTGATAAAATTTACTTGTTTAATAAAAAAGGTAAGAAAGTTGAAAAAATAAACACAGGAGAATGAAATTAATGGATAACATACTAAAATATTGTAATTGCATTAAATGTAAAAGGATTAAATCTTCCAGTTAAAAGACAAAGATTGTCAGATTGACTAATAAAACACAACCCAACTAAATGCTGATTACAAGACATATACTTTAAATATAAGTATACAGAAAACTGAAAATAAAAAGATGGGAAAAGATATACATTGCAAATATCATCTAAAGCAAAGTCATAATAGTTTTATTAATATCAGACAAAATAGACATTAAGGCAAGAAACATTACTAGGGCTTAAGGGATACAATTCATAATGAGAAAAAGAATCAATCGCTAAGAATATGTAACAATTCTAAATTTGTATGCATCTAAGAATATAGCCTCAATATGTATAAAGCAAAATGGTCATATCTAAAAGGAGAAACAGAAAAATTTACATTCAGAGTGGGAAATTTTTAGCACATCTCTCTGTAATTACCAAGATGCACAGATAAAGCAATAAGGGTATATATGATATAAACAAGATTAACAAATGTAATCTAACATATATAGAATATTGCTCCAACATCTGCAGAATATACATTTTTCCCAAGAGTACTGTAGTGCTCAACAAAATTGACCATAAAGCAAGTTTCAACAAAATTTAAAGGGCTGAAATCATATATATGCTCTCTTACTAATATGGAATTAAGCTAGAAATTAATAATAAAAAGATAACCAAAAATCCAAAGGATGGAAATTAAGGAACACTTTTAAAAACCTAGTGGCTCAGAAGAAACCCAACCTCTTCCTCCTGGAAGGGCAGGATCCTGAGCAAGATGAAACCCACCTCAACTCCAGTCCTTGGCAGGAACAGACAGGAGCCAGAGAGAAGAAATTGTGACGCATGTTCTGGGCAGGGTTTGAGGTTTTGGAACCTTTTCTAAAAGAGACAAGGAGCACCCTACAATGTTTCCTAATCGTGAAGTTGGTGAGCAGTGGCTGGGCCCTGAGCATGCCGTGCTGGTCATGATGCAGAGGTTCCTCAAGTACAGTAGGCTTGTCCTGGCTCTTTCCCTCATCCTGTTTGGGAATCTTCAGTTCAAGGTTATCCCCCGTGGAGAGTCAGGTACCAGTGAGTACATTGCAATCCAGACAATAATTCTGCAAACTTCATTAAGGAAAAGGGACCAATGTTAGACCTACCTCCTGGTGAATCTGACAGGATCTTTCCCTCTGAGGTCTGACCCTTTTCCAATGACGAGATTCCAGAACATGCATCATGTCTTCCCTCTTTCTGAAGACTATTCTGGATCAGGCTCCAGCTCTGGATTGGGCTCTGGAAATAGCTTCCCAGATGAAATTGAACAAGAATACAAACCAATAGATGAAGATGATGCTTTCTAATACATTGTTTGGTCTCTTGAGTGGAATCTGCCCTCAGACAACCAGCACTTGGATCAAGATGGATCAGAAGATGATTTTATTATATAAAAGAGAGAGTTTCCCCACCTTGACAACGTATTCAGTATCTTTTCTGTACTGGTTAAATGATTAATCTCGGGACAAAACATTTTATAGAAACTTTTAAGCTTCTGAAAAGAAGCTTAAATTTTTATCACATTTTTTTCTCATGGATTTTTAAGTTATAAGCTTATGCTTTAATGTTATCTGTCCTATTGTTCTGAAAAACACCTGCATTCTCTTTGTATCATGTTCAACCAACCTTACTATGAAATTAACTAGATTCCCTATGTCTATAAAATGGCCTTAAAGAATAAATTATGCTGGGGAGCAGAAGTAGCTCAAGTGGTTGAGCACCTACTTCCCATGTATGAGGTCCCAGGGTCGATTCCCAGCACTTCCAACAAAAAAACAAACAAACAGAAAAACCAACTCTCATTGGGGAGTGGATATAGCTCAGTGGTTGAGCACCTGCTTCCCATATACGTGGTCCTGGGTTCAATCCCAGTACATCTAAAAAAATAATAATAATAAAATATGCTGTTTTAGAAAAAATTGATTGAGAAGCAAATTGATAAGCAATATTTCATTCCTTTTTAGTCTTCAGGAATATGCCTCTGAATGTGAATTACAGATATACCCCTTTTCTTAGGACAAAAATCAAGATACAACACATAGTAAATCTATGGAAAGGGTATTTGATGTGTCTTGCGGTGCAAGGTGTATTGCTATCATATTCAGATTGGATGTATTTGCAGAGCTAGTGGATGTTGTTTATCTAGAAGTATGGTTGCTGTTACAGTTAGAAACTTAAGACCCAAATTAAAGCACAGCCATGCTCTCAATATCTCATTTTATTTTATCTTTTGCTCTGGATATCTGTTAAAGCAGAAGTGTAAACCAATCACTCTGTTAAAGCAGAAGTATAACCAAAAAAATCTAATGGACCAAAGAAGAAATCACAATGAAAATTGGAAACTATTTTAAACTGAATTATAATAAAAATGTAAGTTAATAAAAGTATGAGATATATATAAAACTGCTTTTTATAGCCTTAAATGTTTATGTTAGAAAAGAAGGCTGAAAATCGATGAAATGTGCATCCACTCAAATGTTAAAAAGAGAACAGCAAATTCAACCCAAAGAAAGTAGAAGGAAGAGAATAATAAAGATTAGAATAAAATGCAATAAAATAGAAAACAAATGTATATTAAAGAGACAATATCAAAAATTATTTCTTTGAAAAGAATATTGAAATTGATAAATTCCTGGCAAGACTGATCAAGAAAAAAGAGATGGAAAAGAGGACATCACAGCAGATCTTACAGACATCATAAAGATAAGAAGAGGATATCATAGACAAAGTTTTGCCAATGAATTTGTAAATTTAGATGAAATAGAAAATAACACAACCTACCAAAAGTAACAAAAAAGCACTATAAAAATCTGAATAATCCTGTATATATTAAATAAACTGAATCCATGATTAAAAACCTTCCCCCCAAGAAAATTCCAAGTCCAAATGGCTTCACTGGTGAATTCTACCACATATTCAAGAACTGGTTTCACTGCCGGCCCTGCGCGCGCAGTCTGAGCTCACCCGGCACCTGGTAGACCTTCACCGTGAAGTTCAACCCCTTTGTGACCTCGGACCGCAGCAAGATCCGCAAACACCTCTTCAGTGCCCCTTCGCGCGTGCGGAGGAAGATCCTGTGGTCCCCACTCTCCAAAGAGCTGCGGCAGAAATACAACACCTGCTCCATGCCCATCCGCAAGGACGACGAGGTCCAGGTGGTTCGCGAACCTACAAAGGCCAGCAAATTGGCAAGGTAGTCCAAGTGTGCAGAGAGAAACACGTCATCTACATCGAGGGGTGCAGGTGAGAAGGCCAGTGGCACAACCGTCCACGTGGGCAGTCACCCAAGCAAGGAGGTTGTCACCAGGCTAAAACTGGGCAAAGATCAGAACAACATTCGTGAACGCAAAGCCGAATCTCGACAAGTTGGAAAGGAAAAAGGCAAATATGAGGAAGAACTTACTGAGAAAATGCAAGAATGAATACATCCTGTTGTACAACCACAGATTAACTGTACGTGTTAGCCCAGAGTTGGGTTCCTTTGGACCTTTCCAAGAAGTCTCTGGAATGTTTCATTTCCATCTTGTTTGGTTATTGCTATGTGACTGTGTAAATCTACTTTTGCAAATTTCATTCATAATTTTATAAGTAAAAATAGGAAATTAAAAAAAAAAGAATAAATATTTATTTTCCAGAGCCTACAAAAAGAGGGAGCACTTCTCAACTTGTTTTATGAGGACAGCATAACTTTGTTCCTAGATCTGACAAAGATATTATAAGAAAATAAAATTACAAGCCAGTCTCCCCCATGAAAGTAGATATAAAATTTCTCAACAAAATATTTTTAAGCTAAATCTAGCAATATAGAAAAAAGACAACATATGGTGACAAAGGAATATAAGAAAAGTTTAATGTCTTTTAAGCTAATTGATATAATTTACCACAATAATAAAATAAAGAACATCATGTGATCATATCAATAAATGCAAAAGAATCATATAATTAAATTCAATGCCCATTCATGGTAAAAAAAATTCTTCGCCAACTAAGAATAAATGGGAACTTCCTTTTGTAAAGTATCTTAAAGATCTACAGAAAACAGGTGAAATACTAAAATCCTCTCTAAGAAATTGGGAATGAGAAAAGTGTATTGGCTGTAGCCACTTCTATTAAACATTTAGAGGTCCCAGGGAGTCCAAAAAGGCAACATATATATATATATGGTTTGAAAAGGAAGAAATAAAACAGCTTGTATTTACAAACAAGGTGATTAAACACAGAGGAAACCTGAAGAATCACAGACAAACTATTAGAATTAAAAAGTAATTTCTGCAGGATTATATATTTCTATATATCAGCAACAGACAATTAGAAAATAAAATTTAAAAAGACAAATGTCATTTATAGTAGTATAAAATATCAAGTAACTAAGTATACATCTAATGGACGATATACAAGTGAAAACCACTATTCAGATAAATTAAAGACCTAAATAAAGGTAGAACTATACCATATCATGAATTGGAAAACTCAATTTTGTAAATGTCAGGTCTCCCCTATTTCATTGCAATTCCAATCAAAATCCCAGCAGTTTTTTTTTTTTTTTAAGGGAAATTTGAGGGCTTATTCTAAATTTCTATCAGGCAAAAAGACAGCCTTGAAGAAGAAAAATGAACTGGGAGGACTTATACTACCAGATATCAAGGCATATTACAATGTTAAAATAATCACGACTATGACACTAATACAAGAATAGACAGGAAGACCAATGTAATAGAGTCCAGAAATAAGCCCACACATAGATGGACACTTAATTTATGATCAATGTGACAACTGCAGAGCAGTAGGGAGCTGTATAATGAAAAATTTGACTGGGCTTTGTCCTTGGTTCCTGAGGAAGTGACCTCTGGATCTTGGGAATTGAAGTGCCATTTGTTCTTCATGGTGGGCTCAGGACCATACCTGATAATTCATATGCTAATGAGATGATGGGGAGGGGCCAATCACACCTGCAGTCTTAGGGTAGAGGCTGACCCCACCGGAAAGACCAACCATGGGTTTGGGGCTTACAGCCACAGCCTAGCAGCCCAGTTCCCCTACCTCTGGGAGAGATGGGGGCCTGCAGATCAAGCTCAGTCACGTGGGCATTGATCCCATCAATCATACCTATGCAGAGACCCCATAAAAACTCCAGACTCTAGAAGCCACAAAGAGCTTCCTCGATTAAAAGAATACATTGCTTCTCAATGCTTCAATATGTGTTCATCTATTATAACAAATGTACCAGAGTAATGAAAAATGTTGTTAATGGGGGAAATTGTGGTAAGGGAAGGGGTGGGGTGTATGGGAATTCCTTATTTTTTTGATGTAACATTTTTGTAACCTAAGCTTCTTTAAAAATAATATATATAAAGAATACATTGCTTCTGTGCTGGAGATGACACATTCTGATTTCACATGGAGAGGACATAGAAGCTTGTGTTTGACACCCAGACTTTGTCCTTGGCATCTCTTCTCTTGGCTTCTTATCTGTATCCTTATACTATTAAAAAACCTCTCATTGTTAAGTATAGCGCTTTCAGTGAGTTCTGTGAGTCATTCTAGTGAACTGTTGAACCCGAGGGGGTGGTGGGAACCCCTGAATTCAGCAGCTCGTTGGTCAGAAGTGCTGGTGACCTGGGCTCCGAGACTTGCAGCTGGTGAGTGTAGGCCAATCTTGTAGGGGATGGCCCTGAACCTTGGGGTCTGGCCTAACTCCAGGTAGTTAGAATCAGAATTGGATTGATTGAGTTACTGCAGTATTTTGCAGTTGGTGTCTGAAGTTGTTGTGGAGGTTGTAGAGGTGTTTTGATAACCTACATATAGGGAAAATAATTTTTTTTGGTAAATGGTGTGACATCAATTGCATATCCTTATTGGAGAAAGTGAATCTTTTTTTTTTTTTTTTTAAAGATTTTATTTATTTATTCATTTATCCCCCCCCGCCCCCGCTCATGCCCGCCGGGTCAGCCAACCACGCTGTGTGGGTGGGCTTGCCCTCACCAGGAGGCCCCGGGAACCGAACCCGGGGCCTCCCACACGGTAAACGGGAGCCCTACTGATTGAGCCACAGCCGCTTCCCAGAAAGTGAATCTTGACCACTACTTCAGGCCATATGTAAAAATCAATTCCAGGTAGATCATTGAGCTAAATGTGAAAGTTAAAACAACAAGCCTTCTCGAAGAAAAAGTAAAATAGCTACATAACCTTGGGATAGGCAAAGTTTTCTAAAACAGGACATAAAAAGCACAAAACATAGAGGAAAAAATTGGTAAATTGGATTATAGTAAAATTAGAAACTTGACACAATTAAAAAGTAATAAGATGAGCCACAGAGTGGAAGAAGATATTTGCAGACAAAGGTCTGGCAAAGAACTTGTGTCCAGAATATCTAAAGAGCTCCTATGGATCAATAAAAAAAGACACCCCAGTAGAAGAATGAGCAAAGATTCAGACAGGCAGTTCACAAAAGAGGAGGTCTAAATGGTCAATAAAGATTGAAAAAAGTGTTCTACCTCATTAGTTATCAGGGACATGCAAATTAATAGAACAGTGAGACACTTCTGCACTCCCACCAGAATGGCTAAAATAAAAATGGCTAACAAGACCTCATGCTGACGAAGATGTGGAGTGCCTGGACCTCTCACACACTGGGAGGATAAGTTGATGTAATTTGGAATATGGTTTGGCAGTATCTACAAAAGTGGAGTAGACACACATCCCGTGACCCAGGAATTCTTTTCTTAGGTACATAAGCAACAGATGTGCATACGTGTGCACATCAAAAGGCACGTGCAAAAATGTTCATGGAGATATTCACAACGAGCCCAAACTAGAACCAAACCAAACATCCACAAGGAATAAATAAATGCTTGTAGAGTCATACAATGGAGTTCTATACAGTCATAAAAATGGACTATCCACTGCTACTGCCAACATAGGTGAATGTCATGAGCATAATGCTGAGTGAAAGAAGCCAGACAGGAAGGAGTACAATCTATCCATTGTGCAGAATTCTGCTGACATCAAGTTAGAAAACAGGCAAAACTACTACTCCTTTGAGGAGGAAGTCGGTGAGTGACTGTGGCTCGGTAGCTTCGTGAGGGAGCGTCTGGTCCTTGACCTGGGTGCTCACCTGGTGAAAGTGCATAGGAGTTTTATGCTCAGTGTTTGTGCAATTTTACTCAATATATTAGATTACGGGAAAAAAATTAAAGCACCTCCAACCAGCTGGATACCGTTCTGAAGCTGATTGAGAAAACACCTTTTGTCAGGACAAGTCTAATGCCCCTGCTGTCCCTCCATGCCAGGTGGGAGGCCAAAAAGGTCCAGGCAAAGTTGTCTTCCCCAGGCTGCTGACAGCATTTGTAATTCAGCTCTTCTGCAACAGTTTGGGAAAATTTCCTCAAAGATTACACTATCCATGGGCAAAGGAGCCTTAAATTGACCAGTCTTAGAAAGAGCAGCTTAGATAAGGGACTACTTTTTATTATGGAATCGAGAAGAGAGGACGAAGAAGAAAACAACTTGCATAAACAAAACCAGAACAGAGCCCAACAAATTTACCCAGACGCAGTCTTGATCCCCAAGGAGTCCAGAACCAATTTTCAGCACAGATCCTTCTTGAGGACGTGGTTTCTTTATTCCCAACTGATTATTTAGCTGAATTTGGGCATTAGGTGTCCCAAAGCTAACTGAGTTGGCAGTTACCATTCCCCAGCCTTGCTCTTCCCCTCTCAATTCTCGGGTACCATGGCGACTGGTAACCAAAAGCAGCATTTTCCCTCTTCTTCCTTATCCCCCGGGGTGGAGCTGAGCTCTTAGAGTTGCAGCTTTGAATCTCTCTAGTTTTGATGTAGCAGAAGAAAAAAAAATTTTTTTTTTAGCTAACTGGAGATTTACCCTTGGAACTCTTAAGAATTTGACATCTGTGTACCATGTGGTTCTGGGAGGATTCGGTATCAAAACCTTTTTTTTTTTTTTTTCCCTTCATGACAATCTCCATTTTATGAATATCCCAGTAATTGCAGGTAGGGATTTCCTCCCACGCTGGTGCTCCCTTGGCCCAATGCCGCAACTCCTCTGCTCTTCCAGGCTAAGGAGAGTGAAATCCTAGCAGGTCTCACAAGAGCTTTTGGAAGTAGGTGTGGTAGGGACTGAACTCATATACGAAAGAACATATTTTATTCCCCGGTGTACCCCCACTTGCTCTTGTTTTGAGATCGATAGGTCCCTTTAAAAAAAATGATTCACTAAGTATGTAGTTTGGGTGGGTTTTACTTAAATTTCAATTTTTAAAAGAAAATTTCCCTGCAGGAACGAATAAATGCCTTGTGAAGAGTAAGCAACTTGCTTTTTGCCTTAGTAAGAACCTGGCTGCCTTTCTGAACACATATATCATCTTTGAAAAGAAGGGGTGGGAGGGAGTGGATGTGGCTCAAGGAGTTGAGCACTGGCCTCTCACATGGGAGGTCCCAGGTTTGATCTCCAGTGCCTCCTAAAGAAGACAAACAATAAGCAGACAACGAACAGACATGGAACCAAAACAAGGAGCAGACAAGGAGCAAAAATAACAAGCAGACAATGAGCAAAAACAATGAGCAGACAATGGCAGAAACAAACAAAAAAAAAACCGAGCAGGGAGCGGATGTGGCTTGAGCAGTTGAGCACCCACCTCCCACATGGGAGGTCCTGGATTTGGTCCCGGTGCCTCCTAAAGAAAAACAGACAACGAGCAAAAAACAATGAGTAGACAATGAGCAAAAACAATGAGCAAAAACGAGCAAACAGACAAGGGAGCCAGCTCGGGGTGGGGGGAATTATAAAAAAAGAAGGGGTGAGGGGTGGGGGACATTTTCCCAAAGAATGATTGTGGTCATACCTACTAATAGGACACGAACCTGGCAGTTTTCCGAGTATTACACCACCTGTAGAAAGTCATTCTAGATAATTCTGATCTTGTGGCACATTTTGGGGACTTCAATCAGACACTAAGTTTTGACTCTGAAGACTCCCCTGACCATCCTATTTAAGATTCAGTCAACTTACTCCCTGTCTTGTCCCCTACAGCACTTATCACCTTTTAACACCGTACTTGATGATCTGCACCCTGGCTCGAGTGGAGCCCCAGGAGGGAGGGATCTCCCTCTCTTTACCCCTGGTGCATCCTCAGTACCTAGGACCCTTGTACACAGAGAACACGGAATACATACTTGTTGATAATTTTAAAATTTGGTACCTTATTAACCGTGTAACAATCTTCCTAATCTTCTTGCCTCAACCACACTAAAATCTCTCACAAAAAAGTCTTTGCTATTATCCAAAAGGGTATTGTAACATATTTTCCAGGCATAGGATCAAGCTGCACAGGTCCTGCTCTAAGAACTATGCCTTTTCATAATATGATTTATGACAAACTAATAATAAATGTTTCATTGTCTAAAATCAAGGTGTAAAACCCCTGGAAATTATATATAATATATATTATGTATACATATTTTATATATATATATATATCCCTAACTCTATGATGTAAGGCAAATTTGGGATTAATCAATGAATCTCAAAGGAAAAGCTTAAAGACCCAACACATTTGTCTTTAATCATGGCATACAGTGTCTATTTGAGGAACATCATATGAAAAAGTCTACATCTGATTATAGCGATGAAAATCATGTACTGGATGTGCCCAGTACACGCCAGACACTTGGTCAGCGTCGCCTCTGATTTTCCCAACAACCCTTTCAGGTAGGCATTATCATCCCCAGCGAAAAGATGAGGAAACTGAGGCCCGTAAAGGAGGAATTACTGGCCCAAGGCCACACAGATCTCAGACAAGCACATGGGCTTGCTTGACTCCAGTGCTTGTCCCCAGACACTGTGCTGGATCTCAAAAAAGTAGTGCAACCAAGGCGATTTCACGTGACATTCACATATGTCATTGGTTTCATATTCTTAGTCCACACATATGGTTTGAGTAATTTTTATGTTATGGCCCTGTGCAGGCTTCCTTGAATATCACCGTAAGAGGCTTAACATCTAGCTGGAAGGTATTCACAGACCCTGGGCTGATGATGTGACATGGCAAACGAGTAGGACTCGCTGTAGAGGCCGTGGGAGTTCTGCAGAGGGAGAGCCCTCGTGGGTTGACTGCCTGGAGCCCAATCACTGAGCATCCCTTTGCCTTCTCGGCTACGCAGTGGCCACTGGTTGCTTTTTGGCTGACCTCGGTTCTTATGAGACATGACTTGCCCCCTCGGTGGGGTCTTGGCCGAGCAGTAACGCCAGGTCCCTGACTCCCACTGCCCCCGCCTTCCGGGAAGCTGGAGAGGCCCATCCTTCCTCTCCTGGATGCTTGCGTGCTGAGGGGGGTGCCTGTGCACAGCTCTTGGCCAATTGTAGGCTCGCTGCCAGGACTGTGAAGCTCGAGCGACTACACAAGGGTAGACAGAGCGTCTGCAGGCGGCCGTCAGCCTGGTGGGCGGAGGCCAAACAGAAGCAGCCAAATCTTGATGGGGCTGTTCCTGGGAGAGAGCAGGCTCGCCTCGGAGCCCCTCAAGCTTGTGAGCCCCTGACAGTTTCCCACAAATCCTTTTATAGCCAGGACAGTTGATACAATCTGTCTTTTCTGGAAAACCAGGTCTTTTCTTTTACCCATTATCCTGGATTTAATATCGACGAATATAGCTCATGGAAACAACGTCCTCGGTGTGATCAACACCAGAATGTGAAATCTGCTTTTAGGAAATGGTTTACCTACACTGAGGCTCTCTTCACGAACTCAAGGGGTGCCTGCCTGGCTTTTACGGTAGGAAAGGTGGGAAAGTTCAGTGTTTCCTTCAAGTTCGAGAGCAATTACACTTGATAGTCGTGCCGGGGCCTCCAGGATAGGAGGGAAAGTCTATTTGTCACGGGAGACCCCAGGCCTTCCAGGAGGGGCTGAGGCACCCAGGAGGGCCATTCACCCAAGTCGTTTTGTTGTTTTGTTCCGTGGGACTCACAAAGGGAGAGGCTTGCTTGTATTTTGGCCCAGAGCAGAGATCTTATCTGTAGAACCATAGCCCTTTGCCTGGTCCTGAAACCATGAAAAAATTAAGCCTGGGATGACCCATTTCCTGGGTGAATGCCACACAGCTCCAGCACCACTCCCCAGCCTCCACGGTGTAGACGTGTTCATTCACCGAGTACATTTTCAGCGCACATCTGCCACTTTAAACTCTCTGCAACCACAGTTACAAGTGTGGGACTGTAACTTGAATTCATCAAAGCCAATTATTCCGGTCACTCTTTTTTTCGACTTGGAGCGTTTTCATTTTAAGTTGTCACGGGAAAATAGCTCTTAATAAATCCCTTTAAGCACAGGCAACTAGGGCAATTACTGACATTTTAAGAATTATTGAAACATTTTAAAGTTTTTTGATTAATGTTCTGAAGGACATAAGTAATCCCTTTTTTATCTTTCTTTACTGGAAAGGCTTCAATTAATTTCGAGGACAGACACTGGGCCCACAGACAGTTCAAATCTAATTAATTACCTGGCTATGCCCACAGCAGTCACACCTTCAAATCATGGAAGTTGTAGCTGATCTTCTGAGTCTCCCACACTGAAGTAATCGCACACACCCTTTTGGGCCATGACAGATACATACAGAGTGGATTATAAGAGCCGAAGGCACACCCCCAGAGGGAAATCAAGTTTTGTTTGTTTGTTAATGACTCATCAGTTTAGTCATGCACTAAATATTAGATATCTGATGTAAAACATTTAAGATTCTTAGATGGTAGCTTGAAGCAAAAATAGACGAGTCAGGTTAACAAATCTCATTAATATTTTTGGACCATAAATTAGATTAGAAAATTCCACTGCTGGGAAAAGAAATGGTAGAAAGATCCCAGGGTATAGCTCAGAAAACCAGGGAGGCACAAACCTGACCGGACCGGATGGTGTGTTCATTTCAGTTTACGACCCACATGATCAATAGGAAGCTGAAGGCCGGTCTCCTGCGGCCCTTGGCGAGATCTACCCCAGCCATGTGGCATTCACTGGGGGGTGAGGTTTACTGCCTTAGAATGTGCCTCATAAAACTGACAACATAGAGTTTATGACCCATGCCTGTATTTAAGGTAACAAAACAAAACAAAACAAAAACCAAAAAATACAAACTTTATTTTCCATGCCTTGGTAGGTCTTAAAAATAGGACAACTTGGAGCAGATGTGGTTCAAGGGTTGAGCGCCTGCTTCCCACATGGGAGGTCCCAGGTTTGGTTCCCAGTGCCTCCTAAAAACAAGGAAAACAAACGACAAGGAAACAAATGAAAAAACCAACTCAGGGGAGCCGATGTGGCTCAGTGGTTGAGCACCAGATTCCCACATATGAGGTCCTGGGTTTAATCCCTGGCCCCTGGTATCTCAAAAAACAAACAAACAAACGAAAACACACACACACAAAAAAAACCCAGGATAAATTGATCTTCAAATCCCTCTTAGAAAAACAATTTAGACAGGGTGTTAGTTTCCTAGGGCTGCCTCAACAAAGTGTCCCAAACCGGGTGGCTTAAAACAACAGAAATTTATCACCTCATAGTTCTGGAGGCTACCAGTCCAATCTCAAGGGGTCAGCAGGGCGTGCTCCATCCAACCCTGCTGGGGAGAACCCTTTCTTGCCTCTTCTTAGGTTATGGTGATCCCTGGCCTCTTGATGCATCACTCCCCTCTCTGCCTCCTGTGTCACATGGCCTTCTCCCGAGTGTCTGTCTGTCTCCTCTCCCCTTCTTAAGGGTCCAACCTAACTCCAGTATGGCCTGATCACCCCTCTCCCCAGCATCCCAGCCTAGGAAGTAGAGCAGTGCAGAATTGCAAATAAAGCATTGAGTTTCTGAAAAAACAAAAAACAAAAACAAAAATCAAACAAAACAAAAACTGGGGAGCAGATGTAGCTCAGTGGTTGAGTGCCTGCTTCCCATGTATGAGGTCCTGGGTTCAATCCCTGGCACCTACTTAAAAAAAAAAAGGTGGGGGGTGGGGAGCCATGTGTTTCAGTGGATCTTATTTCCAAATAAGGTCCCATCCTGAGGGGTCAGGACTTCAACATATCTTTTGGGCAGGACTCAATTTTTGCTATAACAGATCACCTGTAGTGAGACAAAGATGGGATGGAGCAGCCAGATGTCAATCATCATGATTGACATTTGCTCCATGAAAAGACATTACATCAGGGGGAAAAATACCGTGAGCTTATCAGAGTCCCTGTGGAGTAGTGGTATGTGGTCTTGAGCACAATCACAAAAATCACTGTGAGAGCAGGTCACAACATGCCACGTGCACCAGGCACAGCTGTTCTTTGGCACAGGAGTTTGGAATTCCCCGCTTCAAGGAAGCAAAGGCTCGTCAGTTTAAACCCTGGGTATCGATACTGGCAGTCGGCTCAGTGGTCATTTTCACGTGTGATTCGACTGGTTTCTTAAAGGCAAGAGAGCCTTCCCTGAGAGGTGAGCCTGTAGCCCTGCTGCCTACAGGTATCAGGCGTTTTAAGAAATCGGGACACAGCAGGTCAAGAGATTAATACCCTCTCAGTTATCACGGCAATTCAGGGAAAAGCAGTGTTTGGACCTGAATGTCTGAGAATAATGTCAGCAGGTCCTGTGATTTGTCTAGGGCTGGTTTTCAATTTTCCAGCACCCAGCAAAACTGAATGACATGTGCCCCTACCCTGAAGACTCCGCCCTGCACTGAGCCTTCCGATGGGGTGGGAGGGAGTGGCTCCTCTGAGCAGCTCCATGAGTTCCCAAATGCCCAAAGCTAAATGCCTGAAGCTTTTCAGCAATCAGGAAAAAAAGAAATTCACTCTAACAGCTTACGAAAAGTTAATTTACAGGAGATCTTTGTTATCCTAGGGTAAATAGGACCCAAATGAAACTATGAACCTGGAGACATTATGTTGAGTGAAGCAAGCCAGACACAAAAGGACAAATACTGTATGAATGCGTTACTATGAACCAAATATATTGTGTAATATATTGTTTGATTAAAAAAAAAAAATTTACATGTATCCATTACATTTAATTGAGAAATGTATATATTTATTCATCTGTGTTTACTTTTTAGTTTTTAATTGTTTGTTTTCAATTATTAATGTACAAAATAAAGTTAAAAAAAGTAAATAAATGTTTAAAAAATAAAAAATAAAGCACTTGGAGTGAAACCACTTAAAACAGGAAACACAATTGCACAGTATAGTTTTGTTTTTTTTTTATAAAGATGTAATTGGGGTTTTATATTGAAAATCAAACAAGCATGACAAAAAGTTCATTTTATTTTCTATTTCAGAAAACTCAGGTTATGATTGCAATTATGTATACTTCTTAAAATGGATATGCATTGATTTGGGGGGTGGGCAGGGAGACCTCACCATCATTTTCCTGTGACAGTGGCATTGAGTTCACAAAGAGAATCACTTTATCAGTTTTTCCAAGAGCCTTCCTAATCCTGTCATTGAACTCATTCTCTTTTTTATCAGTGCCCTCATCAATCTCCCTTCTGCAGTTGTGAATCTTGCCTCATCCTCCTCAAATGACTCAATATGACTTTCACAGGCTGTGTGAAATCCTGCTTCTTTTGCAATTTCACTTCGCATACATCTATTGTACGTGTATTGCCTTGTGTTCTACTCCTTTGTCAGGAGACTGGGCATCCAAAGGTGTCATATGACAGGTGAGATGGCTCTCCTATTGGGTCGGGAGCTGTGTAGGTGGGGGTTAATTTTAACCGTGGCCAATTCATTATGAATATCTTCACATTATGATGATTTTGGATTCCCTGACAAATTCCATTAATATCAGGCTTTAAAGTCCCTCTTCTACTTTCCAGAGCTGAAGGATGGCTCATTTACTCTTTTCCAAAAGTACAAGGCTTTAAAACAATGGATTTTCTTGAGTAAATCAAGCTTTCACCATACCCCCAAATTTGATATATGCTGTACTCATCATTATTTTCTAAACATAACCAAAATTGCCATTTTTATTACATCTTTAACCCAAAATATTTTTGAAAGACTATTTTTCTTTTGATTTATAAGTTATATAATTGTGATAGTTAGGCTAATGTGTCACCTCAGCCACGTTATGGTGCCCAGTTGTTTGGTCAAGCAAGCACTGGGCTAATTATAATACAAGGGCATTTCATGGACTTTAATCACCAGTGAGTTGATTGCATAGATGGCTGATTGATTACACCTACAATCAACAAAGGAGATTGCTGTCAGCAGTGAATGACATCTCATCCAATCAGTTGAAGGCCTTAAAAAGAGAAGTGATTTCAGCATTCAGAGAGAGAATTCCCATCTCTACTTCAGACAGACAGTGTCTCATGGGGAACTCATCAAGGACCTTCATCGGAGTCCCTGGTTTGCAGACTGCCCTATGGAATTTGGACTTGTGCATCCCCACAGTTGTGTGAGACAATTTTATAAAATCTCAAATTATTTACAGATATCTCCTGTCAGTTCCATTTCCCTAGAGAACTGTAATACAATGATATTTTGTTTATTCTTTTTATTTAATGTCCAGTTTTATTGCATTGTGGACAATAGAAGTTCTATTTTGGGGGGAATATATTCACATTTCCTTTATTACCTAATATAACTTCTGTTTTGTAAATGCCCCCTAGTTATTTGTAAAGAATGTGCATTCTTTGACCAATACTGCATTGATCTATTTTGTCTCTTAAATTATAGTTATCTGTTACTATTCAACTCTTCCATGCCTTAAAAAATTTTTCTCTCTCTGACCTGTCAAGGAATGAGAGACATATCCCACTAAAATGTGGCTGTGTATATTTCTTCCTTATATTTCTCTCTATTTTAGCTTTTTTAATATTGATACTGTTACTAGGTACAAAAAAGGTTTTCTATTGTGTTATTAAATATTGAGCAGCTAAAATTAGTATTTATAAAATATTTATGAGATATAAATAATGATGTAACAAATATCTGAGTATGCGTCTGTATTAGTCAGGATTCTCTAGAGAAACAGAACTCACAGGACACATACATATATATATATACATGCATATTTACATACATATGTAAATATTAAGAGATTTATTATAGGAATTGGTCCACATGACAATGGGGATTGATAAATCTGAATTCCGTAGGGCAGGCCACAAGTTGGAAACTCAGTGGTGACTCTGAATTTCCCAGGAGAAGACATAAATTGGGAATTCTGGTGAAGGTGACAGTGAATTCCCCACGAGAAACTGTCTGGCTGAAATAGACAAATTCTTCTTTCTGACTGCTGATGTCCTCAGTTCTCCCTCTAAGTCTTCCAACTAATCAGCTGAGGAGATTCCTTTCATACTAAAGGCAATCTCCTTTGTTGATTGTAGATATAATCAGCCATAGATGCAATCAGATGACTAATGATTTCAATCCACAAAATACCCTCACTGTAACAAGCAGGCCAGGGCTTGACCACACACTAACCTAGCCAAATGGACCCATAAAATTAACCATCACAGCCTCTTTCAAATTTAAGAAAAAGAACATTATCACTAAAATCCATGGGACTATACAACACAAACAGTGAATCCTAAGGTAAACCAAGGACTATGGTTAATAGTGTAATTATAAAAATGTGTTTTCATAGAGCTGATGTGGCTCGAGCAGTTGAGTACTTGCCTCCCACATGGGAGGTCCTGGGTTTGGTTCCTGGTGCCTCCTAAAGAAGACAAACAAACAAAGAGCAGACAATGAGCAGACATCAAGCAAAAACAACTAGCAGGAAGTGAACAAGAAACCAATGAGCAAACAATGAACAGACAATAAGCAAAAAACAAAACATGAGCAGGGAGCAGAGGTGGCCAAGCAGTTGAACACCTACTTCCCACATGGGAGGTCCAGGGTTCGATTTCTGGTGCCTCCTAAATAAAAAACAGATAATGAGCAGACAATGAGCAAACAGAGGAGGGAGCCATCTGGGGGTGCGGTGGTGGGGTGGGAAATGTGCTTTCATCATTTGTAACAAATGTACCACAATAATGCAAAGTATTAATAGGGTAGTATAGGGGAATCCTGTAATTTATGCATGATTTTTCTGTAAACCCATAACTTGTCTAATTTTCAAAAAAAGAAGATTATCAGTAATTTTTTCATTTTTTATTTTGGCATGCTTTCAGACTGAGAGAATTGTTAACATTTTCCCACATTCATTGACTTTAATTATATGCCTCTAGTATGTATCTCCCTTATCTCATTTATTCTCTCCCCTGTAAAAGGGAGCCACTATCCTGGATTTTGTGTTTATCGTTCCTTTGTTATTGTTTTTTAAGTTTTAAAACCACATCTATATTTTGAAACAGTACAGTTTTTTTTTTCATTTTGCATCTTTTGTAAGTCTTATATATGGAACCACATTGTACATTCTTTAGGTGATTTGCTTTTTCTGTCCAACTTTGTGTTCCTGTGATTCATCTATGTGTGACCAGTAATTTATTCCTTTTCACTGCTGTATAATATGCCACCATTTTCACTATTCATTCCAGCAGCAAGTATTTGCTGAATATTGAAATACATACTGAATATCTGCCAGGAACTACTCCTTACACTGAAGAACAGGACAGACCATCAGGCTTTCTGGGAAGAGACCATCTGCTGTGGTTTTTTAAAGAAATGACTGCAAATTCTTTGACATTCTTCTCATCAAGAGATGGGCTATAGAGTCCCCTCCCCTTGAATCTGGGTGGACCTGAACTATAAAGTACAGGTGAAGTGATGCTACCTGGCTTCTGAAGCTGAGTCATAAAACTTGGTGCAGCTTCTGCCTTGTCCACAGGGAACTGTTTTTGGAGTCCTGAGTGATCATGTTAGAAGTCTGACTACCCTGAGGCCGCCATGCTGTGGGGAATCCAAGGGCACGTGGGGAGGGCCCCTGTAGGCGCTGTCAGCTGACAGAAGCCACTGCCTGCCATGTGAGTGAGCCATCTCAGACGTCCAACTCAAGCAAGCCTTCAGCCCCAGACGGCATGTGACCGCAGCCACACGAGAGAGCCAAGTAAAAACTGGCCAAGCCTTCCCTATTTCCTGATCCACAGAATTGCCAGCAAAATAAAATGATTGTTTGAAGATGCTACATTCTAGGGCAATTAATTATGCAGTACTAGATCCGCGGAACAACATCCCGAGCAGAAGAAACGGCAAGAAAAGGCTCTGAAGCAGAAACTTCCTGGTGTGCCCCACAAACCTCTTCCCAGCTAGCTCTGTGAGGCTGCAGAGCAGTGAGCAGGGAAGAGGTGAGAGAGGTCAGGGGATGGGGCACGCATGGAGGCAGGTCGTGTAGGGTATTACGGGATTGTAAGGATTTGGGCTTTTACTCTGAGTGAGGCAGGCTGCCCTTTGATAATGCTGAGCATTGGAGTGGCATGATCTGATTTATATTGTAACAGGCTCCTTCTGCTGCTGTGTTGAGAGTAGACTGCCGGGGGGAAGGGTGCAAACCGGAAGGTCAGATAAATGGCTATTACTGTTATCCAGGTGAGAGGGGAGGATGGCTTGGACTAGCAAGGTAACAATGAGATAGCAGCAGATTCTAGGTATATTTTGAAGTCAGTGCTAACAGGAGTTGTTGGCGGCAGGGTGAGCAGCATAGTATACATACACACAGTATAGTGGTAATGGGTGACCTTAGGCAAGTTACTTAACCCCCTGCGCCTCAGTGACCTCATCCGTAAATATGGGGATAATGATAGTACCTACCTCATAGGAATTACGAGGATTACAGGAGCATTAACATCCGTAAAGAGCTTAGAATTTACTAATTCTAAGTGCCTGGTACATAGCAAATGATATGTAAACATTTGTTGAATAAATTAAATGTGATGTATAAGAGAAAAAGAAGACTCAGGGATGACTCCAAGGTTTTGGAGTAACTGGAAGGATGGGGGCTGCCATTTCCCAAGATGGGGAAGTAGGTTTGGTGGGAACTTCCAGGAATTCGGTTTTGGACATGGCAATGCCTGTTAGAAATCTCCAAGGAGATACAGACTGAGTAGTTGGATCTGAGTATGGGATTGGGGGAGAGGGATGGAGATGTGAGTTTGGAAGTCATTAGCATATCGATGGTGTTTAAAGTCAAGAGTGTAGTCAACGAGTGTAGACAGAGAGGAGGAGGGGATCAAGGATTCAGTCCTGGGGCAGCCAACAATTTGATAATGAGAAATGCAGAAAAACCAGGAGAGGACACCAAACAGGAGCAAACACTGAGAACTAGGAGAGTGTGGGGTCTTGGCAGTCAAAAGAGGATCTATTTCAAGGAGGAGAGAATGATCAACTCAGCCAAATGCTGCTTGCTGATAGAGAAAGAAAGAGGAGAGCTGAGAACTAAAACTGGTGTTAACTGGTGACCTTGACTAGAGTGGTTTTGGTGGTGTGGTAGGTGCAAAAGCTTGTTTGGAATGAGTTCCAGAGAAAATGAGAGAGATTAGAGACAGTATGCCTAGATAATCTTTCAAAGAGTTTGGTTGTAAAGGAAAATGTGGCAAGTAATTGGAGAGGAAACTGGAGTCAACAGAAGATTTGAGTTACAATGATTTAAGATGGTGAGGATGCGGATGGTTACCATCCAGTAGAGAGGGAAAACTGAGAAGGCAGAATTTCTAGAGTAATATCTTTTCTTGATTAGCCTTGCCAGAGGTTAGTTGATTTTAGGTGAGATTTCACAAAATTGATTTTGGCTTTGTTGATCCTGTAGTTTGCATGTTTGTTTTCTATCTTTTTTTTTTTTTTTTTTTTTTGCTTTTATCTTTTCTTTTTCTTTACTTCTATTGTTTCAGGATTTATTCAGTTTCCTTTTACTAAGGCCCCTAAGTTGGAGGCTCAAAGTACTAAATTGTAGCCTGATATGAGTATGTAAATCTCTAAATTTCCCTCTATTAATTTACTCTATACATTCCCTTTGTAAAACTACAGCTTTAACTGCATCTTACAAGTTTCTATATGGATTTTTTTCATTATCATTCCGGTGTAGATATTTTTAAATTTCTATTATAATTTCTTCTTTGACCCATGAATTACTTAGAAATGTATTCCTTTATTTTTTTCAAGTTATCTTTTTGTTATTGATTTCTAATGTAATTTCATAGTGATTAGAGAATGTGGTCCGTGTGATACCAATTGCTTGAAATTTTTGGAGGCTTACTTTTGGTCTAGTATGAGGTCAATTTTCATAAAATTTCCATGTTTGCTTTAAAATAATGTATATTATGTAGATGTTGGGTACATTTTATATGCATATACATCAGTCTACATCTCTTTATCTATCTATATGTAGCTATCTAGTCTATAATCTATCAAATCTTGATCTACTAGATCAAGCTTTTGATAGGGCTGCTGCATAAGGTTGTGCACTGCACAATTTTAGGGGGAATCATTCATATGTAACCCATGTGAATGCCCTCTGGAATTTCACAATGCACAATCTGTGCAACTGTAACGCATTGACCCTGTTGTTAATTATGTTATGAGAATCTTTTTCTTTATTGATTGTTTTGTATGCTTGATCTATTGGTAGCATGGTAAATTTGTCTATCTATCCTTACAATTCTGTCCATTTGACTTATTTAAGCATTCATTTTTCGTGTAATAGTTTTCTTTTTCACTTTATTTCTATTCTTTTAGTGGTTAGCCTAGAAACATTAACAAGAATCCTTAGCTCATTAATATCTAAAAATGCTATCTTTATCCTTCTCAGGAACACATCAAGGACTTTAGAATACTTTAATTCTAAAGTATTTTTTTGTAGTATTGTCCAGAATTTTAGTTCTACCTTGTGTTTTTAACACTTTACCAATTAGACATTATTATTATTATTATTGTGTTATTCAAGTGGTTTTTATTTTGATTGCCCACATGTTTATTACTGTTTTTGCTTTCATTTCTTCTTCCCTCTCAGATCATCACTGGGGGCCACTTTTCTTCTGCTTTAAGTACATTATTTTGAGTTTCCTTTAGTGGATTTCTCTATTCTTTTGTCCGAAAATGTTTTAATTTTCCCCTCATTCTTGAAAGATATTGTCTCTTGAGATAAAATTCTAGCTTGACAAGGATTTTCCCTCACCACATTGAAAATATCATTCCACTCTCTTCTACTTGGCATAATTGCTGTTGAGAAGTCAGGCATCTCATAGGCCTTTCTGTGAAGGTAATCTTTCACTTAACTTTAAGTTTCTGAGAGTTCTTTACTTTCTTTCCCATTCATCAATGCATTTAAAGATGTTTTAAATACATTTTATGTAGCATTTTTAGTTGTTGTCAGAGAGGGTATCAGTCTGGACATCTAGTTTAATATATTGTTGGAAATAGAAGTTCATATAAAATTTTTCCCCATTATTTGAAACACAGATTGTTTATTTATTTATTTATTTTTTTTACCGGGAGGTCCCAGGGATCGAACCCAGGTCCCTCCATATGGGAGACGGATGCCCAACCATTTGAGCCACATCCACCATCCCCCCATTATTTGAGATACAATTCACGTACCAAACGATTCAGCCATTTAAAGTGTACAATTCAGTGATGTTTAGTGTATTCACAGGGTTATGCAGCTATCACCTTGTGATGGTTAGGCTAATGTATCAACTCAGCCAGGTAATGGTACTCAGTTATTTGGTCAAGCAAACACTGGGCTAACTGTAATACAAGGGCATTTCATGAACTTTAATCACCAGTGAGTTGATTGCATTGATGGCTGGTTACATCTACAATCACCTAAGGAGATTGCTGTCAGCAATGAGTGACATCTCACCCAATCTGTTGAAGGCCTTAAAAGGAGAAGTGATTTTAGCATTCAGAGAGAGAATTCCCCTCTCTACTTCAGATAGCCAGGTCTTTTGGGGAACTCAAAGAGGCCTTTCATCAGAGTCCCTGGCTTGCAGCCTGCCCTACTGAATTTGTACTTGTACATCCACACAGTCACGTGAGACAATTTTATAAATTCTCAAACTATTTATATCTATCTCCTGTTGGTTCTGTTTTCCTAGAGAATCCTGACTAATACACATTTTAATTTGAGAGCAATTTTATCACTTCAAAGAGAAACCCTATAGCCTTTAACTATCACCCCCTAATCCTCCCATCACTCCAGAACTGGAAACTCCTAATCAACTTTCTATCTTATACATTTGCCTATCCTGGACATTTCATATTAAATGGAATCATACAATATGCGGTCTTTTCTAACTAGCTTCTTTCTCTTAGCTTCATGTTTTCAACATTCACCCATGTTGTAGCATGTAAAGAACTTCATTTCTTTTTATTGCCAAACAATATTCCATTGTATGGATATACCACAATTTGTTTATCCATTCATTAGTTGATGGACATTTCCATTGTTTCCACTTTGGGCTAGGCTACTAAGAATAACGCTTCTATGAAAATTTATGAACAAGTTTTTTTGTGGGCATATGTTTTTAATTCTCTTGAGTACATACCTATGAGTGGAATTGCTGGATCATATGGTAACTCCTTTTTTAACCATTTGAAGAACTGCCAAACTGTTTTTTCACAGTGGCTTCACCTTTTTACATCCCACGAGCAATATATGGAGGTTTCAATTTCTCCACATCCTTCTCAACACTTGTAATTACCTGACTTGTTTATGATAACCATTCTAGTGGGTTTGAAGTGGTATCTCATTGTGGTTTTGATTTGTATTTTCTAAATGGCTAATGATATTAAGCATCTTTTTTTAAAAAACAATTTATTGAGGTATATCATTCACGCATGAACATACATAAACTATAAGTGTTCAGTAAACATCGTGGACTTACAAAACAAACGTGCATAACATCGTACATGGCTCCCCCACATCACCCCCCATAAACACACTGTATTATTGTAAAACATTTGTTAACAAATCATGAAAGAGCATCGTCAAAGTATTACTACTAACTATAGCCCATATCTTCCTCCCCTATACATTTTTAAAAGGATTTATTTATTTATTTACTTTTATCCATTTTTAGCCCCCCCCCATTTTTGCTATTTCTGTGTCCATTCGCTGCCTGACTCTGTCCATTTTCTGCCCTCTCTTCTCATCCTTTTCCCTATCTTCACTGGGATTTGATCCTTGGAACCTCTGATGTGGGAGAGAGGCATCCTACCACCTGCACCACCATGGTTCCTGGTTTTTCAGTGCATCTCGTCTTGGCTCTCCCTTGTGTCACTCTCCTGTTTTGTCATCATCTTGCTGTATGGCTCGTGGGGCCTGGCGGCTCACCCGTGCACAGGGCCTGGTGGCCCACACACCTTCTATATTTTTCTTTTCACCAGGAGGCCTCAGGGATAGGACCCAGGTCCCACCATATGGGAGACGGACGCCCAACCACCTAAGCTACATCTGTCCTCCTGCTATATCTCCCAAGGCCGGCCAAAGATACCCAAAGTTACAATTCTTCCCATACAGGATGGTAATATAATAAATCAGGCCCAGTTTATCACCAGCATTCCAAAAACCAGACCTAGGGAGAAAAACTAGGCCTGGGGACACATGCGTGGTTTCTAATATAGCGAGTGTTTAGCCTACCCTGATTATCACAACATCAGGAGAGTGAGAATATTCTCAATTAAGCATCTTTTTAGTGCTTATTGGCTATTTGTATATCTTCTTTAAAAAAATACCTATTTTTGTATATCTTCTTTAAAAAAATACCTATTCTTTGCCACCTTAAGTGTATAATTCTTTGACATTAGGTACATTAACAATATTATGTAACTTTTCCCACTATTTACAGACTATTTTCATCATTTTAAATAAAAACTCCTAATCATTTAGCTGTAAATTTCCACTCTCCCCTCTCCCACCTTGTAACCATGATTCTGCTTTTTTCCTGTATGAATTTGCTTATTTTAAATATTTCATTGAGAGAAATAATATAATATTTGTTCTTTTGCATCTGGCTTGGTTTACTCAACATGATGTCTTCAAGGCTCATCTGTGTTGTAGCATGTACTAGCACTTAACTTCTTTTTATGGTGGAATAATATTCCATTGTATGGATATATCACATTTTGTTTATCTACTCATCTGTTGATGGACACTTTGGTTGCTCTCACCTTCTGGCTATTGTGGATAATGCTGGATGAATATTAGTGTACAAATATCTGTCTGAGTCCTTACTTCCATTTCTTTTGGGTATATACCTAGGAGTGGAATCGCCGAGTCACATAGTAATTCTGTATTTAACATTCTGAAGAACTACCAAACTGTTTTCCACAGTGGTTGCACCATTTTACATTCTCAGCAACAATGTATGAGGGTTGCTATTTCTCCAAATCATCTTTTCCTTTTCTGTAAAAAAAGAGGCTGCATCTTCTTGTTATATCTTTCCCTATTTCTTTAAGTTTAAACTTTCAGTATGATTTTTCTAGATGTCTGTCTTGTAAATTGCATATTGCTAGATTTTGGTTTTTGATCCAAGTCAAATAAAATCTTTGGCTTATAATATTTTAATATGTGCAGTCAGAACTGACATGTTTGGTCTTACTTTAGCTCCATTTTCACCCTTAATACTCCCTATAAACCATAAATCTTCATTTCCTGCTCCAGGATGAACTTTCCTTCTTTTTTTTTTTTTTTTTAAAGGGGGTACTGAAAATTGAACCGAGGACCTCATACATGGGAAGCAGGCACTCAACCACTGAGCTACACCTCCTCCCCTCCTTCTATTTTACAGTGTGAAAACAAACCATAGTAGGGGACCCCCCTCAATTTTCTAATGGCAAACCTGCAAATTTACACCTAAATCCACCCTTTTCTCTTTCCCTCTTGTTAAAATGGAAGTAGTCCTGCCTTCTTCCTCCCATACAAGCTAATGTAAGTTCTGTAACTGAGGTCTAATACCAATCCTCACATCCCCTTAGAGAATAGCACCAAAAGGATTTTTTCCCCTCTCTGTCCTCTCTATCCATGTTTAAACATGCCTGTCCCTCCCATCCTAATGTGCGTGCACACACACACACACACATACACACACCCTCCTTTAGCACCAGATTTCCCAACAATCATCTTGCTATCTCCTCTTGTTCAGAGCCACACTTTTAGAAAGAGTTGTATTAACTCATGGTTTCTTCTTCCACTCATTTCTCAGCCCACTGCAAAGGTCACTTTCTTATAGCTAAATCTTTACTGTTATTCCTGCCTCCAGCCTTGCTTTCTTCCAGTATGTTTCTCATAGCAGCAGTCTACATAAGCTTTTTAAGATGCAAATTTGGACACATCATTCCCCTCCTTAAAAAGCTTTCCTGACTTCTCATTGATCTCAAGACAAAATCCAAATTCCTTGACAAGGCCTCCATCTCCAGTCTCCTCAATCTCCTCAGCCCTCTCCGACCCTAAGGCCTGCTCACATCAAGTTACTCATTGTCCCCCTGTGCCCTCACCTGGTCTTTGCATTCTGCACCTTTGTATTCTTCATCAGCCCTTTGCCTGGCTGACTCCTCCTCACCCTCAGTAGTCCAGAGAGGTGCTCCTGACCACCACTCAAAGACCAGACGAGCGCCCTATGGTAGATTGAATTATGTACCCATTCAAAAGACGGGTTGTCGGTGTGAAACCATTTATAAATAGGACCTTTGAAGATGTTAGTTTTAGCTAAGCTATGGCCAACTGAATCACGGTGGGTCTTAATGCCAGCCAAGGGACCCCAAAGATTAGTGGCAGCCAGAACTTTATACATTTCAGGTAGAAAGTCTGGTCTTGCCAATGCCTTGATTTTGGACTTCTAACCTCCAAAACCATGAGACAGTAAATGCTTGTGTTTGAAGCCAACCCAAAGTGTGGTATTTGTCATAGCAGCCCAGGCAAACTAAGACATGCCCCTATTTCATGCTCGCCTGGCACCCAGCACTTAGCCTTACTTTGTGGATTATGCATTGCACTATTTAATTCTCTCTGTCTCCAGCTAGACTGAAAACTCTTTGAGAGCAGGGATCATTTCTTGACCGCATCTAACCTCAATTTTTAGCAAAGTGTCTAGCATATAGCAGATGAACTATAGATATCTGTGACACGAATGAGTAAATAGTTCTATTAGGTTGAGAGCTCAGCCTCATCTGTGACTTTTTATGATGCTTTTCTATTGGATTTATAATTCTAGTTTTTAACAAGTTTCAGATCCCACATTTCAAATCATATGTGCAAATATATGTTTTCTAGAATACAGAGTGCTTTATTAAATATAAGTTTTTGCTACTATTATAAAGTTGTTTACTTTCTTCTAATAAAACTTTCAGCATTAAAATTTGCATATTTTGATGTATGTTTCACTGTATAAATTCTCATTACAAACAAGAAACTGATATGCAAGATTTGGTGGTAGTTTAATTTATGCAGAAGAATGGATCTGACATGATTTATCTTTATAAGATCTTTTAACTTAGCAGTATAAAATTCTTGGAGTCTCCAACTAAAAATATATGTGTATTTCTTTCAAAGCCAAATCTCTATTTCTTTTTGAAAGAAAGAACACAAGTAATTAATCTTGGGTTTGCTCAAACAACAGACAGCCCCAAGGAGAACATTTTTCAGCAACACCTGAGATCAGGTGGGGATGGATAGAGTTCCATGCATTAATGGTCAAATTACAGCGCAACCATACAAATAGGCATTCAGGCATGAGTTCCTCAAGGGATAAGAAGACAAAAGAAAGGGAGGTGACAAAAAAAATATCCAGCAACAGACCCAGTCATAATCCTATTACTTTAAGGCAATTACCCACAGTAGGCAAATCTTTTCTTCCAAGGAGCACCTTCATTCTTTCCTGTTGATTTGGAGAATTCAATCACCACTAGTTGGGGCTCTTTCGAAGGGACATTCAGCTTGATTTTCTCTTTTTCTTTGCTATTGTAAACAATGATATAATGCATTCCCTGTATCTTTGTAAACATGTATGATCTCTTAAGCATATATGACTGGAATTGGAATGGCTGGGTCAAAGGATATGTACACTTCTAGGGTTTTTAGCACAAATTGCCAAAAGGCCTGCCAGAAGGTTTTACCAAATTTCTTTTCCACTGACCATATGTGAAAATGCTTTCCTTAACTTCTCACTAATACCATTATTCACATTCTTTTGGATGATTTATAATTAGTTAGACAAAATATAGTCGCTCATTGATTTAATTTGCACTTGTTTGATAATAAGAACATATCTTTTTCATGTCTCAGGCCATATGTACTTTTTTGTGTGATGCTTATTCATGTCCTTCACTCCTTTTTATATTGTGATATTTATCTTTTGATTACTGATTTTTAAAAGCTCTTTCTATGATAAGGCTATTTACACTTTGTTATAGGTTGCAAATATTTTCCCAGTCTCTCATTTGTTACTAATTTTATATTTGTATTTTTAGATCCCAAAGGCTTAAATCTTTATGTGATTAACTCTATAACTGTTTCCTTTACCTTCTTTTGATGTTGAAGCCACCCTTAAGTAACCTTGGTGTGGCAGGTTCCTATCTCATAGGGGAGTGACTGGCTAGCTTCCTTGAGGGCCTCGGGGCGGGCTAGGTGCCAATCAGGGAGGTTTTTCTTACTATTGTTCAAGTGTATGTGTGTGTGTGTGTGTGTGTATGAGTGTGGTCTTACCTGGCATTGGCTCTCTGTCATCATAAAAACCAGTCACATCTATTACCCTACATAGTAATGCAGTGGGTGGTTGTGGCAGTTTGAGATTATTTTATGAATCCTAAAAAGAGAAAGATTGTATTTGCAAATTAATCTATTCCTCTGGGTGTGATACCATTTGATTGTATTAAACTTGGTTGAGGGCCCTTTGATTAGATTACTTGAAAGATGGCTTTAGGGCTTTTAATTGGTGCTCATCAGGGTGGCATGGCTTAGGCTGAGTCTCTGCCCGCTTGCTGGGTCTGATATAAACGGATACACAAGAGACACAGACAGACACAGGAAAAGAGAGTCGCCATGTTTGCTTGCCATTTGAGAGAGTTTTCACCCACAGCTGAGCTGCAAAGAAGGAAACCCCCAAGAAGCTCAAAGAACTGAGACCCCCAGGAGAAATGAGCCACTTGCCTGACAGCTTGCAGCTGAAATCGGGAACAAAGCAGAGCAGCCGAGCCTGAGAGAAGAGGCCCAGTGAGAAACAAGCCCCATGCCTGGTTGCCCTCAGCTGAGCTCTGGGAGACAGTACAGCTGGGAGAAGAAGGCAGAGACCAGGCAGAGATCATCCGCCATCTTGCTTCAACATATGGCAGCTGACTTAGGTGAGAAAGCACTTCTTATGGTGCTTTGAGTTGGACTTTTCATGGCCTTGGAACTGTAAGCTTTTACTCCTAAATAAATGCCCTTTATGAAAGCCAACACATTTCTGGTACTTTGCATTGGCAGCCCTTTGGCAAACTAAAACAGTGGTCCAGGGGAAAGTGTAAAGGAGGGGTGAGCTGTCTCTTCAGCACCCCTCACCCACCAGACCAGGGAAGAAGTATTAAAACCAAGAAATTTATATCGATACTATTAACAAACCTACACACCCAATGTAATTTTCTCCAGCTTTCACACTAACGTCCTCTGTCTGGTCCAGAACCAGCCCAGCATCCCACATTGCCTTTATCTGTCAGTCTCCCTAGTCTCCTCCAATCTCTGACAGTTTCTCAGCTTTTCTTTGTCTTTCATGACCTTGACTCCTTTTGAGGAGTACCAGCTGGTTATTTTGCAGAATGCCCCTCAATGTGAGTTTGTCTGATATTTTCTCATATTAGATGTTGAGGTTCTGCATTTTTGGCAAGGCTGCTCCAGAAATGATGCTGCGTCTTTCTTGGTACATCATTACAAGGGCTTCGTGATGCTGGAATGACTTCGGACTGGTGATGTTAGCCTTCATCACTTGCTGAAGGTGGGTGTCAACCAGGTCTCGCCCCTGTATAGTTACTATTTTTCCCATTGTAATTAGTATCTTGTGAGATATCCTGCTTCTCATCACAGTTCTACCTGTTGGCTTTACCATTCATCCAGGAGTCTTGCCTGTAACAACGGTTACTGTGGTGTTTGGCTAATGATGACTTGTTGTTTCAATCATTCTTTCTACATTTCTTAAATGGAATTCTCTTTAAGGAAGAGCTGTTCCTTCTCTCTGGCTTATTTATTCAGTTATTTATTTATATCAGTACGGACTCATGGATATTTGTTTTATTCTGTGAATTATAATCAATTACTGTTACTGTATTATTTATTTTGTTACTTAAATTGTCCTAGATTTGGTCACGGAGAACACCTTCAAATGTCCTTTTGATATGCTGCCATCATTTTTTTTTTTTCAAGCATTTCCTTATTTCCTAGCACCACAAGATGTTTCAGATTCATCCTGTCTTTTCCTTGCCCTAACTCTGGAATCAAAGCACTTCTCCAAGGAGCCTTGGTTCCTTTATTGAAGAATGATATTTAGATTCCAATATTTGGGCTCTAGGTAGGAACATTGCTACTGGAATATCATTGTTTCTAGATCCCCTCAGTTGACAGAGCTAGGAAATTTATAGACAACTCTATCAATCTGTGTATTTATTGCAAACCATGAATTCATACTTATACCTTTAATTACAACCCAACACTGTAAAGTTCATTCTAACCCTCCCCTGTCCTGATTTGTAACTCCTTCCCCCAGTTGGGAAGAAACTGCTCTTGGTATCCACAATGTATTTCCTTATTTGTTCAGTCCTACCATATACATAAAATAGTTTCAGAATTGCTAACTCATGCCCCTTTGAAAAACAAATCTAGTAACTAAAGCATATTATTTGTGTACAGTCATTGATGTCTTTGGCCTTACATGACACAATCAAAATACTGTTTTCTAAAATGACTTAGGTTACTCCATTATTTCCCCACAATGTGGTTAATGTTATTCATTTGCAGTATAGTTAGATTCACTGGTTATTGTTTGTATTTCATTTTAGGTTTCTCCCACATCCTGGTTAATGTTAATGATTTATTTTGGGGGTACATGAAACATTACAGTGATTCTTAGGCAGAGCTATACAAAAAAGGTATACGCACAGACAGAAGTGTCTCTACCCATCTCATGCCTTTTACCCCATTCCCATTCCTCCACTCTTGCTATCTCATTCCCATCCACACCTTCTAGGGAACCATTGTCATTAGTTTTGGTTTACTCTTCCTGTGGTAATTTTTCATAAATGATTCCCTGCCCAATTTTTAAAATATTTTTTGTTTTTTAACAAATTAATTTTATTGATACATATTAATAATGCACAAATCCATCCAAAGTGTACAATCAATGGTATTCGGTGTAATCAAGTATTTGTGCATTTATCACTTCAATAATTCTTAGAGGACTTTCATTATTCCAATAATAACAATAATAATAATAAACAAAAAAACCCACAAAACTTATCACTTCTCAATCTCTCTATGCTTCCCCTGCTGTACATAGCTGCTATTCTTTTTCTTTCTCTTTAGTATATTTGTATTTATATTTTTCAAAAACAGTCTTATATATGCACTATCACCCATATTTGTGTTTTACATGAGGTTTTACTATTTTATACAGTCCCATGTTACAGTTTTTAGCTTTCCTTCTAGTAATTTACTTGACCTTAGACTTCCTCTTTCAACCACTGTCATACACATACAATAGCACTGCTGGTTACAAATACCATGCTATGCTTTAACCATGTCTATTCATTTCCAAAGATTTACAAACAACCTTTTTACCAGTTCTGCAAAGATTAACCCTCATCTTTCCATTCTTGACCCTCCTTTTATTTCTGGTGGCCTATATTGTAATTATTAAACTCCATGAGATTACATAATATATTTAGTTCATAATAGCACAATCATACAGTATTTGTCCCTTGTGTCTGGCTTGCTTCACTCAACATAATGTCCTCCAGGTTCATCCATGTTGCCATATGCTTCATGACTTCATTTGTTCTTACTGCTGCATAATATTCCATCCAGTGTATATACCTCAATTTATTTATCCATTTATCAGTTGATAGACACCTGGGTTGTTTCCAACTTTTGGCAATTGTGAATAATCCCTGCCCAATATATATGGTAAATGGACAAGTGCTGGGCCTTGGCCTGAGAAAGGCATGGAAACAAAGGGTCCAGATTTTTCAGAGATGAGCTCACCCCTCCACTTCTTCATTTACCATCAAAATTGGGCAGGGGAACCACTACTCAGAAGATAGGCTACTCGGACCAGCAGAGGAGGCCAAGGGTGAAGGGAATCAAAAGGGAAGTGAGGGCAGCAGAAGATGACTCTTGAGCTGTAGAGTAGGGGCCAGCGGCAGCAGTGGGGGCTAGCTCTCCTATTGCAAGGTTCTCCAGGAAAGCAGACTGTCCAGAATCCTGGAAAAGCTGCTCACAGAAGGGATTGACTTTCTATACGTAACAAGTAGACCCAAGCAGGGCAAGAGGTGGACTGTGGTGGATGTTGTGATGTACCCCCCAGACCCCTCCTTCAGGACAGAGACACTCATTTCCTGGCTGTGTTTTCTAAAGTCTCCTAAGTACAGAGCACAGCAGTATGCATATAAAATAGAGCCTTGCCTTTCTGTTAGATAAGAACAGAGTCTAACAGATGAAACCACAGTGAAAGGCATGACAATGTGTATTTTAATGCTAAATTGTACACCACTGAGAAGAAAGGGTAAGATCAGCAAGACTGGAATAGTCAGCAAAAGCCAGGAGTTGAGCCTTGGGTTGGAGATTGAGGAGTGGGAAGGGTTTGCATCCACGGATTGGGAAGAAATGGCACACTAGAATGAGTGGGCATCTCTAGCTTTCCTCAGTCATTTTCTACTTCCCTTCCCCTTTTCTCTCTGTCTTAGACACACTCTGCTCACACAAGCTATTCTGGCTGCTGCCCCTTTGGTTTCATCCATAGGTTAGCCAAGACAAGGCTGGGATTCTTTAAAAGGAAATTGATTATTAAAGCTCTCAAGTTTGCCCAGGCCTTCCCACCCATGGGAACGGTTGGGTCAATTAGGCAGTAATAAAACAGATATTCCAATTTCCACCAGCAAGTATTTGCAAACATCTCTGAGGGTACCTCACTTTCATCACCTCACGGGCACATACCACGATACCCCCGCATCCTTAATTTCTCCTGTTCTTGAAGTCTCTTGAGGATGGGCCCCTCGGCACAGCATTTACTTTAGCTCCTCCTTCACAAAGTTGATGTCCATGTGCTAAGGGTGCTGGTTCCTGATTTTTACAAAGGTACATATCCTAGAGGCACCAAAGTAGCTTTGCATTCACTCCAGTTTCCATGGGGCTGAAGCCACATGGAGTGTTCACGGAGGAGGGGGAAATGCCACACTCTTCCTGAAGACTGCAGATGAGCACTTGTCCCTTCCCCAAACCTAGCTCCTTCCCCACCTCAAGTTTTCCCCCAGAAACCTTTGCAAAGAAAACAGCAAACTCCACTTTCCTCTTCCAGCCCCAAACCTGACATTTATGCAAATAGACTCCGAGGCCTCCACCCACCAAGCCCCAGCCAATCTGAATCCAGACTTTGGGCTGGCGCAGAAACTGATTATTACAGTAGGAATCTAAATGAAAAAGAAAAAGGAAGAAAAAATGACCTCGGCCTAGAAGAAGCCATGGATTCCTGATCCTAAGCCAGGGAATCCTGGTTGACAAGCCCACCCAGCCAGGGTGCTTTGTGGGCCCTGTTCTCATCTGTTTGGCAGGAACCCCTCACCTCTTGCATCTTGTTTCTCACAGGGCTCCCACAGAGTGGGAAGCATCTACTGATGAAGACAGAGAAAAGAATGAAGGAATGAGTTAAAAGGGATAACCACATCCTTTGGCTTGGGGAGCTTCTCATTTTCTTTCTCACCTCAGTGCTGCAGCTTCCACAGGTTGGCCTGGCCTCTAGATTTTAAGGTGAGGTGGGGGCTTCCCTAAAAGGCCCAAAGATGGCTCCCTGGGCTTCCACATCCTCCCCAAGTGGCCTCCCTCCACCTCCTCCTCTTACACTCCTCCCCTCCTGGAGGAGATCCTTTAATTCTTCTCTCCCACTCTGGCTCCATTTCTCTGTGTCTTGGGCTTGCCTGGCAAGCAGTCATCACTGGTGGATCAATTGGGAAGTGGGGCTCTCCTGATGAACTCAACTTCTTCATCTATTTGGCTAAAATCTGGGCTTAATCAAATGTGTCAATGTTTTAAAGTGTTCTGTTTTTTAGGTTAATGTTGACACTGCAATCCATCTCTAATCTTTTTTCCTCTTTTTAATAGACTACTTTATTAGAACAGTTTTGGATTTACAGAAAAAATTAAGATAGTACAGAGATTTCCCATCTACTCCCTTATATTCTTCAGCAGTATGGAATATGTTACAATTCATGAACCAATAGTGCTATATTACCATGAACTTTAGTTCATATAAACTAATATATATTAGTTTATCCAGATTTCCTTAATTTCTATTTCCTAATGTTCTCCCCCTACCCCATCCAGATGGCTCCCTTGTCTGTTTGCTAGTTGTTGTTTTTTTTTTTTTGCTCATTGTTTGCTCGTTATATGTTTGTTCTTTAGGAGGCACCGGGAACCAAACCTGGGACGTCCCATGTGGGAGGCGGATGCTTAACTGCTTGAGCCACATCCGCTCCCCCCTAATGTCCTTTTTCTGTTCCAGGATCCCATCCAGGGTCCCGTATTACATTTAATCGTCATGTCTCTGTAGGATCCTCTAGACTGTAACAGTTTCTTTGAATTTCGTTTTTGATAACCTTGATGGTTTTGAGGAGTACTGGTCAGGTATTATTGAGAATACTCCTCTACTGGGACTTGTCTAATGTTTTCCTCATGATTAGATTGGGGTTATGGGTTTGGGGGAGGAAGACCACAAATGTGAAGTGCCATTTTCCTCACATCATATCAAAGATACATACTGAAGTATGAGCACCTGGCTGAAATAGTGTTTGTCAGGTTTCTCCACTGTCACTCTTTCTCTCCCTTCCATACTGCACTCTTTGGGAGGAAGTCACTATGTGCAGCCCACCCTGTGGGGAGTTAGGCTCCACCTCCTTGAGGGCAGAGGATCTACATAAATTATTTGTCTTTCTTTTGTCCAGGAGGTTTGTCTCTTCTCCTCCATTTATGTATTCATCTAATATTTATTTACAGCAGCATAGACTCATGGATATTGATCTTATATTTTGGGTTATAATCCACTATTACTTTATTTTGCTACTCAAATTGTTCCAGCTTTGGCCCTTGGGGGCTTTTTCATTTGGGTCTTGTGTCCCTTGACACTCCTCCATCATTTTGCTTTTTGAGAACTTTTTTACTTTCTCTCCAGGCACTTTTTGTCTGTTTCTGTCCCAGTCCTACGATCAGCCATTTCTCCAAGAATCCATGATTCCTCTTATTGGAGAATGGTATCAGAAACCAAAATTTGGATGCCAAGTGTCAAATCCTTTTTGGATGGATAAGTAAACAAACATTCATTTTGTGCCTCGGGTGTGCCAGGTACTATCCAAGCTTCTTTTCATGTCCATTTACTTATAGCAACTGTACAAGGTCTTGACTGGCCATCTTCTCTGGTTGAGGAATAGAGGTTTAGCTGTGTTAAAGGTTAACCAACATTTCCCTATTCTGTCTCCAAAGCCTGTCACACAACCATGCTGGAGATGGGTATCATGCATATCACAAATAAACACCCCCCCAAACAAACATTTATCTTCTATTTTGTGCTAATATGTTTCAGAGGCACTGGAATAATCTGTGTTCCAATCATGACATAACAAGTAATAGTGCTTATTCAGTGGGGTGAAGATCAGGAATAAGAATAAGACCCTCCTGGGCCCACAAGAGATGCACATTACCTGTGTTCATGCACACAGGCCATCTCTACCTATCTTTATGTGTGCAGATTGTACACACCTCTCCTCATGGGCACAGGTGACAGGTTCTTATTTTCAAGTACAGAGATGATGTGTCCTAGCTCATGGGATAACAAAAATCTGACACAGGGAATAGTGCTTTATAATGGAATTTCACTGTAACTGCCAACTGCTCAAGTTTAGAATGTGCTGGATTTTTCTTTTATGTACAGGACCCACATTACATTTGGGTATGTCCTAAGATGACATTTTAGCTTGTTAGCTGTTAAGATTCCAAATAATGCTTCCAAAGGCAAATCTGGAGGTTTAAATTTTGCCCTTCAGAATGGGGATCATATCACATCAGAAAGAACAAAGCTGGGAAGCGGCTGTGGCTCAATCAGTAGGGCTCCCGTTTGCCATATGGGAGGCCCTGGGTTCGGTTCCCGGGGCCTCCTGGTGAGGGCGGGCCTGCCCGCACGGCGTGGTTGGCTGACCCGGAGAGCACGAGCAGCAAGGGGGGCATAAATGAATAAATAAATAAAATCTTTAAAAAAAAAAAAAAAAAGAAAGAAAGAACAAAGTAATCAGCCAGAGTGACCGAGGCTTCCATCAGAGTGACCTCAGTGCTTTTTTTCCCTCTGGGAATTGCCTCTGCTCTACCCTCCAGGGCTGCCTTGGTAGTACAGGGTGACCTGCTCTTGGCCATGTGATTATTCCAGGGACAGCATTTGATCCTGATGGGCCAATCTCATAGTCCTTCCCTAGGACTTTTGGACCAGGAACTTAAAAAGAGAGTTGGCCTTTCTTTAGTGACTGTAAACATCTGAGGTTGTTACTGGTCATATGAAGAAGGCTTGTGTGCAGAGAGAAAGAATAATGGAGTCAATAGGCAGAAAGAGAGAGAGAGAGAAAGGAAAGGAGAGGGCCATGAAGACATTTGAGTTCCTAGTTATGACATAGCCTGAGTATTTCAAGAAGAGTGTCCTACGATCTTCCACCATGTTCTTTATACTAAGGCTAGTCAGGGATGGTTTTCTAATCAAAAGAGCCTTAACCAGTGCAGAATGGTTGCTAATCATTGTCATATTATGGCTAATATACCACAATAAACAGCTACCAAGACTCAATTCTGTGACAGACATTATCACAGACCTCAAAGTATTATTGAATGGTCCAGATCACCTGTCAAAAATAGCTAATTTAGTAAATTAATTAAAAAAAAAAACTTTACAAATACATATTGATTTATTTCGGTTTGCACAGTAAACGTCTATTGATCTGGCTTCCAAACAACAAGAAATTTCAATTATTACATTTTTTCTCCACTTTGTGGAAACAAATGAAATGACAAGTTAAGTTGTGGTAACTAGGGAACTTTGAAAAAAATCACCTTTTGATATATACTATAGGGCCAGCATCAACACCTCAAATACTATGTTTGATTTAGTACCTTCTGAATCTTCAAAACACTGTTAAGCACAGAGTGACCTTGCTTTGAAATGTACTTTAGTCTATTATAATTCTATGGATATAATTTGTTTGTAATTTATGTATGAGCATCATCATAATAGCTACTACTTTGGGGCTTCCACCATGTAGCAAGCACTGTTCTCCGAGCCTAACATACATTAACTCCTTTAGTCCTCACAACAATCCTATTGGGTAGATACTGTTGTTATACCCATTTATAGGTGACAGAGAGGTTAAGTAACTTTCCCGAAGTCAACAAACCAGGAAGAGGTGAAGCCGTGGGCAGAACAGCCTAATGCGAGAGTCCATACGTCCCGGTAGCTGCCAGGTAACTAGAATATTCAATTAATAGGACATCCTATTTCCCAAGTCCTTTGGAGGAGATTTTAAATGTGATACTGATTAACAAATTCTTTGGATTTGTAGACTACGTATTGGGTATCAGTGAGGCAGAAACCTATGCAGGAACTTTTTTCATTATTATGACTCCTTGGTTCCCTGTGATTTGCAAGAAAGAAACATGGTGGATCTCCACAACCCAGAGACTGAGCTGTCACCAGGTTCTCCTTCTTTCCTTTTGGTGAGAACACATCTTCCCCAGGCTTCCCCTCTCTCTCTCATAGTAAGAATCAGAACCCACAAGGCCCTATCTATCTCACCAGTCCCCACTGGGGCTCTGTGTTTCAGCCACTTTGGCCTTCCATTTCTCCCATCACAGGACCTTTGAACAAGCCATTCCCTTTGACTGGCACATCCATTTCATTGGTGCTGTTGAGCTGACTCCTACTCATCTTTCAGACCTTTATGATGCATCAGACCAGAACTGGTTCCCTTCCTGTCACCTCCCACAGCATCTTGTACTTCTTGTAGTATCCATGAAAATGGTGATTAAAAAAATTACTGAATGTCTCCTTGGTTATAAGTGCAAGCTCCATGTGGTCAGGGACTGTGTTTGTCTTGTTCAGGAACTGGGTTGTCTTGGTTACTGCTGAATCCTCAGCGCTTAGCTCACAGCTTAAAACATATATGACACCAAACAAATATTTATAAACTGAGTGGAAGAGAGAAGGACAACCTGCTTCCCCTGAAGAGGAACTAAATACCTTAGTCTCCTTGGCATAGGCTAGACCTGCTTGGGTGTGCAAGGCCTGCCCGGACACAACACAAGGAAGGCTGGAGTAGCTTGGCAGAGTGCTTAGCAAACCAGAGGATAAATGAATACACCTTATACAATTTTCTTTAAGTGACTAATGGTCAGGGTAAACTCATCATTTTGTGAGCAACAAAATATACTCCAATTTTTTGGGCACTAAAATCTTCATCAAGGGAATTTCAACTAGAACACTGAAGGCCAGAGTAAAAGCAGCATACTGGTTTTGAGGATATATTACTCTACCAACGTGCTTATTGCTCACTTTTAGCTGGGGCTCTTTTTGATTGACCGATTGCAAGGGCTTTATCATCCCTTTAGTGATTCCTCGAAACAGTTTCACAGGGAAAGCAGGTCCCAGGGCTTGTGTGATGAAGACACGTTTCCTCTTTCAATGACTTTTATTTTTTGAAAGATAAAGATTGCTAAAGAGGAAGCAATCAAATCCATCAGGCGGGCTGTCCACCTAGCGCGCTGCTTCCTGGTTTTAAAACGCTTTCGGATCCTTCTGCGACTTGTTTTAGATAAACCAAACTGGATGGCTATCCATTTTTAGAGAGCACATCTCTCCATCTGTTCACCTGGAAGGCACCGCAAGGGGCTCGACTGTGGAAAATCAATTTACTTCACCGTAAAAAAAAGCAGCACAGTTTGCAGTTGTCACGATTTGACAGTAGTAATCCTATCCTGGAAAACGTAGTCTCACTCGTTCTTTAAAGAAAATGTGCAGTTGCCTCACGGCCGCGAAGACCCAAGGCTTCCCTCAGGACCCATCACTGGGGCGCAGGCCCGGCGGCGGGGAGGCAGCGGGAGCCCCGAATCCCGGGAGGCGAGTTTGTGGGGCGAGCGGGAAACTCTCTGAGACGGACGCCGAGGCCGTGGTGAAACCCCAACAGAAATCGGGGACTTCAAAACACCACCGCGGCAAACTCTGCGTGTGAGAGCAACCGAGGAAAGGCGTGGCCTTCCCAAGGCTCTGGGTCTTCAACGCCGCGGCCTCTGACAGGACCTCCCTCAGGACGCCGCCGCCGCGCGCAAACGGCGGGGAAACAGCGCGCAGCTCCGGGAGTTCCCTCCAGCGCCCGCCTCGCCGGTGGCGCCACGCCCCCCCGCTCCCCCCCGCTCCGAGGCCAACGCCTCCGCACGTGCCTGCCTCCCCCGCCGGCAGGCCGATACGATTGGCTAGCGGTGCTGCCCGTCGCGAAGGGGCGGGAGCGTCGTCCGCAGGCCCGCCCGCCCATTGGCCGCGGCGGCGGCGGCGGCGGCGGCGCGCGCGGAGCCGGCGGGGAGGGGAGGCCGGTGGCCGCGGCGGCGGGGCGGGCGGAGGCTGCGGGTTTCGTAACCGTCGCTCCTCCTCGCTGACGCGCCGGCTGCAAGGGAGGCCTCGGTCGGGTTGGGCCGCGCTGTGCGGGGCCGCTCGCAGCGGAGGCCGCCGGGGGGGCGGACGGGCCGGAGGCGCAGGTAAGGAGGCCACGGGCGGGCCGAGGGAGTAGGGGGAGGCCGCGGCGGAGCCGGCCGCTCGCGTGGGCGCCGGCTCGGCCCAAGGAGACTCGGCCCGGCCCGAAGCGGCAGGCTGGCCGGGCAGGCCCTGCGCGGCGTCTGATGCAACCTGCCGGCAACACCCGGCGCGGGTACTGAGCTCATCCCTGGCCTCGGCCCAGCGCCGCGGCGCCGCCCGCCGCCCCCCGCCCGGCCCGCTCCCCGGGCGCCCCTCGCTGCCCGCCGGGCCCGCGGCCGGGGCGGAAGGCGAGGCGTGCCCCCTCCAAGACCCGGCCCACTGTCTGCGAAGCGTGCAGTTGTGACAACCCGGGGCTCTTATTGGCCCCTAGGGATCAAGGGTGTTTCCAGAAGAGCCGAAAGTGGACTATCTTGCTTGAGTGCCGCAAAGGTTATTTCCTGCCCCTTTAAAACTGCTTTTTGTACGATGGTCGAGATTTCTGTTCAGATGATAGGGTGATAAAGTGGTCGGAGAAAGCAACTGACTTTACATAACTTTACAGAAACATTGTTTTGCTTACTTAGGGAGCTACCATTTGAATATCCCGCAGTTCACTGATGAACGTAGGTTAGGTGAACTTGAGCAACCACGAGTTGAATAGAAAAGAGAAGGGCAAGAAAATGAAGCACTTGTTAGCCTGGTTGGAGACAGGGAACACAATAAGAAAAATGTCTAGCCGAGGTGTCCAGAGAGATGGAGAGGATGGAAATGCATGTTTGAGGGGAATATCAAGTAAGCTTGTATGTTCCTACTCTTTTTACGTGTTTGATTTTCCCTTTGAGGTTTAAACTGTAATCTGTCTTCTTAAAATGTGTCATTTTAGAAAGTTTTTTTTTTTTTTTTTTTAACATTTGTGAGTTATGCACAAATTGACAGTTCTGTTTTTGAGTCTACATTCACTTGCATCCTGATTTGAATAGATTGTTTGGTCCTTTAGTTCAGACAGGATGTGTGACTCCCAGAGACATTTTCAGAATAAAATATTATGAATCAGGGGAGCTCAGTGGTTGAGCACCTGCTTCCCATGTACAAGGTCCTAGGGTTCAATCCCTGGTACCTCCTAAAATGTATACACACACACACACACACACAATGAATTAGGGGCTTGTTTTTCAAAGAAAGTTTGCATCCTAAAGTTCTTGGTATTTAAAAATTAAGATCTGTCAGCTCTTAACACTTGAGTAGTATTTGGGATAAGCTTTTCTGTTTCAGGAAAAACTGTAAACAAGGCTAATTACAGGATGTTAATGAGCTGAAGAATTTTTCCATTTCTTGATTCCTGCTTTTGGTGGACAAGCTTGGCTGGTTCAATTATTTTAACACCTGCCTAAAAAAAATAAGTGGAAACAAAGCTCCATTTTTTCAGAAGATTTTTAAAATTTTCAGGAGCACATCATGACTGTCAGCAAAGCTTTCTGATCTTGGAGAGGTGGTCGTCCCTGGGGAATTAAACAGCACACGGTGAGTGTCTGGTAACGACAAATAGGACCTCATGGGGCTGAATTTGGCCTTACCATCTAAGATTGCCTCACCTGGTCACAGGTGTATTTACTTGTAAATACAAGTAGCTGCAGTTCCAGGTTTACTTGGTAGTCTGGGGGAGGGGTGCCAACCTGGGTTCTTGTATTGGTTGGTACATTGGTCTCCCACCTTTATGGCTTCCCAATCCTATCAGTAAAAAAAAAAAAAAATTGAGCATGAGCCTGTAGTAGGTGTATATTTACAGACAGTATTTGTAATGTATATTGCAAAGCACACCAAAAGTAGAACATTTTTAAAAAGATGACATTCAAAAAGAAGGATACTTCTCACCTCCCCAAGAGATCCCGTATGTATTCCCTGAAAGCATATCCCCTCCTTCATGAACTCCCTGCTTTTGGAAGCAAGCAGTGGCAATGAAATAGAAGTCCTGCTCTTTTGGGTATCTGTGACTTTGTCTACTTTCCTAGATTTACCATTTCATGTACAGAGTTGTTAAACCCGGACAACGTGTCCTAAGAACTTAAGGTTATTTGGGAAGCATAAATGGGCTAAATAGAAAATATAGATTCTCAACTGAAATCAAGCAGACCAGAGAAGAATGGTGGTCACTGTATAGACTAGTGACTAAAAGTAGCAAATGGAACTCTTATTTTAATTTTCTTCTATGTATTTAGGAAAGACCAAGAACTTAAGGTAGTATGACCATAAGATTGATTTAATTGTGTGGTTTTAAGAGATTTTAATGCTGGAGTCTTTTTATGTAGGACGTTTAAAGAATAAATTTCTTTTGAACCTGTATTCAACAAATATTTATTGAACACCACCATATGCCATGCCTTGCCTGAGATGCTGGGCATGTGAGGATGAGAGACCCAGTCCTGCCTCAAGCAGAGTCTCCAGGGAGACAGAGCAGAGAGCTGGGGTTGACTAAGAAACAAGGGGAACAATATGGACAGAAACACAAATAAAAGAGAAGGCTCAGACCATTTAGAGAACTGATAGGGGCTCAGGATTATTGAGGTGTGAAGGGTGAGGGAGCTTGGGCTGGAGAGAGGGTTAAGGCCTTAGCTTTGGTCTGGAGGCAGGTGCTACGGAAGAATTTTCAGCAGGAGAGTGTTAGATAATGCTGGTTGGAGGGAAGGTTGCTAAACCGGAGGAGACCATAGTACCCCTGAGAAATGATGTCAGCCTGAGGTAATTTCTGTAGTATTGGGACTGGAAGAGGAATGGTGGATGTGTGGGTTTTTTTTTTTTAAGGTAGAATTGTCAATACCCAATGATTGAACCAATTTTGGGCTGGAAGAAACATCTGTGAATATTTTGGAGTATAGACTGTCACTGAGGAAAGGGGGTGAGTGGGAGGAACAACTGATTATTCTAGGTATGTGGAAAAGAAGGGACAAAAGGGTTGTGAAACTTGGGAAAATTTGATTTTGTTTTATTTATTCTAACATTCTGAGTTGTTACTGATTTGAATGAGCATTAGTTGAATTTAAGACATTTGAATTAAAAATAAGTTATCTACTCAGTCCAACATTTTTAGGATCCCTTGTTAATCTATAACAGTGGCTCTAAAACTTTAGTGTCATCAGAATCACTTTGGGGTCCTATTAAAACAAGATTGCTGGGCCCTCTCCCTGGAGCTCCTGATTTGAAGATCTGGGGCAACTGGGGAGTTTGTGTTTTTAACAGGTTCCCAGGTACTGCTGCTGCTGGTCCAGGGCCTCTTCAGCTGTCCTGCTGCTTCCTGTTTGAATGATTCACATGCAAGGAACAAGGCACCGCCCTGTTTTCCTGTAGACTGGACTTCGGAATAGTATTTGTCCACATAGGAGCCAGACTTTCATATCTTTCATATAGGGTTGAGTATCCAGATTTGAAATAATTTAATTTTTGATCCATTGTAGGTACTCAGTTAATGTTTGTGAAATGATAGTGTAAACCATAAAATGTATACTTGGAGGCAGCTATTTTGCTCAGTGTAAAAAGAAAATGGATGATCTATTTGGAGTTAAGTCTTTTAGACTAGTTAGCTCTTTGATCACCTTTACTTGATCCATTTTCCTTCACCATTTTCCTTCATGGATGGACACTTCTTTATGAACTACTTCCTTCCTTGGCTTGTCTGTGGTTAAAGAACTTTTAAAAAATATATATCTCTCAATTTCTATTTCTTACATGTTTTTTTAAAACCATTTTAGCTCAAGGAGTACTTTTTTTTTTTTTCTTTCTTCAAGCCAAGGGACTCACTTTGAAACCTCGCCTGCTATGTTCAGCCTAGTATCTGAGCAAGATGAGTCAGGCTGAGATAACAGAGCCCTTCCCTATTCCTGTATCTTTGGGAACAAAAACAGTCTTTTAACATCATTGAATGTGGAGCCTGTAATAAATAAGAGTTTTTAGTGACTGAAATTCATGGTATGTTGTCATAGTAGGAAGGCATCTTACCCATTCCACATCCGCCATTTGCAGATGGGAAAACTGAGGCTCACAGAAGGGAAGGGATATGCGCAGAGTGAAACGGGGAGCCAGAACTACAAGAACTGACCTGGCCCCTGATCTGTGCCTCTTGGATCATTGCTGTCTCTGAGCTTGGCCAAGCTCACTGTAGAGATGAGTTTCAAAGACTAAAAATATAGTCAGTGTATGAAAAATAAAAAGGTGAACATGCTCCTGATTGTTAAAATGATCAGCAGAGGTGTTAAATTCTTAAAACTTGAGTAAATACGTATACCTAGATAAGCAATAGTGTTAGATGGTAGTAAAGGTGGCTGAAATGAATTCAACAGCAACTTTTTACTGGAGGAAAAATTGGGCAACATAATTTTTCTCATTATCAAGGGAAATGGTGAAACTTCCATTACTGAGGAAAGACTTGGACTAGATATCTGTCATGGTTTGAAAGGAAGCTTTCTCTCTTGTCTTAGTACTGGAGTGAGAACAGATGACCCACAGCTCAGGGTTGGCCAGTATGGCTTTTAAAATGAAAAATTATTATATGTGAATTTTTTAAAGTGAAGATTTAAAAAAGGCCTCTAATCAGTGTTTCTATTGAAACACTTGGCCGAAGGTTTGGGTGAAGCTCCTGGTGTTTACTAACTGAGCTTTCTTTCTTAAGAACTGTACGATGTAATCATTTGGGGCATTTCATAATTCTGACTTCAGGTTTTTTCCACTGATGTAGTTTTAGATGTTTTGTGAGAAGAGAAGCGGATCGTTTTATGGTTCGTAACACTGCTTTCTAAATTTCCAGGAGTGCTGTGACTTCTCGGTGGACACGGTTCACTCAGTTTAGTCAGTTTAGCTTTATATAGTCTCATGATAGTTGGATGGTGTGCTTTTGATGCTTCTTGAGGCTACTCCTTTTAGAGTAATCCAAATATGACTAGTTTCTGAAACTGTGACTTCATTTCTCTGTTAACTGTAGTTACTAGAGTAATGTTTTAGAATCAGCTTTCCTTTGTGCTCATTCAGCAGTGTGAAGTGGGTGCAGGCACTGCATCTGTGCCATCCCTTTGTCCATCCTGAGTCCCAGTTCTTGCACTTTATTGGCTACATCATTAGGCCTTTAGTTTCTTTCCTTATGGTTTCAGATGGAGTGTGTTTAGGTGTTTTACTAATTATATCAAGAGCAAATTTGGTGTCTTCACAGCTCCTAAATCTATGATTCAAGAAGTAATTCAGTATCTATAATTTAATATCATTTGAAATCATTAAAAGATACAAAAACAACCCAAAACCAAAACACCTTTCAAAATATCCTATAAAGATAAGCTTTGGGAGAAAAATCAAGTCCCTGATAACTCACTCCCTTCGTTTTGGAACAAGGGACAGGCAACTAGCACAGCACAACATTCCTGATGAATATTAGTGGTGGGGCTCTCCAGCGTTCTAGTTTGACTTGAACCAACAATTGAAACTTTTTTCCCCTTTCATCGCGGGTCTCTTTCGCCATAATTGAACTCAGCTTTTCCATGTGTAACCCAGACATCTCAAATTTCTCCCTGGCAGAATGCCAAGTCCTATTAGTTCCTATGTGCTACTTAATTAGTGGTATTCTTTTGTTTTCTCTCCCATTTTTGATAACAGTCACAGATGGGTAATCCCCTCAGGGATTCAGGTGGGCTGAATTTTTTTCCTTATGGTGCTTCTGTACTAACTTACCTTTCTAAATTAAATGATTAGACTGGAAGAGTTGGCAGTTGCTCTACACTTTTCTCAGCCTAATAAATTCATGTTAGCCTGCTAAGTATATGCATATTTAATTCCATTTGAACCTGTCATTTCAAATACTTGAATATAATTTATTTTTTAACTAGGTGCATGTGAAGATTTCTTGGCAGTTAAGCGTGGAAACCATTGATCACCTTGCTCTCATTTCTACCTGTTCTGTGTTGGCAAGGGAGAGTGCCCAAATGAGCAAGATATCACCGCAAACCAGTACTCCGGGAGTGAACGGAATAAGTGTTATCCATACTCAGGCACATGCCAGTGGCTTACAGCAGGTTCCTCAGCTGGTCCCTGCTGGCCCTGGCGGAGGAGGCAAAGCTGTGCCTCCAAGCAAGCAGAGCAAAAAGAATTCACCCATGGATCGAAACAGTGACGAATATCGTCAGCGTAGAGAGAGGAACAACATGGCTGTGAAAAAGAGCCGGTTGAAAAGCAAGCAGAAAGCACAGGATACGCTGCAGAAAGTAAATCAGCTGAAAGAAGAGAATGAACGGTTGGAAGCAAAAATTAAATTGCTGACGAAGGAATTAAGTGTACTTAAAGATTTGTTTCTTGAGCATGCACACAACCTTGCAGACAACGTGCAGCCCATTAGCACTGAAAACACGACAAATTCTGATAACGCAGGACAGTAGACTTCACAACTTGTGGCTCGAACGTTAAAGTGTGACCTCTTATACCACTCATCAGTGGCTGAACATTGTCTTGTTCCATTATTCAAAGATCCATTCAAGGTTGTTTTCTAGGATCAGCACTGAAGAGTTGGTTAGCTAAAAATGTTAGCCATGTAATTTGAATATTTGTTTTAAATGATATGGATTTTTTTTTTTTGGGGGGGGGGGGTGTCAAAAAAGTAATTTGTGAGGTATATTGGTAAAAGGTTAAAAAAAAATATCTTGGACCTTAATGTTCTTGATAAAGCTTTACTTCCCAAGAAATGCTTCTTTTTAAGTGGACAAAAGGAATGGGGAACTGGCAGGTTGTGCAGAAGGTTCCTGGTTTTTTTAATGGGAATCACTAATTGGATTAAGAAAAGTTGAATGCCAGCCATATTAATATAGTTGTGATTTTTTTTCTAAACTATGTATTAGAAAGCCTTAGGGTGATAGAAACCAATCACTTTGTAATTTGCAGTGATCTTTATATATTACATAACCCCTATTTTAGCTAGATGAGTACTATTTTCCCCAACAAGTACAAGTTGAATTTTAATAGTGATACCAGGTTAAGTAAAGAAATCCCATTGCATTTTAAAGGCATATGCAGCCAGTTGGCTTAAAGATATAAATAACATTTAGGAAACAAATAGATTTTGTTTTTTGTTTTTATAAAAGTATAGCCTGTTAGAATTGTACTCTTGGGGTACCTTTGGCTTACTGGATTGGCATTATTTTGTTTCCTGAAAAAAATCTCTCTAGTTGAGATAAACTTGCATACCAAAATTTTAGTTTCTGCAGATGTTGGTAAAGTAAAGCATTTAAAAAAAAAAATAACATTTTGCAGCCAAGGCAGTAAACAAAATGTCTTAACAGTTTGAACAGACAAACTGCTAATTAGGGTTTGGAATATTAATTCAGTATAGTTTCTGCTGTTTTCAGAGTATCTGTCATGGGGCCATGATTTCTAAAGGCAAACATTTTTTGTGAAGGATGATTTTGGTATTTGATCTTAACCAACTGATTATTTGAAAAATGTTATCATTAACTCCATGCCATCTCCCAAAATAAGTGTAAAAAAAACTTGAAAATGTAAGGTTTTAACCTTTAATTTATTTCACTTAAATACATCTTTTTATATTGTTATTGTGACTTTTCTTTTTCTAGTGGCTGTTCTTCCAGACTTTTTGTACCACTGCTTCTGTTTTTTTTTTCATTAGTTTGCTTTTATGTCCCATACATTATTTAAGAAAGAAAGTACTGATAAAACTCAGGATATTAACATTTTTGTTGAGATTCAGAAAATGCCAATCACTAAAGAATCTCTAGAATCTAGTTTATTAATCAATGTTGGTGGTTTTGATTGTCCTTGTTAATCACTATGTGTTTTGTTGTTTTTTAAGTGTGGTTCTAGCACGCTTTTTTGTATTTTTGGTGTATGTGTGCCTGGGCTGGTGATGAAAGACAGACTGACATCTGGTTAAAACGTTTGTGTTCCTAGGTATCTCATTTGCATATGGTGAATTTTGGCCACACTGCTGTGCATATCAGGACTTGGGACACTATAACCAGAATGTAGCTCAGTGTAACTCAAGTTGCACCCTTGGATTGGTGGCAGAGTGCTGACTGCACTGTTGTAGGCAGAAGACAACCTAACCTGGCTGTTTCTGTAACTCGGCAAAGCCATTATGAGGGCCCAGAGCCCCTTCTGACTGTAAGACAGGAGCCCAGTGTTGTCCCAATAAGAGATGCTGTCTAGGAAGGTTAATTCTCTATAGAGTCAGGAAATGAGATGGGGGTTTCTGTTAGGCTCCAACACCAGTTTACTTTGGCCAGAGTAGCAATCTACTTTAAAGGTTGATAAGCATTTGAGTAACTTAACTAGGACAAACCCACAGAATCCTACTGAATTTTTAATAGCTCATTGATGTTATATAATGAACCTAATTGGAGATGCATTTAGGTCACTTGAGTTCTTAAGCAACAATGTTGTAAGTGTTACAGATATTTTAATTTCTTATTTACTAAAAACTGTCTTTTGGCAATTGATGTCCTTATGGAATTTATGGTTACCAGTGATAGGAATCGATTCAACTATCTTAAAAAGGTAGGTTTAGAGAAATTGTCAGGGATGTGTACTCAATATTTCAAATCAAAACTTTTTTTTAATAATGTGTGTTATCTATGAACCATTAGGATTGGATCTGCCTTTGTGGGCTGTTCCAGTGGTTTAGGAATGAGGCTTTGGTATAAATTTGTAGCTGTATCTGAGTCTTCTGAGATTGGTGCTTTTTGACTAGTTTTCATGGCTGCAGATGGTGAGATCAGGGCAGCTCTTCCTGCTGTCTGGCTCCATTCAGTTACGTGATGCATAACTGAAAATGCAGTTATATGGGTGTTCTTAGTAAGTAGTAGTAAGATTTTACTAAAATATGACCAGATTTTTGAAATTCAGGTCATGAGTATGAAATTCTCAAATTTACATTGTTAGAAATATGTGCAATAGTTAATATTAAAAGAAACTAGCAGTTTTGATGTTTCTTAATCCCCATTAGAGGGCTTGACTAGTATCTGAACAACCCATTTATCGCTCTTGTGCTTTCTAATGCCTTAGAAGTAGGGAAAGTTGTTTTACCATTTGATAAAAGCTAGGAAGGAGAAAATCCATTCTATAGCTAATAGATCTGCCTCTCAGGAAAAAGTACTAACTTGTTCTTTTTGTTCCTGGCTTTTCTCAGTTTGTGAGATTACTCTATTTTTTTAAATAAAATTTTATTTCTTAATGAATTTGAAATAAAAAAAAACTAAAAAAAAAAAAAAAAAACCACTTGGAACAATGACTATTTCATTGTGGGTGTCTTCATGTTAGATACCAAGAAAGCAGTTCAGATGTCATATGGCTCTCAGGAACAGATCCAATGTCTTGCTGTCTTTTGTGTTCCTGGCCCAGGGTGTGGGAAACAAGCAGAGGTGCTTTAGATTTCCTTTAGTGGATAGGAAAATAGTTTTTAGTCAATTGGTCTAATCTGAGAATATATACCAGAGTAGGGAAAGCAGTACTGGAGTTCTTGTTTAGACACTTGGTGTCTCAGATTGTATGGTTTCCATTTACAGTGTGGTAGGAATTTCTTAGATGTTAAGGTAGATACTCAAGAATGTAAAGTAGAACCTTTCCCCTAACAATAAAAACTTACAGTGGGTTTTCATCATGTTTTCATTTATGTGATGCCATTGATAGTCTGTAGAGATGAATTTGCTGAATTCATAAGTATTAGGAATCCAAGAAGCTTATTTGGAGCTGAATGTTCCAAGAGAAAATGCTGTTTAGATACTTTCTTTTATAATCCTTCAATTATTTTCTCATCTTGAGAAATAAATTTCTATTTGTTGCATCTTAATGAAAATTGTAGTAGATGATTTCTTTAGGTAGTATGTTATTTTTATGAATTAGTTTATTTAGAATCCAGTAACTTGCCTTTAGGAATTTTATGTAGGGATTATTTATTTGTGAAGGTGGCAGCTCTTTGAATAAAAGCACTTTTAGACCTACTGCTCTTTCACTGCCTCTGATGAGTGACATTTTACATACACACTCACCATCCCCTAGATATTCTTTTACTGCAATATCCCAACTCCTCACAGAGCCCTGGGCCTGAAAATTATGTAGAGGTGTCTAGAGAAATGGGGCTTGGAAAGAATGGAGTTGTCAAGGAGGCAGCTTTAGTCCAAGTCCTTTTTGCAGCCCAGACACCCAAGTCTTCCCACCTCCTGCAAGGCCGCTATTAGGATCAGACGCCTTTCCACATCACCACCTTTCGATTCTACATCCTCTTTTGTACCTGTCGGCTTCACCTCTAACCCCACCCTACGCAGAGCCACCCTCCTTTTCCCTGGACCTGGTGAGTGCCTCCTTGGTCTCCCAGGACCGTAGTCATTGTGTTCTCTAGAATGTGTTGCTTCGTTGTACACAGGATTAAACCCAGACTCCTTGGGATGTGAGTCCATTGGATCTTGTCAACTTTCTTTCCCTCCAGCCTCACTCCTACATCTCTCTGCTTTGGTCACAGAGCTTTTCCAAGCTCTTTTAACTCCAAGACCTTGGGGCAATTCTTTGGCAGGCTTTATCTCCTCCTGCTTCTCTCTTACAACCAGTCCTATCTCAGCCTCCTGACTTTTAGACAAGGTCAAGTTCTTTTCCTTAATGGCACTTTGCAATATTTGAGATGATATATTTATGCATGTTTGTTTAAGGGGAAGCCTCTCTTTGAAGTCTGCAGGCTGTGGAGCTAATTTTTACACTGCTCTGGCACACAGTAGATGCTCAAAGTGAATAGCTAGACCCTTCCAGGGTTTGGGGAAGGATTTCAGCTAGCTGTTCCAGCTTTCTGGAAAGGTCTCTAATGTATCTCTGAAGCTTTACAACTTTCTGAGGAGACAGACCTGTGCTTTCAAAGAATGCCCTTTAACCTACTGACCTGTGTTAAACCAGAATCACATCCACATTCCCAACCCTTTTGGACAGTGAGTGTTTAGTTACTGAGAAGGAGCTTCTCCTTGCTGTTTTTTTGTCCTCTTCTTTGATAATCATAGGAAATGTTTATGTGGCATGTGCAGTTTGGGTAGGAAATGTCTGAAAAGAAATCAAGGATGGAAGTGATACACTTGGCTGGATTTTTTGTTTGTTTTTTTTTAATTACTTGAACTAAACCGTCTATTTAGAGTTTCAACTTAACTTTGATTGCTTTTATCCCTGGTGTTGGAGGGACTGAAACCCTCTATACCAGAAAACACTTATCACAGGTATAGCTGAATGCTTAAACTGTCCTGACCGTCAGAAAGACAAAGTCCTTACTCCAACTGCTCAATGTCCCAGTGGGCTTAACTTAGGGAGTGGATCTGTGCACCAGCTGGAAACCTCAAAAACACAAATGTTTTAATGCTAAGCAGCAACTAAGATACATGGTGAGTTGAAGCTGAGATGGGCTCTTTTATTTTGATGTGGCCACATTAAAAGTTCTTTTGTGTTATTGTCATAGGAAGAAATTATTTTGCATTAAACTTTTCAGTGACTATGAAATCTCTTTAGTGTAGGCTACAGAGTTTTTCCTGCCCCATCACGGTCTCAGATATTTCTACCATCCTTTCTCACTTGCCCTTCACCTCGGCTTAGCAACTTCTGGCTGAGTGCGCTAGAAGCAAACCCCGGCTTGGGGCACAGACTTCTAAAAGCTGTCTCCGGGGATGGGGGCTGGTTAAGGGGTGGGGATTCTCATCCTGCCATTGGCAGGGGCAGGGCTCAGCCAGGCCTTCGGTGGCCCATTGCTTCCGAGGGGAAAGTGGTCAGTGGGTTTACCCCTAGGGAGGTGTGACGGTTTGAAGTTCTTTTATGAATCCCTAAAAGAGAACTAATCCATTCCTGTTTGTCAGTGAGCCGGGACTCAAGTTGAGTCTCCACCCTCTTGCTGGTTCTGATAAAAACCGAGACACACACAGGAAAAGGAAGCTACCATATGTGATCCTGCAGTGTGAGAGAGGACTCGTTTTGCCCACAGCTGAGCTGCAAGGAGAAGCCCCCAAAAGGCTCAAGGAACTGAGGCTCAGGGAGAGAAAAGCTATATGCCTGATAGCTTCTGGCTGAATTCGGGAAGAAAATGGAGATTGATGGAGACCTGGAAAGAGACAAGCGCCATGCCTAGTTGCCCACCACTGAGCTCTGGGAGACAACAGATTCTGGACAGGAAGGCAGAGACCTCAGCAGAGATGGGTGGCATCTTGCTTTGCCCTGTGGCCAGACAACAGGATAGCTGACTTTGGTGAGAAAGCACCTCTGATGGTGCCTTGATTTGAACATTTCACAGCCTTAGAATGTAAGCTTTTACACTAAATAAATCCCCTTTATAAAAGCCAACCCATTTCTGGTACTTTGCACTGGCAGCCCTTTGGCAAACGAAAACAGGAGGACAAATGGTGTCGACAAGCAAGGGAAGGAGAAACTCACCTTGGCCGTGATGCTGCCTTTGGGCCCAGTGTCTCTCAGACAGATGCTGGCTTTGCCAGTATGTCCCAGGTGAAAAGGAACTGAAGGGCAATGCATCTCAGCAAGTCTCAAGTTTTCAATAACAGCTCCTGAATTGACAGTATTACATAATTCTGCTCCCCTTCAGAAATCTAGCTTTGAGGGCACTATCAAAAAGGCCTCTTGACTGGTTTACTTGTTAACATGTGCAAAGAAAGGCATGGGGGAGGCTATCTTGGCTGGCCTGACTGGCCCAAGTGCCTAGGCTGAGCAGGCTCTCCCTGCAGCCAAGCCTCTGCTGCACTGGTACTCCCCTGCCACCTCGCCTCTGGGTAGTTCTCAAACTTGTGCCTCAGGAGCATCTAGGGAGTACCTGTGGAACACACAGACTCCTTGAGACCAGCCCTGGAGAGCGGGCCCAGTGGTCTGATGCCTGTTAGGCCTGGGAAGTACTGCAGCAGGTGAATGGGGGGGGGTGACATGTTGAAACCTAGTAGAATCCCAGAGGGCTCAAGGGCAGGCTCCTGTGCCCCAGCAGGCCCATGTGAGGCTGAAGCCCGTGCTGCCGATGCTTTTCCTGACACGAGGTGAGCCATCATCTCGGGCTGCCCGGGTCCCCAGCCATGCCTAAGCACACAGAGGGATACGGGAAGAGGAGGCGGCTGCGTCCAAAGGACGATTTTGGGAAGGCTTTTATTGCAAATTCCATTCTGCATATTGATTGTTGAGAGAAAACCCTGGAAACACATCTTTCCTGAGAAAAGGAATACAAATGAGAGGAAGCTGTATCTTAGTTGCTGGAACAATAGGAACGTTTTCAATCCGCACTTTCAAAGCCATTATTTAAGCAAAGTGATTCTGCAGAAGGTTAATGAAGAGCTTCAAGCCCCAGGAAATGGTGTGAGGTGGCAGGACCAGACGTTGAAGCCAGGACTGCAGAGCGCCATCTTGCTGCCGGACGGCCAGCAGTCAGCAGCTGGCCCTGGTCAAGAGAGGCAGCATGGCTGGGTTCCCAGTCCCGCTGGCTCTACTTTGGGCCAGAGAAGGGGACGAAGGGCTTGTCGCGGCCTGCCATGCATGCTTCGATTTCCTCCACAGTGCGGGGCACACAGGTCAGCAGCTCCATGCCACTGTCGGTCACTGCAACGTCCTCCTCGATTCGGACCTGTGTTGGACCAGCAGGCACATACTCATTACAGGGCTGGCCACACCCACCCAGCCTGGCCCCCACTGCTGAGGGAGTGCTCAGTGCTCCCTGTGATGGGGACAGCACCAAGAGGAAGGCTTCTCGGGGCCATCTGCTCAGGTCACCTGCCCACCCTGTCTTACCCCTGCACTTGTGAGGCAGATGGGAACCTTTGGAATGGGCAGGGGTCTTGTAGAACCTCTGTCCTTTCTGTTGAGGGCTGAGGCACATTTCCAGCCCATGACAGACCAGAGAAAGACAGGCCAGGCCCTTCTCAGGTGAGGAGGTTAAGATTATCCCTTCTCTACCTTGGGACAAAGAGGTGACGAGCAGGTGGAGCAGTGTGTGGGTATTCTGGGAGCAAGAATGCTGAGCCCCTAGGCACTCACCCCACCAAAGCCGCGAAAGCGCTGCAGGATGTCACGGTTAAAGAAGCAGGCCCGAGCAGGGTCCTCGAGGGCCTCATCCAGGAGGTGGTCGATGAAGTAAATGCCTGGCTCCACAGTGAGCACCATGCCGGGCTCCAGGCACCGGGCTGTGCGCAGGCTCCGCAGGCCGGGCTTATCGATGCGCTCCACGCCCTGGGACAGAAAAGGAGGGAGGCCTAAGTGACCACTGGGCCAACCATGGGACCAGGGAGGAGACTGATGGGCACCCATGTGCACACACCCGGGTCCAACTGCCCAGGTTGGCCCATGGGGCTGGCTGGGGGTCCAGCCCCCCTCACTCAGAGCCCTCTCCTGGCCAGAGCACCAGTTTAAGCAAAGCCAGTGAAGCCAAGACAGCTCTTAAGGAGGTTGCATCTTTACTTCCAAGCAACTCAAGTGGGAACTGGCCCTAGAAGTGCTGGGCCCAGTTCCCCCAGGCCAAGTCCCAGGTTTTCCATGAGGCCTTCCAGGAGAAGGGACAGGTGCTGTCGTTGGGATGGGCCTGCCAGCGCCAGCACAGGCATGTCCATATGCAAATGTGTGTGCACACCACAGGCATAGTGGCGGTGTGGCTCCCACAGGAGAGGCATTCCAACACAGCCTGGGGCCTTCCCCACAGGGCTGCCTCCCCCTTCAACACTCTGGGTGCTGGGGGAAAGGGCACCCAGCCTGGACCTGCCACTCCCTCAGGCACAGCCCTTAGGGCTGCCAGGGGCTGGAAGTACAGGTGGTGCCCCCAGGACTCACGTGTACCCCTGCCTTCCCCAGGTCCCTGAAGGACTCTGCCCACATGGGCAGCAAGCATGCTTTCTGGTCTTAATCCTAGCCTGCCGTGTACCACTCTAGGCTCCCCTTGGGAAGTCCAGCTGCTGGAGATAGAGCTGTCATTTCTGACTGTTTGGGGGCCAAGAACATGAGACTTCAATTAGCGGTTCATGTAAGGTAACCAGAAACAGGCCACTCAGCCTTCCAGGCTGGGCACAGCAGGGAAAGGTGGTTTGAGTCCCATGCTGTGAGCCAGGCTGGGATGGAGGGGACGAAGGGACCCCTACGGGTCACGGGTCTGCCCAGGCTTGGCTCTTGACATGGATGGTGTGGTGCCTGGCACCGGCACCTTGTTTTCTCAGCCTCTGGCCTGGAGGGGCTAGGGAGGGGCCAGGGAGGGGCTGGGGTGCTGGAAGGCAGGGAGCCCAGTCTGGAGTGATGGTCTCTGTGCTCCGGGGAGGGGTGCCTGTGGGGCAGTCAGGGACTTATCACAGCTAGAGGCTTGTGGTCTCTGCTCCAGGACTTTCCTGCTCCTGCCACCAGGAGTGCCTGCCTCTCAGTGCCCCCTCCCTGCCCCTCACCTTCATGCCTGTCTCCTCTCCACCCCATAGCTGTCAAAGCCAGGGGCCTAGCTGAGGCAAAGACCAGACCAGGTGCTGTCCTGTTCCTGTCAGTCCTCAGTTCCTGCCTGCCCCTGCCCTGCTGCTCTGTGCGTGTCAGTGGGGCAGGGCAGGCTGCTCTGCTGGAGCAGGCGGAGGCATGGGCCACTAAGGACTGCTGGGGGGCAGGAGAGGGTACGTATCATACCCCTTCAGAGCCTGGGGCCCACCAGGCACAGGCAGCAGCCTAGGCATGCCTTGGGGGCATTCAGCCAGAGCCCCCAGACCCAGCAGCTTGAGCCCTGGGTGGACAACTTGCCCACACTCTACCTATGCCAGCCTCTGCTGGGCCGAGGGCTTGACTGGGTTCAGAGTAGAGAAGAGCCACATGTGTCTGTAGGCCTGAAGTGAAACAAATGACTTTTATAGGAAAAGCCATATATATATTTTTTCCCACAGTGTTTATCTGTCAGAAGACTAGACTGCAAGCACAAAGAGCTGCTTACTGGAAAAGATGAAAACAGTTTGCTGCCAATTTTTTCTGGTGGAAAAAAAGTGCTGTGGCGACTAATGAATAATGAACCTCAGTTAACAATGTCTGGAAGGCCCTGCTCTTGGCTCCCTGCACACAATGTGAGGGAGAGAAATTAGGAAATTAAAACTGATTTTGTTTCTCCAAATTTAACTGTTTACACTTGAGGAAAAAAATAATTGAATAATAATGCTTCTCTTGAGCAATTTTTCCCCCCAAAATTGTCCTAGTGCTTTCAAAATACCCTGCAGCCAGCAGGCCAAGCCTTGTCTTGGCCAACCGGCGGTGGGGCCCAGGGCGCACGCTGCTTGCATAATCCACCCCCTGCACTGTGGGCAGCAGGCCAGGTGGAGGGACGGGCTCATCTTCACCCGCAGGGTGGGGAGAGGCCATAGTCACCTGCCCAGTAGGGCCTGCTAAAGGCCCTCAAACACTCCCTGGGTGGGCATTTCTGGGATCAGCCAGCAGGAGAAGAGGCAGAAGGGAGGTCTCATATGGAGATAGCCCTGGAAGCTGCCCTCTACCCTGCTTAGAGACCAGGAGGCTGCAGGGGCATGCTGGCCAGGGTCAGCCATTCCCCGGAAGGACCAGGGTGAGATACCAGCCAGGGATCCCCTTCACTCCTATCTGAATGAAGCCCAGATGCAGGAGGATGTGATGGGTACAGTCCCGGCCCCACCCCCACAGCCTGGCTTTGGGACTCCCACTGCTCTGTGCACTGACTACCTACCACTCTCAGGGCAGGGCCCAGTGCTCAGGGAGCACTCATCTCCAGCCCAGGTCTGTGGAGGTAGCCACAGAAGAGGCACTCACTGGTCCATCCCTGCCTTGGACCAGGAACTGATGGGTGCGGAGGGGGAGGGACAGTGGGTGGTGCCAGGGGCCAATTTCTCCCGGTCCCTCCCTCACCGTGGCCACAGGCACACTTGCCCCAAGCTACCACCCCTCTGGCCCCAAGAACCCACTCCATCCTAGGGTGGCCAGGTGCAGTGGAGCCCCCAGGCTGGCTGCACTGGCCAGTGTGTCCACACTGACCTCAGGGTAGCCGCCCACGTCGTGCACATCAATGCCCAGGAAGTGGCCCAGCCCATGAGGCATGAACACGGCTCCCAGGTGGGCTTGGGCCATGGCGTCCACGCTGCCACTCAGGATGCCGATGCGGGCCAGCTCCTCTAGGTGGACACGGTCAGCCAGGCGGTGCATTTCAGGCCACCAGACACCTGTGGCTCAAAGGGGGGCTGCGGTGAGCAGTGGAGACTGGCCCAGCCAGGGCTCTCAGGGCAGGGGCTGGGGACACAGCAAGCCCTGGCTGGAGCAGGGAGGCTTTGATGTGAAGGGCAAGGGCTCTGGAAAGGTATCTGGTGCCCCAGGGGCCAGGGGTGACGTGGCCCAGGTTGGCCTTCTGTGCAAGGGTCCCTTCCTCTCATCCATTTTGCCCCAGGGGTGGGCTCCTGTCACCCATGGCCAGGGCCCAGCCCATGCCGAATCCACCCTGATCTCTGGACAGCCTGAGGGAAAAGTACATGCCCCCCAACAGTGGCAAGAGAGTGACCTCAATAAGGCCTGGGCCTGAGCCTCAGGCCTGGCTTTTGCGGCTGTGGGGCAGAAGGGAAGCTGGGTCTGGGGGCACCCTGTACACCAGAGCATGACTGAGGCACCCTTTGAGCAGTCTGTAAGGGACAAAGGTTTCTGGGGTGAAGGTGCAGCTGGCACAGCCTTTGGGCTGTCACTGTGAGGATACCCATGCTCTCCCAGGCATCTGAGCCCCAAGCTACCAATCAGATGCATCGTTGCACCATGTTTCTGGGGCAAAGGTCACAGCAGAGAACCTCCCCAAGCAGAGCTTCTGGGGCCACACGGGCTCTGCAGGGTGCAGGGGCCTGAGCCCAGAGCCAGCCTCCAGCCCTGCTGGCCTCTGAGGCCCTTGGGGCTGCAGCACAGGGTCTTGAGAGCTACCCTCTACCCTCTAGGAGCAGCTGTCACCTGGGGGTGCCCCTGTCCTGCCCACCAGGCTCTGTGGGGTCCCCACTGCAGCCTTTCTTCGAGGGAGCTTCCCCCAGCTTCCTGCCACTCCAAGGGGGTTCCACATGCCAGCTGGTAGGATAGAGACGCAAGACGCTGTGCGCATGGCGGTGTCTTCTCTGGTGGAGCAGCCCAAGAGTCCTCCCTACCACGTGTTGTACTAGGTGAGCCAGTCCGTGCTCTCCCCACCCCATCACTGCGGGTGCAGCTACTTGAGGAGCACTGGGGGCTCCTGTTTGACCCAGGCCTGGGCGAGGGTTGGGCCCCCAGGGGCTGGGCTTGGCAGCTGAGCTCCTGCTGGCAGAGGGCAGGCATGGGCTTGGGGTGAGGTGGGGGGACCAGAGTGGGAGGCCATCCTGGGAGACAGACTGGCACCCCTCAGACACTTGCTTGGTCCCTTTCCTGCCAGACAGACACTGGGGACACACAGTCGGGGTCTTGAGCTGGCTGAAGCTGCACTCTACCTCTTGGACCCCAAGATTTGGGCTCTTAGTAAGCGGGTGTGGGGGGGGCACCCGGCCACTCACAGGGCAGGGCCCAGCCTCCTGGACACAGGAGGCAGAGAGAGAGGGACGAGGCCCAGACTGCCTGCAGAGGCCCTCCTTGCCTTGAGTCCAGAGCCATCTCCTGTGTACAGTCCCCACCGCAGCCCTGCTCTGCTGGCCCCAGCCTGTGAAGGCCGAGGGGGGCATCCTGGGTGCGTGCAATCCCCTGGGAGGACTGGGTGGGGGGGCGGCTCTCTGATAGCCTGGCCACCCCACAGTGGAGACCTGGGTAACTGGAATCCAGGCCAAGGGGCTCGCCAGCTGTGACCTGGCCACGTCCCTTACCCAGTCACACGGGCCACGATGCTGGCCCCGAAGGCTGGCCGCAGTCTCTGGCATGTACCATGTGGCTGGGGGCAGCAGCCCTCAACAGCAGCCGCCACTACTGTTTCTCCATCACGGTGACATGCCAGACCCTGTGCCCAACACTTCATGTTCCTTGTGTTGCTGGGGCACAAACCCAGCCTGTCCATGAGACCCAGCTCAGCCAGCCTGACAGCCGCCACCACACCTACTGCAGCGTCCTCCACACCAGGCCACCACCTTTCTCTTCCTGAAACAGCACACCCTTTGCTGGGGACTCTGCCCGGACACTCTTCTCTGACCTTCACCAGTGAAGGTTTGTCCTCAGCATCAAAGTCGTTACCGCCTTAGATAGACCTCTCAGTCCCTCTCTCCCCACTGCCCCCATTCCTTCCCTTGTGGCACTTTTTGGCCTGAGACAGGTCTGCTTACTGGCTTCTTCGGTCTCCCACCAGAATCAAGGGTTCTGGGGTCAGGGCTGGCAGCTCTCGCCAGGGGCCTGGCCCATGGTGAGGAGTCTGCACCTGAATGTGAAAAGGGCTGCTCCCGCTCAGGAGTGCGCCTCTAAAGGGACTCCCCAAACACCCTGTAAACCAGGTGCTCCGGTCAGGCCTGGAAGGCAGCCTTATACTTCTCCGGGACAGGGGCCCTTCCAGCCGCTGAATGGGAGCCCGGGAAGCATTGCGTGACTTCAGCCCTGGCAGTTCTATCAGTGGGCTGCGGCCCTGGCCCGGTCTCGGCAGAGGGGACCAGGTATAAATCACGCGGGCGGTGGCGGCTCAGCCCCCTCCTGTCCGCGGGCCCCTGCTGGAGCCGGCCCAGCGCCCGGCGTCAGGCCCCGGCAGCCCCCACAGCGCCTGGAGTCTTCCTTGCCCGCGCGCAAGGAAAGCTGCTCAGGAAAGCTGCACACACGGCCCTCTTGGCTGCGAGTGGGTGTTCCCGCCTGTGTGTGGTTAGGGCTGTGACAGTGATGACGCCTCCAGCAACTTGGCCCCAGTGCCTGGCCTGGATGGTGGTTACTACACCCACGGCCAGGCAGCGGGGGTCCCTGACTGCGTGAGCGGCTCCCAACTTACAGACCTCGGGCCCTCCCACCCCAGCAGCCCGCCGGCCCCCACATCCCCGCACGTTCACGCTCGGAGGCCTCTCTGCCCTGCCCACGCCCGTTCCCACTGGAATGCCACAGCGCAGTCACTGTAGAGAGCCAGCACCGTCCTCCCTGCACTCCCACCTCCATCGTGTACTGACTCTTGTCCCGGCTTCCCCTGAAGGTCCCCTTTGAACCTATCCCCTCTTGCAGCCCATGCCCACCCGCGTCTGGAGCCCTGCCCAGCTTGTGCCCCAGGCCCTTGCCAATGCACCAACTCCTTCCATCCTGTACACTGCTCAGAAGCCAGGGCCACCTCATTAGGACATGGGGCGGACCAAAAGCAAATACTGCCATGGGCCCCGTGATCCTGAGGACCCAGCCCAGGTCTTTTGGCCAGGCCTCCCTCTCCAGTCCCACTGTGCACCCACTCCTGGGTTTGCAGGGGCCCGACTGAGGCCAGCAGCCCCCAAGGGCAGGCTCAACTGTGTGCTTGCTGCTTGCTGTTTCTTTACTCTTCCCGTGGGCCCCCGTGAAGAGGCACCTTCTCCAGGAAGCCCTCCCTGACTGCCCTGCCCTGTGTTGACAGTGCTCTCCACTACGGCACAGCTGGGGCTAGCTTATGGCCCCTGCACCTGGGGACAGCAGGGCCTGTGCCCAGCTCTGTACCTGGTAAACACCATCTATGGGGTGAGGGGGGCTCCCAGCTTCTCACACGACGCTCTCTTAAAGCCAGTGCTGAGAGTCCACGAACCCAGGATGTGGGCGTGGCTCTTCTCACTCCCTGCTTGGCACAATCAGACCGCAGGGTGGGCAGGACGACCTCTGGGTTGGCACTCCACAATCTGCCACATGGCATTGTCAGGCTCAGAGAAACAAGAGCCTGGTGCCCAGGCCCCAAGCCCGTTGGCAGCTGCCCCAGCTCCCTGGCCAGTGTTCCATGCCCCCAGGACCTCCCATCCATCCCCCCGGCAGCACCCGCTCTGGAGGGGCCTGGAGCCTATGGCCTGGGCCAGCCCCTCGAGCTTCTGCAGCATCCATCACAGCCTGGAGGCTGCCTGCCCAGAGTGACAGCCCTGGGGGGCTCTGGAGGCCACATGCCGAGCTGAGGAGGCAGCAAAGGGCCCCGTGGGCTGCATCCTCACAGCACTTCCAGACAAAGCTTGCTTCATCAGAGCCACTGAGGGCCCTCAGGGAGGGGACGTACGCCAGCCCTGGGGGTGCGGGAGGAAATGCTCAGGGCTGGGGTCCTGGGCCATGGGCTGCAGGGGGCCGCCTGGCAGGCTGTGCTGGCGCAGGGCACAGGCCTCCAGCCCGTCCCAGCCGGCAGCGGGGGCGGGAAGACCCCCACAGCTGCCAAGACCTTGAGGACCCCCTTGCCTGCAGAAGAACAGGGGCAGTTGTCTACTCTGGTTGCCAGGCCTCAATGGGGAGGCAAGCATGGCTGCCTTCTGCAGAGGACACATGGTGCCCCCACACTCGACTGAGCTGGGCTGAGAACCCCGAGGAGTCATTGGGGGCCAGTGAGGGCCAGGAGCTCGCCCTCCGTCCTACGTGTTCTACGGTGTGGAGGGGTCTCTTGGGCTGGGGGGTGGCAGACACAGGCCCACACCTACAGCTGGTCCCTGCCACGCCCCTGCCATTGGGTCCTGCCACAGCTGTCACCTGTGGTTGGGGCGAGGCCCCTGTCTGTTTGCTTGGGTCCTGCATTCTGCACCTATCCCTGAGGACAAGACCTGGCAGGCAACGCAGCCCTTGGCCCCCTGCCCCTGGCCCAAGACCAGGGAAGGCTGGGATTGGGGTCAGGCACACAGCCTGTACACAAAATAGAGAGGTGTCGCTCACAGGCTGTGATGTGCCTGTAGTCCCAGACCTGACACGGGAGGTGCCCTGGGCTGCTCAATGGACAGTCTGCATTGCTTAGGGTGGGGGGTGCCCCTCAGGGAGGGCCCGTGGGGTGGGGGGCACAGGTGGAGCACAAAAGATGGGGCCTGCAGCCTGAGGCAAGGGAGGTAGGGTGGCCAAGTGGGCAAGGAGGGAGAGGGGCTGTGTCAGTGCTGGGAAGTGGGCTCAAGGCTGCGCGAGGCATGTGTGCTTACCGTTCCTGAGTGGGCGGCACTGAAGGGGCCAGGAGGGCTCCACAGTGGGTGGCTGGGAGGGCCTGCTAGTTGGTGGCCGGTGCTGGGCACCTGCCCCTGGGCCCACCCCGCCCTGCCTGCTTTGCCAGGCCTTCTCAGCGGCTCCTCTGCCCACTGCTTCCTGCTCCAGGGTGGCCATGGGCATCAGCACTGCCCAGCCATGGAGACGGGGGATCCCAGGCATGGACCGCCTGCCTGTCCTACCGTGGAGGCTATGGAGAGCTTCGTGCCCACCCCACACCTGGGGCTTTCCTGGTGGCTGTGGAGTCCAGCTCCCAGGACTGGCCAGCATGGGGGGCATCTTCCCAGTGCGGCAGCCTAGCACACTGCCCACCTTGTGTGGACTCCTGCCAGCCGGCGCACCCATCCAGCACTTTCAGCCTGCTGTCCCTGGCTGTCTTGACAACTGTGAGGAGCCCCTGTCCTCTGCCCAGTGGCTGGGGTACTATGTGCCAGGGCCTGTGTGCTGGAGGAGCTTTGGCCTCTCTCCTGGGCATCTTGGTGTGACTTTCTGACTTACCTATTCCCACTTTCCTACAAGGTGGCAGGAAGCAGTCATGTGGCCTCGGGGAGAAGAGGGGATGTTTGTCTTGGCCCAGAAGCTGAACCCACAGATCAGAGGCCTTTCCGCTGAGACAGGGCATGGGGCTGACCTGACCGGCCTCCTTGCTGCTATGAGGAGATGGCCGCCTCCTGCCATCCCAGGAGGGGCTTTATGGGTACAAGATGCACCCGGGCCCCCAGGCAGCACTGCATGAGACCCAGATCAACTGCCTCGCAGAACTGGGGGGAGAGGTAGGGGTGCTGCAGAGGGCTCTGCTCTACCCCCCTAGGGACCCTCAAGATCCCAGCCCAGGCCCACCTGTCCTGCTTTGCTGGTGGCAGGAATGCTGGCAGTGGGCAGGAGGGGGTGGGAGGACCTGTCCCACAGGACCTACAGAGACCAGCTCGAGGGAGCCCCCTGGTTGGGCCTGGCAGAGTTGGCACAGCCAGGCAGTCCCTCAGAACCAGGTGGCCGGGGGAGTGTCAGGCTGAGCACCAAGCCCTTCGCTGGGGGACATGGTCCTGGGGACTGGTCTGGGGCCTGGGGGCTTTCTGGGCAGGCCTGGGCTTGCTGGGTTGGCCCAGTGAGCTCCCAGGGGGCACTGCTCAGGCCCCAGAAAGCTTTCCTGTGGAGGGGTTGGGCCAGCCCCGGCCACCCCGTCTCGGCACCAGGTGAGGGTAAGAAGTGCCAGGGGCTGGAAGGCTGGAGCTCTGGGGTGGGCCAAGAGCTTCAAGGGAGGCACTGCCGTTCCCAGCCCCTGCCCACTGGATGGGCTGCAGGTCCCACCTCCCTCCCAACCCCAGGCTCCCAGCATCCCCACACACCTTGGCCTCACCCTTGGCCCTCCCCGAGGCCTGGCCCTCATGCCCTGTCTCCTGGGCTGTGGATGACCCTTGAGCCTTCTCTTTTGGGGCTTGGCGGCAGGCTATGGGGGTGGGGGTGTTGATGGCGGCTCTGGGTCCCTCTCCCCCTCACAGGCAGCCAAGGCTCTGCTTTAACCTGTCTCCACTCAGTAAAAGGCAGAGGCCTTGGCCCTCCCAGCTCGGGGCTCCGACCTCTTGCACATCTGTGTCTCACAATTGCCTGTGGATATTTGAAGATGTCCCCTAAGGTAAAAATGACAGTGATATCCCATTGCAGGGGGTGGCACACGGCAGGGAGTGTGGAGACCCAGCCCCACAGACATATGGGGCAGAGACCCCAGCTGACCCCACAGGCTGTGCCGGTAGAAGCCTTGGAGGGAAGGGCTGCTCAGCTTCCACAGGAGGGGCCACACTTACAGACACCGGGGGAATAACCACCATGTCCGTTCACTGGCCAAAACTTTCCCTGTGTCTAAAGTACTTACAATGCTTCAGAATTGAGCAAAAAATCCTCACGGTGGGTATAAAGAGAGAGAAGGTAGTGCCCCTTGGGTTACTGCTTTATCAACGCTGAATTGAACAGGCGACGCATTCACGTGGTCTGGGCATAACAGGTCCATGGAGACCCCTGCCCTTCCCCACCCGCTCCCAGACTGGACAGGCTCTCACCGTCCTGTCCCTTCCACAGGAGGCACAGCAGCACATTATCCTGCACTTGTCTGTCTCCACGCCCTCTGTATCCTGGAGACTTTTCTGTACAAACATTTCTAAAGACACCCGCTGCTTTTTCACCCAACACAACTCTGCACAAGACGCTGACGTACCCTGCAGCTGGTAAGCTAGGCAGATCGGATCAGCGCCGTCACCCGGGAGCTCATTTACTCGTAGGTTTTCTCTCCTCACCTTCCTCTTCCTTCTGGGGACATAACAAGTTCCTGGCCCTCGTTTGCTCATTAAGCTCCGCTCCTGTTGGACCAGTGGGGCTGGGGACTCGAGCCCTCCAGCATGGCGTCATGGCTCCTTAGCTGGGGCTCTAGAAAGGCTTGCTCACACTCTCCCTCCTCTGAAAATGACTGTTGCTGAGGACCCCTCAAAACCCGTGCTTGTCTGGCATCACCCCAGGACATGTCGCCACGGACTGTTTAGCCAAATGCTGAGCCACTGAGGCTGGGCCCACAAGAGAACACACTGGTTCTGGGCTCAGGATTGGGGTTCTGGTGGTGGGGGCTGTTGAAAAGGGCTCCCCAGAGGAATGAGAGGCTGACACGACGACCCCCCTGAACTCAACGTAAAGGCAGAGCCTGGTTGTCAAAGCCAAGTTCCCTGAGACCCTCAGCCTCAACTCACCATCTCTAAGCACTAAAGAGACCCCCACTTGGCCACCCCACCCCTCATGGCCTTAACAAGAGTCCACTGGTGTGGGCTGGGCCTTCAGCCTCAACCATCCTGACGGGTGCTGCTACCGCTGGTCCATCTCATGGCTGAGGAGACCGAGGCACCGGGCTGGCCTGGGCCCGGTCACTGGGTCAGCTGCATTCTGGAGATGGAGCCAGGTGCACAGGCCTCCGGGAGGGCTGGAGGAAGCTGCCTGCAGGGGCCTGCCAGCCTCCCTCCAAGCCTGCACAGCCGGGGAGGAGGGGACTGTGACCTGCGCTGGGCCAACATCAGCTGTTCTCTCACTCTGACCCTCACCGAGTGGCCCGGGGTGAAGACGGTGGCTGGAGCCCATGTGACCCCTTGCAGGCCCTGGCCACCGAGCCTGGCCCTGGGCTTCCCGCCCCCTCTCCTCAGGTCCCAAACCTCCATGCCGCCTTGGCTCTAGCCCTCTCTAGACCTGCTTTTCCCACTTCCTGTCGGGCTGTGATTGCACCCGGGGACCTGACTTAGTTGGAGTCCACCTCTGTTACTTGGTACCCAAGACAGAACTGACGGACACCTGGGTGCAGGCTGGCTGGGAGTCACCTGGGCAGGACAGCTCAGGAGGCAGGAAGCACCCCAGCTGGGTTCTGGGCCAGGCCCAAAGCAGTGGCCGAACAGACCGTCAGGACATGACCAGTGGTCACCAGGAGCCGAACGCCCACCAGGGCCAGGCCCTGCAAAACCTGTACGGGCTCTGAGGAATCCAGGCCTGCAGGATGGGGCTGCCTTAGAAAGCCGTGGGGAGTGTGAAGGAGGAACAGGACATGCCCTATTATTTAGTCCCTAAATCCTCCCCAGAGGTGACTGCTGGAAGTGTCTCTTGTCAGAAAGAACCAGAAAACAGGCCTGGGGCTTGACCTGCAGCTTCTATCCCATAGCGTTCCCCAAATCCAGCCCGCCCAGGGCTGTGGAGCGAAGGCCAGGGGGTTGCCAGGAAGCAGCGTGGCCACCTACCAGGGTGGCGATGGGGGAGGACCTGGGATGCCCAGAGGTGCCGCCAGCAAGTCAGCCTTGCCTGGGAGTGGCTGGTTCCCCTTGAGGGCACCTCCTCCACCCACCCTGGAGGACCATCGCTGCCATGGCTGGGAGGTGGCCCACCCCCAAGGAGGACACAGTGGAGAGGAAAAGCAAGGCAGAAGCACAACACTGAAGGCTGGGCTGCTGAGAGAAGGGGGCCCCCAGGCCAGTCCAGACTCAGCAGCAGCACCGCGCATGGACTGGGAGCCCCAGGACTTCCGTGGAGCTGAGGTGCCGGGCGGCATCCTAGGCGTGCCACATGGCCCAGCTCAGTGCCCACGAGCCCGCGCGAGGCTTGAGCCTGCTCCGGCATCTGACTGGATGCCCGTGTCCAGAGCTGGTTAAGCCCTCCCTGGAGGGGCCAGCGCCGGGAGGGGACGCATAGGTGGGGAAAGCCAGAGGGGCCGTGGGCTGCCCTGTGGCCCAGTGCCCAGATTCTTGGCTGACCCTACTTGGTGTCAGACCCTGTCCTGGAGTGCTGGGACTGCTGGGGCAGCCCAGGCCCTGGCCACCCTGTCTTTTGGGCTGAGAATGGGGCTGAGGGGGGGGGGGGCTGAAGTCACAGAATGCAGGCCCTGCCGCACGGCTGCCCCCACCTGCCCTCGCTAGGGGGTCCTCCTGCAGGCCCCCCTCACCTGGCTTTATGGCGCTCATGACGGCGCGGCAGCTCCGCAGCACTGCCTCGTAGATGGCCTTCTGGTCAGCGGTGAACTTGCCGTTGGCGGGAAAGGAGCACGTGATGTCGGAAGAGAAGCAGTAATACTCACCACCCATGTCGAAAAGGCTGCGAGGAGAAGGGGCACAGGGGCAGGTGAGTTGGTGGGCACCACTGCTGCCCCATGGCCTGCCCCCACCTAGCGCAGGTGGACTCAGGAGGGGCTCTGCAGTCGGGGGAGGCCTTTTGCTGAGAGAGTGGCAGTGGTTTGGGGACCTCCTCCCCTGGAGCGTCCCACCGTGAGGTGGACGGGAGCTGGGGACGAGGGACCAGCAGAGAGGTGGAGGCAGGCAGGGAGGGTCGGAGGAGCCCTGTGATGGGGCTCCTGGCACAGTGAGGTGGGCCCCACCCATACCCTTGCTGCCTGGTCCTGCACAAGGGGCCCTGGGTCAAGGGCTCGGCCCCGGGTGGAACGAGACAGGGTGGGGCCCGGGTGAGAGGGGCAGGATGGACAGACACCCTTCTCTGCTCTGCCCCACCTCAACACCAGAGCCAGAGGCCCGGCCTCTTCAGGGGGTCACAGCTAAATCACAAAGCTGACAGGGCCAAAACAGGATGACAAGACACGGGCCCTGGGCACATGCCAGGGCAGGGGCGCCCAGCTCCTGGGCAGCTTTGGGCTGCTCCCCTTGGCTTCCTGGGGCCCGAGGCGCACCTTCCTGCACAGGGTGCCACACCCAACCCAGACTCCAAGCAGCTGCCAACAACCATTCCCGGTGCCGGGGCACCTGCCTGAGGGACCCCAGGGCAGGAGATGGCAGCAGCAGCCACTCCACGGGAACAGTTTTAAAGGAAAACCTCGAGTGCTCAGGATCCCCAGGTGCTTTGCTGGAATCTGAAGTGCTCAGCTGGACACTTTCTAATCTGCTTTTCTGATTGCAAAATACCACGAGCAGAGTCAACAGTGCAAAAAGCACCAGATAACACCTCAGGTGATCTCTTGGGGGGCTGGGGAGGAGCCCCCACTGGCACAGCAGGGGGACCATGGGGTGGGTCAAAGTTGCAGGCTCCGGGGGGCCCCTGGGCCCCCTCGAGTGATCCACCCAAGCCCTGTGTCAGTGGAGGATGATGACACAGTGTGGCCCTGAGCAGCCACGCCCCAGCGGCGGCTCCCCAGGAGGCCCCGAGGCAATGGGGTGTCTGGGCCAGCGGCTGCCTGGAGGGTGAGTGCAGCTGGGGTGGGGCACACTCCCCACCAAGCTGTCCAGGAGGATGGGGCCCACCTGTTGCCTCACACTGAAAGGGAAACTGAGGCTCGCACGCAGGTGCAGCCAAGTCCGCGTCCAGGGGTAAGCTGCTCAGAGCCTGGCTGTGTTCTCTCCTGTTCTGGCCTGACCCTCACTGCCAAGCCTCTGTCTCCCCACCTTTAAAAATGGGACTGCTGCAGGGGTCCCCAGGCCAGCACGCAGGCAGGCACAGGGAATGGGGCTGGGCTCCCCTGAGTCAGCAAAGAAGGTTGTTTCGTGGCTTATTTGGAACACTCAGGAAGGGTCTGAGCAGGCAGGACAGAGCCGGGGGCATGGGGGACAGATTCCTGGGCTGGTTTGGGGTGGGTGGGGCACCACATCAGAGGCTGGCTAGCAGAGGCACCTTGGGCAGAAAGTTCTACCGGACTCTGCTTTTCTCAAAGAAAAACAGAAATTGAACTATTTAAAAAACCAGGAAGCCCCAGCGAGCACCCGCAAGAGTGTGCTAAGCACTGGAAGCATCTAGAACAGTCAAAACCAGACTCTTCTCTAGTGCAGGGCAGGACACTGAATCAAGTTCTCCTGACCCTCCTCCAAAATCACGAAGACCGTGAGATGGCGGGCGCTTGGGTTTCCAGGCTTTAGCTGGCCTGGCTTTAATGTCCAGCTCCTAGACTGCAGCTGTGCTTTTTGTTTTAAAATCACCCACTTTCTGGAAAAGGAAGTGTATACCCAGCCGGCCGGCCAGCGGTCCTGCCCCGCGACTCTTGGGCATGGGGCTCAAGTCTATTTTCGTGCTCTCAGTTCCCTATCTTTTTCTGCCTTTAAAAAAACAATCCCCCTCGGAGTTCCTGCACGCATAAGTTAACTCAGAGGCAAGCCATCCTGGAATCCAGGGACAGCAGCCATCTCTTTTGTAAATCATCTCCCTCCAGCTCCTCTGTGTTCTCTTCCTCTGAACGCAAACCAACACTGGAGGATTCGGTCATGCTTTGGCTTCCTCCTTCCCGGCTGCCTGGGGAGCCCCCCAGGGACACTGCCATCTCTGGCTGAGTGGATGTGTGTGATAATCCAAGACATCTGGGGGACGTTACACATCTCCCCGTAACATGCTGGCTCCTTGTACTCACATGCGCTCATCGGGGTCTATTTCTGGCAGGGAGGAGAGTTCTGTCTTCCGTTAGCTCCTCCTGGGCTGCTTCAGGCCCAGGCTACCTGCCACCAGTAGCCCACCCAGACCTTCCTCGGGCCCCCCTCAACTCCCACGGCCTCCTGTGAGGGCCAGCCAGCAACGGGCAGAGGGCCTGTGAGATGGTTCGGCCAGCAACAGGAGGCTTGGGAAAGGTTTGGGGGAAATGCTGCAGTGTTTACATGTGGCCCATTCTGTATGTATTCTGCAGCTGTGTTCAAATCTCTTGCCGAGTATGTAGCAAAGCACTAGCTACTTCTCACCCTAGAGCGACAACTCTACACACACACACAACTCACACACACACGTGTGTGTGTGCTCAGGTCAGCCCTGATTGCAAGAGCCTTCAGATCCCACTCTGCAGCCACCAAGCTGCGTCCGAGACAGGCTGCGAGTCTCTGAGCAGCAGGAGACTCTGGCTTCTCTTCCAACCTCAGTGGGATAGGAAGGGAGGACTAGGGGCTACTTTTAGTTCCTCAGCCGTGGGGGGCAGCCCCCCCCCCCAGATAAGGTGGAGAGCCCTGGTTTCCTTGGTACATGGGCTGGCTGCCACTGAGCACTGAGCTCCAGACATGCTCAGCAGGGCAGGGACCATCATTCCAGGTCCTCTGGGGTGCCCCAATGCCAAGCAGACCCTCCCCAGCGCCTCTGGGGGCCCTTCGGCCCTACTCAATGCCGTCTCGGCCCAGCTGCTCCTGGGGATGTCTGAGTACAGCAACACTTTCGGGGTGCTCGGAGCCAGCACAGCCTGGGTGAGCAGCTACCCTGGCGGCCACGTGCTCTGGGTCCAGCGTGGGCCTGGAGCAAACTGTCGTTGCCACTCCACGGATGACGCAGCCAGCAGCAGCCCCAGCATGGGCCTGGGCCCGGAAGCGCACATGCGGTATTGGCCTGGTATGGGTGGGACACAGCCCCCACCCGGGGCTCGCTTCAGGACAGCGCGGGTGGGCCTGGGCTGGGTCGGGCAGTGGCCTCTGGCGGGGGAGGGCATGAGTCGACATCACATGCACAGCACATGCCTCATTTCACTTTTTTGGTGACCAGTGTCCCATGATGTCTGCTGGCACCCAGGCTATCTGGAGCCGTGTTTGTCAAACTGTGGGTCCTGCAATCAACAGAGTGGGTGGTGACTGAGAAGCATAAACAAACAGAGTAGATGGGAAATGCACACTAATGGTGACTGGTACACTCTGGGCAGGTCCATGGGTGGGAGTGCTGGGTGCTTCTAGCGGGGATGGAAAGCTGGAGGCCACAGCCAGGGGGCTGGGCAGATGGCTGGCCAGGCCCAGGGCCTTCCTGAGAGCTTTCTCTGGCTCCGAGGATGGAGCATGTCCTTGAGACCACAAATCCTCAGGGTGGGGCTGGCTGATCTGCCCTGCTGCCCTGAGTTGCCCTGAACACCATTTTGAAAAATAAGTGTTCCTTGGAGGAAACAGCCCAGTGGTGAGTGAGTGTGGGGGTCTGGGCTAGGCCTGGCAGCAGAAGCAAGCCTTGGGGGGATGTACATGCTCCAAAGACCCCTGGGCCATCAGGCTTGGAGGTCCTCTCCCTGGACGCTTCCTGCCTGGCCTTGGGGAAGAGGCTCAAGGGCACAGACTGGCCCTTCCAGGCTGTGATGCAGGTGCCAGGCGGACGTCAGACAGACAGGCACCCAGGAGTTGGCAGAGTCAGCCCATCTTAGCGCCTGGGTCCCTGGGGGACTGCTGAGGCCCTGGCCAAGCTGTGGGCACCCTGCTGCCTGCAGGGGCCAAGAGGGGGCACGTCTGGGGCAGAGACAGTGGCTGCTGCTCATGATCCAGTGGCCCAGGCTGGAGGAGGCAGGGATAGGGGTGGGCCTCCCAAGCAGGTTAAGTGAATGCCCGGTCCACATCGAATGTGCTGAGTCAACACACATTGCCAGGAGCAGGAAGGAGCCGGCTGGTAATGACTCTGGTGGTAGAAAAACGGTGGCCAGGTAGGGAAGAGACCATCCTGGCCATGGCCCCTCTCATCTGTTGGCAGAAAGGATGGCAGATCAGGGCAGCGGGCAAAGGGGCTCCGTGAGTGCTGGCTCCAGGCAGCAAGAGCACCAGCAAGTGTTCAGGGTGTCTCCAAGGGCTTCCCAGGGGTACAATCCATAGCCGTATTTCTCTGGGCAAAGAGAAGCCAGGCTTTGGTGGCCTTGCGCTGGGTCCCCACCTCCGCCAGTCAGCAGGGCACGGCACATGTGAGCCGGGGCCTCAGGCTGGCTGCTGCCCATGTAGGGAGACCCGTGGGGTCTGAGTCTCATAACAGGGAAGGAGAGGGGGGAGAAGACCCTGGCTTCTGGGCAAGGGGACTGGGACAGGCCTCTCCTTCCTCCCAGGCCACTTTCAGAACACACAATGCTGCCCTCCTCTGGCCATCACAGGAAGGTCTGGCTCACCGCCCACCAACCCCCTCCTGCCTGTAGCTAGACATCCCAGGCCTGGGACACCCTTGGCCCCCTGCTGAAGGAGGTCCCGAGAGGGGTCCCAAACCCCTCCCCCAGGCCCCCTCCCCCGCCACTGGGGCAGGGAGGAGGCAGCAGGAGAGCAGGGATGGTTCAGCTGCTTCCCAAATCAAAGCCTCCAGGAGGCACGTCCCCTCCTGGCTCTGCCCCTGTGGGGTGAGGCTGCTGAGGGGTCCGGGGTGGCAGAGGGCTGTGAGGCGGCTTTAGACCTGGAGTCCAGCCCAAGGCAGGGTCTAACTCTGGATGCAGCGCTTCCCAGCTGACTGAAATGCGGATGACGGCGCCCCCTGGTGGCCCATAGGCAAGCTTGCTGGCCCTGGGCATCTCCACCTGGCCTGGGGACTCTAGTTTCAGGTGTCCAGGCTGGCTCTGGGGGGACTGGGGAGCAGACAAGATAAAGGGTAGGGTGGTAAGTCCCAGCCACACCTGTGCTGACACCCACCTACTCGGGGCAGGTAATGGGGAGGGGTCTGCTGGGACCTCATGCTTCAGCAGGGCCTTAAAAGACCTTGGACGCTGCGCTTTGTGTGAGCATGTTAAGAACAGGAATTCAGCAAGTGCACCGTCCTTTTGTAACCCTGTTCTAGAAGGCCTTCCTGCCTGAAAAATAAAAACCGAAGGCAACCCACAAAAAGCCTCAAAGCTCTGAAGCAAGCTGGCAGGGGAGGCAGCAGGAATGTGAGGACATACCAAGTCTGTGCCTCCCCTCAGATCCACAAAGGGCTGGGGGCAGGGACTAGCCCAGAGAACGGGGTCCCCCAGGGCCGCTGGCTTGGTGGGAGGAGTGGCCCTCAACACACTCCTTCTGGTTTGTGGGAGGCAAGCGCGCCTGATGGAGAACCTGTGTGCCCAGCTGATGGGCCCGCTGGTGCTGACAGTGGCTGACAGGGCCGTGGCCCCGCCTCAGGAAGCTCCTGGCACTGAAGGGCTGGGGGGGGGAGGCGGGCCTGGCACCCTCCTGGAGGACTGCTGGGGGCTGGAAACAGATGAAGGTCTGTGATGCAAGCAGCGTCTGAAGAAAGCAGGTTGGCTTGAGCTTGGCCTGAGGCCCTGACCTCTGGCCCTGGGCGGATGCCCCCAACAGGGCAGCAGCTGCTGGACAGGTAGCCTTGGAGGGCACGGTGGGGAGAGACCCCAGCCTGCCCGGCTCTGGTGCTGACCGCACTGTGGCGGCTCACACTCACCGGGAGTACACACCATGTCAGGCGTCACGCTCTGCACTTGGCACTTCTCAGTGACGCCTCCTTAAGGTGAGGTGCTTGCTCTGAAAATCCCCACTCACTGGTGGAGAAACCGAGGCTGAGAGGCCACACAGCGAGAGAAGGGAGGACAGAGGTTTGAATTTGGCCTCCCTCAACCTCCCTAGGCAAGTATGGGCATCTGGGACAGGGCTGGCCTGGTTTCCCCTTGGCCCCCACCTTCCTCAGTAACAGGTTTTGGGTTCTGACTGCTCTGGACCAGGTTGCCCCCCGCCCCCAAACAGCCCCATTATGAGATGTTAATATATTTCCGGAGTATTTTTATCCAACATCGCAGGACAGAGACCAGGGCCTGCCTGGGGACGGACGCCCCAGAAGACACACGCCGCTCGGGGAGAACTCAGCTGCAGCAAACTCTGCTCGGGTTTCGGTTTCGTACCTTCTGATGAAGTGCCATGACTTTTATGTTGGGATAACAGCGTGATTTGTTATTTACCAAACGCAGTAGGGGCCCTGCGGATCAATTTCAATAAAACAATGGATTCTAAATGCCGCCAGCAATCTGGCAGTCCCAGTAATCAACTAAACATGTTGTACTAAATGCTACATAATAAATTGGCTATAATAAACTCATCATTATTCTACTGGCTACATTTCAAAGTTGGCACTACAAAAACAAAAGCTCTAGTCTGGGCTTGGCGTTAAGAGAGGGTCCACTCCAGTCTCCATGACTGTGACGAGGGGGTGGGGGACCACGCGCCGCCCAGGGGGACTTGAGGCCACTGCACCTGCACCACCACCTGTGAGGGCCTGGTGTGCACCGCGCCCTACCAGGGCACCCAGGATTGCCGGCACTGGCTCTGACGGGGTGTGGACCCTTTGGGGCAGACGGGAGAAGTAGCTGCCTCTGTGCTGAGCTTCTGCAGGACAAAAGCTCACTGTCACCAAGCCTGGGCCAGGGCCCTCCAGCCGACCAGAGCTGCCTGCGGGACAGGGGGTGCCGCCAGTGTGGTGGGTCCCTGCTCTGTCTCGGGACTGGGCTCCCACGTCCTGTCCTCCCAGTCTGGTGAGAAGGGGCCAGGGAGCACTACGGAAGGTTCCAGGGGTGAGAGCCCCTGAGGAGGCCATGTGTCTCTCTGGGACCACCAGTGGCACAGCCATGGCCAGAAGGGCCCCCGCCCTTACATCCTGGTCTGAGGCAGCCAGGCCCTGTCCACTCCTTGAGGGACCCTCCTTGAGTCTCAGCTCTCTCACCTGTCAGCTGGGGACAGCACTCCCACCTCGGGGGATCAGGGTGGGAATTAGGTGAGAAAATCTATGCCTGTCACCGTCGTGGCACACCCTGGGCTCGGCCCTGTGCTCTGAACTCCTGGCCCAGCCTCTGCCCATCTGCAGCTGGTGGCACAACTGGGCACGGGGGGAAGGGAGTGGTGTTGAGGCCCAATGCTTGGTGATGTGGGGTGCCTTCTGGCACATTCTCACCTCCAGGCCTGCTGGTCCTGGCTGCCGGGGTAGGAGAGGGCTATCGGCTTGGCAGTGGGGTTCCGAGCACGTCCCTTCTGCTGCCACGTGCTATCTCCACTCACAGATCAGTGGACTGAGACCCACAGATGGAAAGTGGTTTGTTTCCTCCTAGAAGGCTGAGCTGGCCTTTTGCCCACAGTGGCATGAGCTAGCCCCTCATGTCCACCTACTGACTTCAGGGAAGTGGAGTGACTGTGGCCAGTGTCCGTGAGCCCTGTAGGCAGGGCGCATTCCTGCAAGTACTTGGCAGCAATGGCTCGGGGCATCTGTCCACCTGAGGTCCATGCACGCGTGCTCAGGTCCCTCTGTGGACGTGTGCTGGGCTCCCATCCCTGCCTGCTGTGGGCTGGCTCCCAGCAGGCAAGCCCGGCAGGGTCAGTGTAGCAGGCTGCCGCGGGGACTCTGGCCCTGACAGCAAGCAGACCAGGGTGACGGCGGAGGAAGCCTCCTGGCCCTGAGAGGAAGCCTGCAGAGGCCTGTCAGCAGGGCTTGGAGCTACCACATCCAGGTGTGTCAGCTGCAGGATGCAAAGGCACCAGGGAAATGGGTGGGGCGTCCACCAGGCTGCTGGTTGTGACCCCAGCAAAATACCTGAAGGCCAAGCCATGGTGGTCTCAGAGGGGTGAATGGCCCCAGGGGCCCAGCATCTGACCTGTCAGTGGTCCAGCGCAGCAAGGGGGTGGAGCCAGGTCCACCCCCGGCCCTGATGCCCTCAGCAGGTCAGTGAAGAGCACCGAGGGTGCTCAGAGACCCCTCCCAGGCCCAGAGCAGTGGCGGGGAGGAGGGGCGTGGTCCAGCCTGTACGCGGCAGCAGGATGGGGCCTGTGAGCAGGACAGTCCCGCCGCCGGTGGGAGGCCATGGCACCTGCCTGCATTGCCTTAGCCATCACCTCAAGGGCCTCCACCCAGAGCCAGACAGGGGTGGCACCGGCAGCTCACTCACCACATGTCTCCATCACGAATTGTGCGGTCATTGGGGGCTCCAGCGTGTCCGTAGTGCAGCACAGCAGAGTTCTCGCCACTGCGGGTACAAGAGTGGGGGGTCCATTGCCGGCCTTGCCTGGCAGGCACCAGGGGCCACAGTCCCCCGAGGGCAGGGCCCTCCATCTCCAGCAGAGGCCCAGGGCGGCTGGCCCAGGCTCACAGCCCGAGGCGGGGGTGGGCTGTGGCCATGCACTCCTGCAGCCAGGCAGCTGGCGGGGGCAGCCCCTCGGCTCTCGGGGGCATCCCTGGCAGCTGCCCTGGTGGCGAGGCCTGCTCAGGTGGGTGGCCCTCTGGGCTGGGGAGGCCTCCAGGGAGGGGCAAGGACATGCAAAGAACAGAAGTGAGGAGGAATGGTCTGTGCACAGGGAAGGCAGGCACAGGCAGCCCCCTCTCCTGGCGGCTCAAGTGAGAGGGGCGGGCTCCGCAGGAACTGCCAGTGCCTCAGGAGCTGCCTGGGACCCTGGGGCCCGAGGGACAGGGGGCTCGGGAGAGCTTCCCTCACAAGCGATGCCTTTAAGAAAAAAAAGGACTTTCAAGTCTGTCCAAAAGAAAAAACCCACCTGGGTGTAATATTTATAGCCCCATTCAGGAGTCTCAGGAATCATAAAAGTAGAAATAATGATTTTTCTCTCTATCCACCAGAGAAGAGCATTTCCAAGGACTGTGATGAGCACATGTTTTATTCATGCTCCTGCCGTGAGCAGCAGCGGAGCTGCTCTGTCCTGGGGGCGGGGCTCTGGGCCGGGGGTGCTCGGGCGACGAGGCGGCTGCCAAAGCCACGCCGTGCCCCATGCAGATGTGCCACCGTGACACACACACAGATACATCTAGAGCCCCCAGACCCACACACAGCCATGGCAAGCCCCACGCAGACATACCTGCGGTAACACACACACACAGAAGTACACACACCCCGGGGGACCATTCGTGCCATATGTAGATACAGCTAGCCAGGGTGCCACACACAGCCACGCCTACAGTGACACAGCCATGCAGACACACACAGCCACACAAACCCATCCAGACCACCATAGCCACAACGTGCCACATACAAGACACACACACACAAAGGGAGCCGTGCACACCCATGCAGACCATGACACACATACCTGTGGCCGTGTCCCACTCCGTCTTCAGGGACACCATCACCCACATGAGAGTGTCTGGCCACAAGGCCATGTGTAGTGCCACCAGGCCATGGACAAAACCACAGCCTCATGGGTCAACACAGCCTGAAGCCACAGCACAGTGCCCACATGCTGTGGGAGCTGGTGTGGAGAGGGTGAGGCAGGGCGGGCAGGAGGAGCAGCTGCCCAGGGGCCCGCTTGCCTGCTCAGCTCCCAGGCTGGTCACATTTACGCCTCCCTTATGGCCACCCCTGCAGAGTGGCCATCGCCCTCTTCAACGCCCCTTTGGGCAGCTGGGCTCCCCCTCTTCACCCAGCATCAGGCTAGCAGGCAGAGGTCATTTTGGCTCCCAAGACTGACTGTCCTGCAGAACGGGACGGGGGGCAGAGCGGCCTCCCAGCTGGGGCAGCTGGGTGCCGTGGGTGCAAGGGAGGCTGCCTTGTGGACTGCCTTGCCTTCCCCATGACCAACCCCACCTGCCAACAGGGAAGGGGTTTTGCATCCAGGATACCACTTACCTGCCGCAAATGCAGGTGTAAGAGCTGTGGCGCATGCCACCCCGCGAGTAGCAGTAGTGCTCGAAGAGGCTGCGGGGGGAAGACGCGTCAGGGTGTCAGGGTGCGGTCAGAAGCATGCGTCTGGCCCCCATCCCCTGCCGAGGGGGACTCTGCAGACCAGGCCTGGTACCAGCCACATCCCCATGGCTGCCCAAGCTCTCCTGCCTGGGCCTGTGAGGCATGCAGCCTGCAGCTGGGGATAGCCACAGGCCTGCAGGCTCAGTGTGCTGGGAGGGGGAGGGCCGGGGCCCAGGGCCCCGCAGGACGGCTGCAGGGCCGGGTGGACCAGCCCGGCCATGGCCACACCAAGCACAGCTGCAGTGCCAAGCCCCAGGACACCACCTCCTGACCCCACCTCACACCGCAGGACCTCAGGGCTCCCAGGGGGCCAAGCTGCTGCCCGGGCTCTGCTCTGGGCTCCCAGGCACTCCAAGTCCTGGCCCCTGAAGAAGCCACCTAGTGGCTGCCCCCTCCCTGCAGCCTGGTGAGAAGCAGGCTCAGGCCGCCCCCACCCCTCCCACCCACCAGCATAGCAGGCCCAGGAGGGGGCCTGAGCATGGCGCTGTGCTGCTGCCATTGTCCCCACAGTGGCGAAGGCCCACCTGTGGGCATGCTAAGGGGCAATGGGGCCCTGTGCATGCCAGCCCGTTTTAGAGAATGCTTATAGGGAGGAGTTTCATCTTCCAGGTGCTGTAAACACAAATTACATATAATTGTTATCACTAGGTATGGGCTAGTTGTTATGCAGGACTTGCTCTGCTCTGCTCTATTCAATCTGTTTCCAGACTTGCCTTCCAAACCTCCCAGGGCAACTGGGTATCTGCGAGTGAAATATTTTAACACGAAGGATGTGGGCAACTGCCAGAGAGGCCAAGAAAGCCATACGCGCTGCCCCCCATAGGCTGTCCCCGTGCCACAGTGGGGACGTGTAGTCTCTGAGCACAAAAGCGCTGCCAGCAATTCTGCCTCAGTCCCAAGAGGCGGTGAGAAGGGGTAGAACTGGGTCACGGCACCTTGCACAGGGACAGCCCAGACACAGCCCTTGGGGGTTGGGGAGAAGGCCGTTCCCCTCCGCCCCTGGCCAAGCCACAGAGACAGGTGTCCTTGTAAAACCGGCTCCATGTTTCCTTTGCTCCCTACCTAGAAACCAGAGTGTCCCACAGCCACGACTCCCCTAGAGAGTGTCCCCGCGGGAGTGGAAGAATACAGAAATTTGCCACGAGCTGTGGGGCTCCTTTAGCTTTGGGGAAGGCAGGCTGCTCCCAACAGAAGACCTCAGAGGCCACACAGCGGCTCCCGAGGTGACATGGTCAGTGGGGTCTCCACCATGGTGGGGGCAAGGGAAGGCCAGGCCATAAGGGGTTCAAGGACAGGTCAGGGTACAGCTGTGTCACTGCTCGGGCCATGCACAAGCAAGCACACTGCACGAGGAAACGGGTGGGGTTGTTCCTTGTCTGCAGCGAGCCTTGGAAGCAGGCCTGAGAAGTCTCCCACTGCACAATTCCCTCAGTAGGGACAATCCTCGTTCTATGACGTAGCTTCTGCTGAAGGGAAAAGTAAGTTAGAGTAAAAGGCATGGCTTCCAGAAGCACTAAACTAAGGAAAGGCTGACCTTGTTTTCACCTGCAATGACAGCCCAACACTGGGTCCTTTTTCCCACCACAGTGACAACTCCACATCCCCATACGGGAAGAGCTGAAAGGAAGAGGAGGCATGCCAAACGCCGAATGCTCACTCTGGCCTAAAAGAGTTTAAAGTTCTGGAAAACTGGGAAAAAGAGTTTAAAGTTCAGCACCTCACTCTGAATTAACTTTTCTGACACAGCATGAAGACAGTTGGGTGCTCTGGTGGCAGCAGCAGGTGGAGGTGCCGGGATGACTTCTGCTCATGTTTATTGGGGGCTCCCTCTGGTGCCTCACCCCCTGGGCAATCTGGGCCAAGAGTGGGGGACCAGGGGCACAGAGAGATGGGAGTCTGACTCGTTTCTTGTTTGCAAGGGTGGGGGCTGGAATGGGGCTACAGGCTTGACAACGAGGGGCTCTGGCACAGCCTGCTTGGGGCTCAGGGCTGGGCTAGGGCGACCTGGAGAGAGAGGGGCCCTGAGGACAGAAGGCAGAGGGCTCACATTTCCCACCTGATGGTTCCCAGAACAAGGTGGCACCAAGAGGACGGTCACTAAAGGCTCCTCTACGCCTTCATGGAAGACGTGGCAGACTGGGAGCCGGGGGAGGGGTCCAGCTGAGCCGTCACCAGAGGGGGCTGTGGACTGACCACAGGCTTTGGCCAGATGCTGCTGATAGTCGGCCCTCTGGAACCAAAATAAATAGGATGCTGGCGGACTAGTTAGCCAGAAACCTGCCTCAAGTAGGCAGAGGGGTCGCATCAAATATAACAGGCAGAGCTGTGAGGCTCTGAGGAAGGAGGAAGCCAAGGCCAGAAAGAAGAGGGAACCGTCAGTCCCGGGAGTCTAGAGGCCTTGCCTTTAACGGAGAGTCCCTCTACCCCACCCCCACCCTCCACACACAGCTGGGTCTTGTTCGGTGCTGCATGCTCGGCGCAAGGGTGGCCTTGAGGACAATTCACCATCATTGCAAGGAGGCCACAAGGGAGCAGGGCAGCCACAAACCCGGCAGGGCAGCCACGGACTGAGCTGGGCAGCCATGCCCTGCCTGCCCTCCCTCTTCACACACACACACTGAAGGTGAACTCACAGTCCAAAATGATAAAACACGCCAGAAAAGAGTCCACAAGGGTTGTCAGACACAACCAACAGCAAGCTGAGACCCCCAAAGACTTGAGAAAATAGAATTATCCATCAACACATATAAAATAATTAATGCCTGAAAATAGATCATGGAAAAGAGAACAGGCCGATTTCAACAAGGACCAAATCAAAGTTCTGGAAATGAACAATGAATCTATCCACAGGCGACTGCAGACAAAGTAAAACAAGCAGGAGTTTCCTCTAATGCATTTTCTACCTGCTCTTCTAGTAGATGTGCAAAGCTCATGTGCAGGCACGAGTGATGGGCTCACCCAGAAGAGGATGGGGTGGGGGGCACCTCGATCAGGCTCATGGTACAGTCCCACTGCCTTCCCCATGGTGGGGAGGGGCCTCCTGGTGAGCGGGGGGTGGGCAGCTGCTCACTCTCCTAGCCCACCCATCCCATGGACATCCCTGCTGCCCGCGGCCCCTGAAGCCATTTCTCTAATGCCCTGGCCTGTAAATTTCTCCCAAGCAAGGCTTGGGTAGCAAATGCTTTGCACCCAGGCATAAAGAGGTCTACAGAACCTGGGAGGATGTGCGCCATGAATAATCAGGCGGGTGGTGATCCTGCAGTGACAGAAGGGACAGGCCTGTTTGTCAGTGCCTGGAGAGGGCTAATGAGGTTTCAAGGCCCAGATCTGCCGGAAGGGTGGCTGCACCTGTCCAAACCACGGAAGCGTTCCAGGGCACCGAGGCCCAGCTCCTGCCCTCTGGGGTGTATTGTCAAATAAGATAAGCCACAGCCCGAGAAAAACGCATTTGCTGCCCAAGGTAATGGCAGAAGGGCTGCCCTAAGCAGTGGGGCAGCAAGTGTGGGAAAGTTCTCAGTACAGCTGGGAGCCCAGCCCGGACAGGGCCGGGGACCAGTGGGGGCTGTCTGCGGAGCGGTTACTTTGTTCCCACTTACCAGGTTGGGCCTCAAAGGGCCTCGGGGTCCCAATGGGGGCAAAGGGGAGGCCAGGCGAAGAAGTGTGGAAGGGAAAATGAGTAGTGGGTGGTGGAGCACCCTCAGCTGAGCAGCAGGTATAGGGGAGTGGGGAGTATGGGCACAGGGTTCAAAAGCTGGGGAGGGGGGGCAGAGGGTGGGGGCCAAGGTGTTCTGAGGGGTGGCAGCCCACACCCCTGTGACTGCACCCATGGGCGGGTGGTGCCACACACTCTCCCCTGCTCACGCGGCCCCCAGCCCCCAAAGCCCTGTGGGTTGCCCCCCACCAGGTCCTGGTCTGTGTTCTTCCCCGAGGACCTGCCTGCCCTGTGCCCAGGTGCCAGCCTCTGGGGACACTGCTCAACACAGGCTCAGGAGCCAGACCCCAGCTCTGCCACTCACCGGCAGTGACCTTTCCATGCTTCGGCTTCTCACCTGCACAATGGGGACATCAATTGTCCCACCTGCCCCGGGCTGCTGTGTGGTACTGATTTAACACATGAGAAGGACCTCAGTGCCATGAGTGGCCCACACCAAGCACCACATACAGCACCCGTGAGCCACCCTGCTCTAACTGTCCAGACACGGTGGGGGCCCTCGTGCAGGCTGGAGGTAGGAGGGCCTGGGTGCTGGCTGTGACAACCCACCTCTCAGCCACTCCTTTAGAACCAAACAGAACCTGCTAGACCGCGGCCTCGATATCCAGCAAAGCTGAGCTCTCTGAGGCCTGGATGCCTGGAATGGCCCCTATGGCTGCCCACCAAGCCCACGGCAGGCCCGGGCATCCCCAGGATGGCGGCCAGAGAGAAAGACGTGTCCTCCGTGACCACTGCCCAGGAAAAAGGTGCACAAACGAGCTTTCTGGTTGGCCAAGGGCATTCTCAGCTGCCCCCGACCCGCCCAAGCTGCTGATCCGGAAGTCTAGCATCCTCGGCCCCGTGCCAGGGCCTGGAGGGTGTGAAAGGAGGGAAGGAGGGGAGTGCAGTGTCGGGACGCTGGGGGCCAACCGTGCCCTGCGCTAGTCTCAGTCCTGGCGTACTTTCCACTCCTGTTTCTTTACCGTAATCGGCCACTATTACGTTTTCTGGGTACAAATGACCATCGTCACATGATAAATGTGATGAGCCTTTTGAAGATCTATCCGCTTATTGAAGGAAAATTCTTTCCATGTTAAGAAAAAGTGCTGCCCTGTGACCAGCAGGAGTGTTTTCCCAGCCCTACGTGGGAGAAGCAGCAGTTGCTGAGTCCCGGAGCCACACCTAGAGGAAATTTCCAGTAATGGACCTGGCTGAAGAAGGAGAATTTCCTTCACATGGAACTGGAAGCACTGACCAAATTATCCTTGGGTTCAGGGGAGGTTGGAGGCTGCTCCCCTTCCTTTCTTCTGGGGTGACCAAGGGGTGAAAAAGAAAACCAGAGCAGCCTCCGGCAGCATTTAGCATTTATAGATACCCTCTGAGGTAGAGGCTGCTTGCTCGTTCCACGTCACAGCTGAAGCACCTGTGGCTCAGAGCGATCCTGTGCTGCGTGTGGTCAGGGAACATGCCAAAGCTGGGAGTGGGGTTGGAAGCAGCTAACCTCGACGGCCGCCTGAGGACCGAAGGGGTCAGGGAGAAAGGCTTTGCTCTCCTGGATACTGGAGGCGATGTTGCGTCATAACCCCAAGCAGGCCTTGCTGTCACATGCATGTCACACGGCCATGCTGTCCCCAGGAAGGTGCCCCAGGCGGGCCTGTGAGAGGAGGAGCTGGCGGTCTGGGAGAAGCCCCTGGGGCGCAGAGGCCCCGAAGGAGAGAGGCAAGGGCTGCGGCAAAGATGGAGCGGGTCATAGAAGGGAGCCAGGTCATAGAAGGGAGTGGGGAGCACAGAGGGAAGACGTCTTATCAAGGTACCAGGTGATTAGCATTTTAATTGGATAATTGGGGATTCTAAATTGTCTATCTCATATTAAGCATAACCCAGGACATGACATGACATTCAATTAACAAATCTTCCCCTTTATTCTTGACACGCTTGATTAGGTTGGGTTTCTGAGTTCCCCAGAATCAGTTACTGGATAAAGCACCTTATCTCCTTGTTACTTGGCAAAGTCCTGGCTACATCAGACTGCTAATAACCTCATACAAATAAATGGAAGTGATATCAGACATTCTCTACACAAAGAAAAAAAAACAAAAGTCACCTATAATCTTACCACCTGGAGATAGCCTCTACCAAATATTTGGTTACCATCCAACCAGGCACTTTTCATGCATAAACACAGATTTTAAAAATAATTGTAAACTGATTTTTAAAAGTCACCTTTTTACTGAAGTATAACACGCATACAGAAAAGGACAAAAATCATGAAGGTGCCAACACGACGGATTTTCAGAGACTCCTAGACACTCCCAGTTCCCCCCGGCCAGCACCCCCTCCCCACGGGGCGCCTCTGCTCTGACTTCCAACACTGGATTCCTGTTGCTATTCTTGAATGTTCTTTAAGTGGAATCAAAAAACATGGACTCTCTTGTGTCTGGCTTCTTCTGCACCACACGATGCCTGTGCAACGTGCCCGGGTGTGGGGAGTGGGAATTTGTTTATTCTCATTGCAGGCTGGTGCTCCACTGGCAGAATATGACCCAGTGCACTTTCCGTTCTGCTGTTAGGAACACTGCTGCGGTGGGCCTTCCGGAACGGTCTTTCCGGCATGTAGGTGAGGAATGAGAATGCTATGGTGTAGCTTCAGCTAGAGCAGGTACAGCCATGCAGTTCTCCCAAGTAAGCTGTATCAATTTATTCACAATCTCATAACCTCTTCCACTTCCTGTAACAAGGATGTTTCTCCTGGCAATAGACACACATCTATTCTATTTTTATTTTCAGTGCTGTCACTATGTCCAGGGTCTTACGACTTCCCCCATGGCCACCAACCTGGACGACTGCGAGGGGACCCAGCTGGCCTCCCTGCTGCCACCCTCGCCCCCAGAAGAACAGGACCCACGGGAGGGAGGGCGTTGACAGTGACGTCAGGTCAAACCCCAGCCAGGCTCCCACCAGCAGCCCCACCCCTCTCTGCCTCACCCCAGGCGGCCTCCCTGCTCCTGGAACCTTGGGGCTGCTGGGCCATCCCGGGGAGCCCTAGGCCACTCCCCTTCTCAGGGCGGCCTGGCCTGTGCCCCAGACGAAGTACAAGTCCCTCCCCCTGGAACCCTCACCACCGTCCCACGCTATCTATCAACCCACCTGCCTACCAGACGCCTCTCACCACCCATTAGGCAGGGTTTTGTCTCTTTTGTTCCCTATCGTGTCCCCAGAGCCTAGAAGAGTGCCCGGCACCTGGGGGGTCTTCACTAAGGGTCTGTCGAGTGTATGAATAAATGAATGGGTGCCCGGGCAGTGCCACAGCTAAGTCACTTCCCAATTTCACCCTGTTAGCTATTGAGGCTGTTTCCACATCTGTGACTGCGGATGCACACACCTGGTCACTGCTGCAGGTCAGGCTCCTAGACGCGCAATCACCAAGCCAAAGCACGTGCATGCTTTTCAGTCTTAGGGCATGTTCTACCCAACAGACCCCAGAAAGCATCTAAGGATCTTGGGGGTCCTAGGCAGTGCACCACAGTGCCTGTGTGCCCGCAGGACTCTGAAGAGGGTGGGCAAAACAAAACAGCTGCTGTTGTTTCACTGGTCAACTCTCCCATCACTGTGCCAGGCAGCCCCCTGCTGCTGATGCTACTTTTAATGTCTCAGCTGAGATCCTGGCACTGTGAAGAACTATCCCTAAAGACTCTGGAGACCCAAGTGACCCCTGTGACTGTCTCTACTTCTGACGCCTTCTTAAGCCAAAGTGGTTGACGCTCCAGGAGCCAGCCGACCCGTGCCAGCACCGGAGGCCTCCACAAAGGAAATGGACTATGTTCGCTGAAGAACGGCTAGAAGCTCTGAAGATCTTGTTCAATAAGAACCTGTACCCAAACCCTAGTCTTCTGAAAGAAATGGCCTTTAAAATGGGTGTACATCCAACAGAACTGCAGGTTTGGTTCAAGAACCATAGCGCAAAACTCAAGAGAGCAAAATAAAAACATATTTGGCAAAACCAAGAAGCTCAACACCAGCAGTTACCTGAGAAAGGAGTCAAGACCAGTCCTTCCCAGGGAAACATGGACACACCACACAGACCCCTCTGGGGGCTTTTCCTGTCTCCTTAGTCTACAAGGATAATTCAGGACCCTCATTCCAACTTCACACATGTCCCGACTTGGCTGTTGCCAAGATCCTAACACATAACTGCCTCTATACCACTTTGTAATCCAAATTCTTCCCCCAAGCTTGGATTGTCTCTTCATCTCTACAAGGAACTTAAGCAGCATTTTAAGTTCTCTCTGTCGCAACTTTTCTATAAAATCTCAAATGATTCCCAAATAGTGAGTTCATCCTCGGGCTCTGCGTTTAGGATGCTCAGGCTAGGACATGGCCCCTGAAAGATAAATTAAAAAAAAAAAAAAAAAAAAAAAAAATCACATATCCATGGTAGACAGTCTGCTGGGTACTGAATCACGCCCCCCAGAAGAACTGTTCAAATCCTAACTCCTGATCCTGGGGGTGTGAACTCATTTGTGACTAGGATCTTCGAAGATTCCACTAGGATGAGACCAAATTGAATCAAGGTGGGCCTTAATCTTACAGGACTGCTAAGAAAGGAAATGTGGACATGAAAGTAGAAGCCCCAGGAGGAGACCAAGGAAGACAGATCACCATGTGACAGCGGCACGCCAGCCACTGTCAAAAAACTATGCTCTTGGGAGAAAGCACAGCCTGCCAATATCTTTATTTTAGACTTCTAGCTTCCAGAACTGCAAAACAATAAATTCCTGTTTATAGCCAAAAATTTAAAAATTAAAAAAAAAAAAAAAGCCTTTCAATGTTTCATTGGTTAGCTAGCAAGTTTGCACATTTTCATGTTTCTTTCCTCATACTTCTGCCTTTCTAAACTGCCTGCTTCTTTTTCAAACATTTGAAGTTCATCTTTTTCTTATTGATCCTTAAGGGCTTTATCTATGAAGGATATGAGCTGGCAGTTGTGACTATCCTATACATAGCAAATTTGCCCCTTTGCCCTTTCATTTCTTTATGGCACTTTTGGATGGATAATTTACATTTTTATTTTCAGGTCTGTCAATTTTTTTCTTCCTTTATGGATTCTTCCTTTGGTATTATATTTAAGAATCCCTTCCCTGCTCTACAGTTCTATTAACTATATCACCTTTTGTGAGTTTTCTGTTTTTACATTGACTTTATTATTCCATCTTGAATTTATTTTGATGGGGGCATGAAGTGGGGGTCTAATTTTACTTTCTTTCACCACCTGCCCCTGGCATGCAGGCTTGGAACTGACACTTTTGTTGTCACCCGACTGGTTTGGGACTGCCAGATGCTCTGGGGCAGAAACCTTCCACCTCTCTCCCCCAGCAGCTGGCCCTGCTTTAGACCCCTTGAGAGCCTTCTTTGCTGGTTCCTGGAAGGAGGGACAGGACACCCGGCACAGGAGCTGTAGACATGAGCAGGACACCATTGTGCCCAGGATGGTGACAACACACAGGGAAGACGACACACGGAGCTCGCAGCACACCTCTCAAGCCAGGAAGTCCAGGTGTATAACTCTACCCATTTGGGGACTGACACCCTGAGAAGGCTCTGGAAGAGCTGGGTGAATAGATGTATACTTTGTGGTCTGCTCGCTGCCTTATCTTGAGATAGACGCCTGCTTACCTTGGACCCAATATCACTGTCCTGCTGACTTCAGCAGTGACATGGTTCTCAGCCCTAAGCATTGTCCATTTTAGGACCAGGTCACCCCAGGAGTAACCCAGGGGAGCACAAACCACAGTGACAAGGAAGCAAAAAGGTGGTGGAGGGAGATGAGCCTTGGTTCCCATGACCCAGAAGTCATTTTCTCTCCAAAGGACACTGTGAAATAAATCCTCTGCCTCTACCCGCAAAAGGGCAGGAGAAGGAAGCCAAGTTTGCGGAGCCACTGGTAGGCGGGGGGACTTTCTTTAAGCTCCCAAAGCACGTGAAGAGTCCGTGAGAAGACATCATGTGGCGCTTGGATAAACATTTAATTTTCTGCATCAGGTAGTCATTTTAAAGTGTTACTTTCCATTTACAGCAAATAATACTGGGCTTTCCCTCATGACAGGGATATAAAGCTTTCTTTAAAAATACACTTAAAAAAAATGAGTCATTTAAAGAAAATGATTAAGCAAATAATAGTAGAAGTGGGACAAGGATCTCGTAGAAATTGTGAGGCTGATGGGTGAGTGACAAGAGCTGGAAATTCTGCTTTAAGGCTTCTTCGAGGAAAAGCCTGTTTTATTTCTGTATAGAAGAATGGGGGTACTTTGGTCCAGAGGCTCCTCCAAGAAACAGGACCCAAGTTCTTTCCTGTGCCTGAACCTGCTCAGTGGCCCTGGGCCACCTGGGCCACGCCGTGCTGCTGTGCTGGCACGTGTGCTCAGGCAAGGGCCTCCTTCACCCCCCGTGAGCGCCTTCCCCCACAGTGTGCTGTTCGAGAAGGCTGGCAGGGTCTCGCCAGGCAGCATTCCCACCCTCCTTCAGGAGCTCACCAGGAGGTCGGGCCCCAGACGCAGCCTGGCCAGGGTGAGGGTGGATTCTCTCGGAGGCTCTGGCATGTGAGATGCCAGACCAAGGTGGAAGAGCCCTGTATGGGCCAACGCCCCACCTGGACATCTTGGAGGTGCCACCCTGCCTTGACTCCCCCCAGGTCATCAGCTCACCGAGATGAAAGAATGAAAGAAACAAAATGGGAAGGTCTCCCCCCATTTCCTCAACGTGGAACCTGGAGACAAAGGGGCCACCCACTGCAGTCGGGACAGAACCTCAAATCATTCCTTCTAGCAGGAAAACATACCTGACTTGGCTTTCTCAATTTGTAACTGAGGTGAAATTCACCTAACATAAAATCAACCATTTTAAAGTGAACAATTCCATGGTGTTTAGTGTCTTCATGATGTCGTACAATTGCCACCGCCCATCGAGTTCCAAAACCTTTTTGTGCCCCCAAAAGAAACCTCTGCCCATTCCCCCTTCCCCAGCCCACCAACAATCTGTGTTCTGTCTCTGTGGAGTTACCTATTCCAGATATTTCAGATAAATGGAACCATACGGTATATGACCTTTTGTGCCTGGCTTCTTTCGCTCAAGAGGATGTGGTCAAGCTTCCCCCACGTCATGTGCACCAGAATTTCACTCTTTTAAAGGTTGAATAATATTCTGTTCTACGGACAGACCAACATTTTGCTGGCCCTTTGTCTCCTGATGGACCCTTGGGCCGTCTCCACCTTGGCCAGCGTGGACGGTACCGCTGCAACCAGGTGTGTGTAGGCACCTGCTCAAGTCCCTGGTTTCAACTCTTTGGGGTAAACACCTGGAGCAGAATTGTGTGCGCTTTGCTTTTTGAATCCCTTTAGGGATTATGTGTGTTTTTCAAAATAAAGTCCAGTGTTACTTTATTTCTAAACATCAAACTGCTTTCTCAGCCTTCCTATCTTACAGCATTTCACAAATATATTGTCCTGGACATAATTTCCTCCGGAAAGGGCCATTTTATGCTGCGCCTTTCCACACTGGGGGTCTGAGGCAGGTGCTCTCCTCCCCCCAAGGCGAGCCCAGCTCTGGGCAGGCCCCTTTGCCCCCCTCTCTCTTCCCAATCTGTGGACCCACAGCAGGGCCCCGGCCTCCCTCCCAGGTGTCCTCATGTGACATGCCAATCAGGTTCCATAGGGCGCCCCAAGGACGGCAGGCATTTGGATGCCAGGGACTGAGTACAAGGAATGGTTACCCGGGTGAGGGGAGGGAGGCAGCCCGAGGAGGAGCCCCGACACGCGGCCCTGGGCCCCCAGAGGAGCCTGGCCAGGTGGAGCTCTTCGGAGGCATCCAGGAACCGCAGTGCCAACGACTGAGCACAGACCTAGGTAAAGGGGGACCGAGCCCGCTCTTGCAGGGCCAGGCCTGGGGTCCTCCCCCACCCCCATGCGTGGCTGCATTTACGGTGGCACCGTGGCTGTTCAGTCCGAATGGCCGAAAACCCTGATTCTAACAAGGCTTCTCATTCTCCAAATGTTATTTTAGTCACACTCTATTGAAGGAGCGGCAAGAACGCTATTTATCACTTTAAAGTCTTTATCCACTTAAGATGATAAATGGGGGCTGTGCTTGGGCTGCCCCTCTAGAAAGATCAGCCCTGCAAAGAGGAGGTGCCGCCCCAGGCACCCTGGCCAGTGCTGGGGTAGGGGAGCCCGACCTGACTAAGTGGACCTTCCGGCACAGCTGCATCTGCATGCTTCCACGGGGCTCAGGAGCGGGCCTCGGCCACGGCCCAGACACGGTGGGCCCGCTGTCCTTAACCCCTAGGGCCCACGCACTTAGGTAGCAGAAGTCACCTCCAGAGCCTCAGAGGCTGGAGCTGGCACAGGCGGGCGGCACAGGGACGTCCACTCTGGGTCCACAGAGGCTGGGAGGCACGATTGGAAGGCTAACTTGTGTACTTAGGTTCCTAAAATTACTTCTTTGTCTGCAGGATGCCAGAAACAATCCCCGTGAATTTTAATTTGGGGGAACATAAACCTATTTATCAATAGCTAATTAATAAGGTCTAAGTCTTTTGATGACAAGATGATTAAACTGTTTTTGAATTAATCCATTTTTAATTAAAATGCTACCCTCTCTTGGTTTCTGGATGTGTTTGCAAGGAAGCCTTAAGAGAGGCCCTGTTTTTAAATCTGCATTATATAAAGCCAATAATGAGAAGAACTTGTGCTTTTAATTATATTTCGGTCATTCCTTGCCTACCGATGCAAAGTTACATATTCTTTCTTCATAGCACCAGCACTGCTAGGCAAAGCCAACTGACAAATCCTGTCTTGGTGATCTGTGCCACAACAAAAGTGCCTGGAGGAAAGCTGTGGCTCGTGCTGACAGCTGCCACTCTAACTGAGGCGGCCCTCCCTGCCGGGCAGCGCTCCTGGCCCTTGGCCTCTGAGAGCCACCCCCCACGCGGAAGCCCCGGCTCCAAGACTCTGGGCCCGCCCTCTCTTGTCCAGCCACGAGGGAGAGAGCCCTTGACTTCTCCACTCCCCACCCGGTAAACGCTCTGAGGCATCTCAACACAATGACCCACAGGAGGCCCCGAATCACCACCGTACTTCAGAAAATTCACAGAAAGTGACCGGAGCTTGGTGGCAGTGGAGGGAATCGGGCCTAGGGAAGGCCTTGCCGGGCCGCGGCAGAGAGCCTGGGCATCTTCGTATGGCTCAGTGGGTCCTGAGCTCTCCCTTCCAGGCCGCCCCACGTGCCCAGCTCGAGGCACAGAATCAAGGCGGCTACCCCCCAACACCCATCCCGAGCCCACCCTGGCCAGCACCCTTCAGACCCTCTCGTCGGGATCGCTGCAGCCCTTCTCCTCACTGCCTCCTCCTCAACCAGCCTGGCCCCTCCAGCCCACCTGCTGCCCTGCTGGCCTCTTAACCACGGCCCTGCATGGTCCACCTGCCCCCCAGGAGGCAGGGGCTGGAGGGGGCTCTGACCGACCCTGGGCATGAGCCAGGCCTCACCAGGGGCTACGCAAGCCAGTCTGTGAGGAAGCCAGGGCACCTCGCCTCTTGCTCGTTGCCAGTTACCACTCGTCCAGTATCTGAGCACACTCAGGCCTATGAGGGAATAATTCTCAGAGATTGGGGCCCACCTTGCAGAGGGAGGACTCCTGTGACTTGGTGGGAACTTCCCGCACATGGCTGAGCCTCAGGGACAAGACCAGTTCTTAGTTTCCTCCATTGTGAGAGGAAGCACAGGCCTCCAGGCCTCAGTGGGCCTCCCAACCATTCAGTTCATGCCACCCCACTCCCACTTCCAGGCCTGACCCAGCCTTTAGGACCCAGCTCAATCTCACGGCCCCAGGAACCTCCCTGGGGGCCCCCAAGTGGCCTCTCCCTTGCCCCACTCACACCACAGACACAGGCCCGGGCTCATACATACCCCTCAGAGCTCCTAGTCTGCTAAGCCTGAGCCACTGTGCCTACCTTTTCCCTCCCAGAAGGAGGCCCAGAGCTGAGCACACAGTAGGGCCTCAGCAAACAGCTGACCAACAGTAACCCAAGGCAGGGAAAGTGGCCTGAACTCGCTGGATGACTGAAACAAAGCAACACTGACATGCACACGCACAGCCTTAAACCCCATCTGTCTGGAAAGAGCCCTGGGCAGGGATCCTGCTGTGTGCCCACTGCTCTGCCTCCTCCCTGCAGTTAGGCTGGGACCCTGTGGCTGACTTCCTGCCAGAGGGAAGGGCAGTGGGCCAAGGCTCTGAAGGGTGGGTGTGAGTGCCCCATGCTTTCTCTCTTTCTCCGTTCAGAGCTGGTGGAGTGGGCAACGGATGCAGCCCTTAGTCGTCCTGGAGGAGACCTGCCTCGGACTGAAATGCGAGCGAGAAATGAAGCCGCTGAGATTATCCTACCCTGACTAATACATATGGGAATATGAAACACGGAAGGGTGGAATTTTATATAAGTAGCACAAAGACATAGTCCAAAGACAATGGGTCAACGGAGCAGCCATTTAGTGGGGGCAAAAAGGCCAGAATCCTTCCTTAATCATTACTCTTAGAAGATTTTAGAAATACTTAAATAATAAAAAAAATGAAACTATGAGGATATATATGTTCAATGTGTGGATAATTATACACATGCATACGTGCACACACATATATACATGTATATACATATACCCACATATACCTGTACACGTCTGTATACATACATGCCCATGTGTACAACTATGCGCAGTAATGATAGACAATTATTTATTAGAGAAGTTGTAGGTTTACAGAACAATCATGCATTAAATACAGAGTTCTCATATACCACCCTATTATTAACCCTATTAACACCTATTATTAACCCTATTATTAACCCTATGATAAACACCTTGCATTAGTTTGGTACATTTGTTACCGTGATGAAATAACATTTTTATAATTGTATTATTAATTATAGTCCATGTTTACATTTGGATTTACTGTTTGTGTAGTTTAGTCCTATTTTGTTTTAATTTTTATTCTAGTAACATACATACACCTAAAATTTCCCCCTTTAACCACCTTCAAATACATAATCCAGTGCTGTCAATTACAGTCACAATGTCATGCTACCATCACCACCATACATTACCAAAACTTTTCCAACATCCCAAATAGAAAAACTGCAAAATTTAAGGATTAACTCCCCACGTCCTACCCCCACCCCTGGTAACCTATATTCTAGTTTCTGACTCTATAGTTTGCTTATTCTACTCACTTCATACCAGTGAGATTACACAGTATTTGTCCTTTTATGTCTGCTTATTTCACTCAACATGATATCTACACGGTTCATCACGTTGTTACATGTATCAGAACTTCATTCCCTTTCACAGCTGAATAATATTCCTTTGTACATATATACCACATTTTGTTTATCCATTTATCTGTTGATTGTCACTAGGGTTGCTTCCAACTTTTGGCAACTGTGGATAATGCCATTATGAACACCGGTGTGCAAACATCTAAGTCCCTGCTTTCAATTCTTTTGGGCATATACTTAGAAGTAGGTTTGCCAGCTCATATGGTAATTCTATACTTAACTCTCTGAGGAACCCGCCAAACTGTCTTCCACAGCAGCTGCACCATTCTACATTCCCACCAACAATGAATGAGTGTTCCTATTTCTTACATTCTCTCCAACACTTGTAGTTTTCTGATTTTTTAAAATAGTAATCATTCTAATGGATGTGAAATGATATCTCATTTTCATTTTGATTGGTATTTCCCTAATGTCTAATGATGAGCATCTTTTCGTGTGCTTTTTGGCCATTTGTATATCTTCTTTGGGGGTGTATCTTATTCAAGTCTTTTGCTCATTTTTAAATTGGATTGTCTGTATTTTTGTTGTTGAGTTGTAAGATTGCTGAATACATTCTGGATATGAAACCCTTATCGGGTACGTGGTTTCCAAATATTTTCTCCCATTGTGTAGTTGTCTTTTTACTTTCATGATGAAGTCCTCTGATGCACACACGTTTAATTTTGTGAGGTCCCATTTATCTATTTTTTTCTGTTGTTGCTCATGCTTTTGGTGTAAAATATAAGAAACCATGTGCCTAACACAGGGTCCTGAAGATGCTTCCCTACATTTTCTTCTAGGAATTTGATAGTTATAGTTCTTATATTTATGTCTTTGACTTAGTTTGAGTTAATTTTGTTTATGATGTGAGGTAGGGGTCCACCTTCATATTTTTGGCATATGGAGATCCAGTTTTCCAAGCACCATTTGTTGAAGAGACTCTTCTTTCCCAATTGAGTGGTCTTTGCTCCCTTGTCAAAAATCAGTTGGCCATAAATGTGAGGGTTGATTTCTGAGATCTCAATTTGATTCCATTGGTCTATGTATCTTGTCCTCGTGCCACTACCACACTGTTTTGATTATTGTGGCTTCCATAGTAAGTTTTAAGATTGGGAAGTATGAGTCTTCTAAACTGATTCTTCTTCTTCAAGAGGGCTTTGGCTATTTGGAACTCTCTACACTTCTACATAAATTTGAATATCGGCTTTTCCATTTTTTTAAAAGAATTTTTTGTAAATACTTTTTAAAGAGAAAAATCATAAAATCATAAAAATGGAAGACAACATGCAAGTGGATGGATTGTATCAAAGAAGTAAAAAAGGCCTATGTAATGCAAAGGTGTAAACTACACAGGAAAGGAACAATTTGACTATTTACATGTAAGAAAGAGGACTTAGATGTAAAATAAATAGGACTTAAGTGTAATAGGACTTAAATGCAGGACTGTCAGTCAACCACAAGAGCAAACTGTGCAATGGACAGATACGCCATGAAGACAAATGTGCAAGAAACACGTGCAAAGAAGTTTAACTTCACCCATAATCAAAGAAGTGCAAATAAATATGATATTATTTTTCCCTTATTAGATGTATAAAGACGAATAAAAATGAAAATCACAGAGTTAACCACAGGACCAAGTGGGCCAGCAGGCGCTCCTGAGGGTGTGCCCAGCGCGGTGGCCGAGAGCATGGCTTCTGGAGTGGGGGCCCCTGGCTCCTCCAAGACTGTGTGCTCTGGGACCTTGGGCAAGTATCTTAAAGTCCTCCTGCCTAACAGGATGAAATGAGGAACCCCCCACGAAGCACACAGTCCGTGGTCAGCAGACATTAGTGCCATCAACCGCTGTGATGGGATGACAATTTTTGGGGGGGCCTTTTGGCTTTGGGTACTGAAATGTTCCCCAGCAATTCTACTTGCAGGAATTTATCCTAAAGAAACGATCGGCTAAATGCCCAGCAGATGGACAGACAAGTCGATCATCACAGTGGCATTCGCACTGGAAGGTTGGAAGCCGCCCGATGTCTCCGGGGAAGAGGCCTGGGTAAATGTACCAGGGTGGGGCCACAGACATTGAGAAGATTTCTACCTCACACAGGAGGAAGGAAAAAACCCCGCCAAGTGGGACCTTACCAGACCAAATTCTGTCTCGCTGTGCCCTTAGATCCAGAGGATGTCTGGCTAAGCAGCAGGGGTGAGCAAACCCCTGCCTCACAGGATTTGTCCCATAGCTTGTCTATAATCTTCTGTACTAACTGAATTTCCTTCCAGCATATACATTATCTTTTTATCAGGGTAAAGCTGTTTTTACTTTGGAACTATTTTTTTGGTTGAAAATAAAAGCCACCTGTCCAGACCAGCTCCCGTGGACCCAGCCTTCCCCGCCTCACCACACCTCTCCCCGGATGTTGTTGTTCCCAGGGGACAGAGCCCACAGGTGAAGCAGATGTGAGCTAGGATGTCACCACCACGCCACCGCCAGGGGTCGCGAGTGTACACTCCTGCCACCCACAGGGCACCTGGAAAACGCTTCAGCCTGGCTTTAAGGCCCACGATTGTCTCTCTCCTTTCTACATCACTGTAATCTCAGCACAACTCCTTTGCCCAAAGTCTGATGGCCTCAGGTCCCACCTGGAGGCCACGGCCGGGCCCTGCCCTCCTTATCCCAAGCCCGTGCTGGGAACTTCCCAGAGAGGAGACTAGAAAACAGCACAACCCGTTCTCCCCCGACTGTGCCCAAGACGAGTCATCTGAAATTCTTTCTATCAATTTTTCCACTTTTCCTTCATCCCCCCCGCTGCCTTGCACCTCTGTGATTTGCTGCCCAGGAGGGGCAACAAACTCAAAGACTTTTCTCCCAGCCTCTCTGGCAGCATTTCTGCCTGAAGCCAGGTGCTTAAACCCTAGCGGTGGGGCCACTCCTCTCCCATTTCCAGGCCTTACGATCAAACTGGGAAGACTGAACCCAAAGTGGCTGCCACCAGTCCAGAGGCCACAGGAGCCCCTTAAAGACGGAGGCCAGGAGGAAACCTCCTCGGGTGAGGCTGATGCTATTGGAAGGAAATGGGGACCCCTACCCCTTTGTCCATCCGCAGACTTCCCAAACTTCCTCCATCGCACCAGCAGGTACAGAAACAAACCCTGAAGGCCAGGCTCTTTGGTGCAGGGTTTGGAGAATCCAAACCACAGGAATGTCTGCTCAGCCCTGCTTCAGAAGTCCAATTATCTCCCTTCCTTGGAGTTGGATTCTTTGGCAAAGCCTCTGCCTGCACAAGGTCTCCTTTCTGCAGGGTATGTGGGAGGGGGAAGGGGGTCTGAGACTGGGTAGGAAATCAGCCTCACCTGCTTCCTCTGATTGCCCACAGCCACTCCGTGGACACTACACTTAAGCCAAAGGAGCTTCTCACTGCCATGGGGCTACCACACAGGATGGGCAGAGCTTGCAGTCCCAGAGAGCAGACTTAAGAAGCAAATTTGCCTCTCGTGCTGTTGCTGGGAAAACCTCAGATATCCATCTCCCCTGTGAGCAGGAGGAAGCTACTCTGCCCAGGAGGATGGCGCTGTTATGTGCAAACGAGCCTGAGCCTGCCACTGTGGACCGAGTCGGCAGGTACACGGCAAATTACTCAGAACACATGAAACATTGCCCTCGCCAAATCCCCCTAGATGGAATTCTCTGATTCGGCAAACAGCTCAGATCTGAATGGATTTCCACTCACAGCCTCTAAATCTGCCATTAAATGTGTAGCTGCATGGCAAAGGAGTGAAGTCTGATACAGCAGTGTCTCCTGCGGGGCTCCCAGGCTTCTGCCACGCATGGCCTGGGGACTGTCGCCTCTGGGGCGACCCGGTTCCACACATCCCGCTGCAGAGGCATCTGGGCCTTGTAGGCTGCACCGGCTTGCAGCAGGGAGGGGCCTGAGTGGCAGACTCACCCTCCCATAGCGGGGTGCTCCCAGCAGAAACCCCTGGAGGGACCCGTTTCTATCCTATCAGTTCTGGCCCAAGCCAGGGTGCTCCTGGACTCCAGGGGCTGTACAAACCCCTGGAGGCTGCCCCCAACCAACCCCAGCCCATGTGGATCTGGCCGTCCTTCCTGGGCTTCCTCAGCCGCAGACACAACATGCTAGTTGCTGCCTCCAAGCGCCAGCTCCCTGGAAACCTCAGTAAGGGAGGCGGCTCCTTCGTGAAGCTTCTGTAATCTGGTTGCTGGTTCTCGCCCGTGTGTGAGCAGGTGTTTATCCTTAAACTACAGTCAGAGCTACCCCTCCCAGCTAAGGGGGCCTTCCGGGTCCACACACACAGGGCCCACCAAGGCCCTGAAGACTGTCTTAGAATAATGACGCCCAGTCTTTACCTCCAGGGGACTTAACTAATTTATAAGGCAATTTTAATAACTATATATTAATTTTACATCCCCCTTTTACCTATTGCAGTGGCTATGAACTGTTAGGAATTAGGTAATATATTACAATAGGCTTCTGGGGACTTTTTATGAACTAATGCCCCATATTTAAAAGCCTTTCTGTCAAATGAAAAACATTAAGAAGTGCTGTCCCCTTTATAATTGCTTCTAATAGACTCCATATCCAGGTCCTGGCCCCCACAGACAGCCCAGGCGGTACTTGCCTAAATTGCATTTAACTTCCCATTTTCTTGCTGTCATCGGCCACCAGGATAATTTTGAAAGCATACGAAGGGTCATTTTACCGTGTCAGCCTCTGGCTCCCGAGGTGCTTATAAAGCTGGAAGATACAAAGACACTCAGGGCGAGAGGTATACGCAGCCTTTCTGCCCACACCATCACGGCAGCAGCTCTGCTTTTCAAGTTGTTTTTTTTTTTTTTTTTTTTTTTTTTTTGCAAACCTATCTATTGAAATAGAACATACAGACAGAAAAGTGCACACATCTTAGATGTCCAGCTTGATGAAATTTCACAAGCACGTCCCCCAGATCAAGGCACAGAAGCTTCCCAGCGCTCCAGAGGCCCCATCGACTCCCGCTGCCCTCTGCCTCTCTAGCACCAAAAGCTAGTTTTGCCTGTTGGAGGAACTTTCTAGAAATGGAATCATAATACGGCACATGCCTTCTTGGGTCTGGCTTCCTCAACTCAACGTTCCCTTTGCGGGCGGCTGTCCTGCTCCCATGTGCAGCAGCGATCTGTCCGTTCTCACAGCTCGATGGCACCCATTGTACGAAATGCCACAACCTGTCCATGACTAGAGATGACCTCTGGGCTTGCCCTCAGGTCTAGGCTATTTCCAGTTCACGTGCAGAGTGGCCTATTGGTGTCTCTGCTGACACGAAATGCAACTGCTGGGTCTCAAGGCATGGGTCGCCTTGCTTGGGGAGATGCTGCCAGTTGTTTTCCAGCAGCTGCTTTTTGTATTTGTTTTTCATCCCCACAAGGAAGAAACTTTCCAGCCCACCATTTTATGAACCTAGATGCCTGAACTTTAGTATGAGGTGTCAGAGCACCTCACATCATGGGCCAAACCCCACCACTCAGCCTCAGTCAGAGCCCCCCAGCTGGCAGCCCCCCAAGCAACAGGTGGCGCCTTCTCTGGCAGAACTGACAGAAATGACTTTTCCCTGAAAGAACTGTCCCACGTGATGATGGCACATCTGAGCTTCCTGGGGCCCCAGGGGCGGTAGCCGTCTCTGAGCCATAGTGAGCCACAGACTGACTTGGACGCCCCTTGGTGACTGCCCTCCAAGTAGAGAATGCAGCAGAAAGGGAAACTTTACCAGGGATCAGGCAGTGAGAGAGGAAGCCACAAACCCATTTGAGCAGTGAGAACGCTGCCAGCAGGGGCAACCAAAGTTGGTGAGGAGAGGTTCTGCTTTTGGTGGCCACGGGCCTTGGGAACAGGGTCAGGGACAAGCCAGGTGGAGTGGTAATAAGCCCATCACGGTGCAATGGCCCTTGTTCAGCCCTCGTGGGGCCTGGGCCTCCTGCCCGAGAGAGTAGATAAGTGGACGGAGCACCTCGGGGGCATCACAAACACTGGTGGGAAGCTATGAGGTGGCCTGCGGAAAAGGGAGGCCAGGAAGAGAGCACATCTCTGTTCCTGGTGGGGTGGAGCCCAAGGACTCCGGGAAGATCAAAGGCCTGTGCTGGAGCAGAAGGATGAGAGAAGAGGGGACAAAGGAGGCAGTGGAGGGCCTCAGGCACTGGAGGGGGGAGGGAGACCAAGTAGGGGCGAGGTGACAGCTCCCTCCCCACCAGGCACTTGCAGGCATTGGAGAGAAAAGGACAAGCCACCCGGAAGCCGCAAGAAAGCCACCAGGCCAGGAAATCCTTTGTTGTCATTTCCAAACTAGAAGGCCCCTTTGGCTGAGCCTGCTTCTGATCCCGACTCAAAACCACAGGGGACTCAGCAAGCCACCACCGAGGAGACCCAGCTGCAAGAGCCTGAAGTGCTTGGGAAATTGAGGTCCCTAGAAGCCAGTTTTAGAAGTTTATAAATAATAAATGTAATTAATGTGATGGAAAACAGAATCTGGAAGACAAGCTGAGGCCCCGGGCAGTGACGTATGAGGCGGCCTCCGTGTCACTTCCTGCTGCCCGATGCCCTCAGAATGGACAAGGGGTGGGGAGACCAAGGGGGCACCAAGAAGGCTGAGGGGACAGCGAGACCCCCACCCAGGACAGAGCCCAGACAAAGTACAGGCAGGGCCCAGGTCAGGTGCAAACACCCCCCAGATCCACCTCCTGTCCAGCAGCGCGCCTCGTGGCCTCAGGTCTCCACCTGTGATGGGAATGACGTGCCCCCATGGCAGCACTGGTGACCGCCGCCTGTTACTCTCACCCTCAGCAGCTTGCCAAGGGCCTCTAAGGGCCGCCCCTCACACCGAGCACATCCTGACCACCTTCCCGGGTGCTGTCCCCCACATGGTCTCGGCACCCGCCCCACGGAGGCACTCGTCTGAGTCTCAGGCCAGCCAGCATGCTGGTGTCACCACCCCAGGCTCTAGGCACCTGCCCACTCTGCCCTCCTGGTGCCTGGCACAGAACATTTGCTCAGCAAAGAAAGGAAGGTGGAGTGGGTGTGGAGGAAGAAGGGCGGCCCTGGGAGGCAGAGAGGCGGGAGAAGGCGGGTATGAGCTGGGGGCAGAGAGGAAAGGCCTGAGGTTAAACCAGAAGTCCCCAAAGCCCCCTCAGTCTTCTCTGTCCCCCACCTTGGTTTCAGGGGGTTGCTTTTGGCCTAGGGGAGAAAGAGGGTGAAGAAGAGAGGGTGGAAGGAGGGGAAGGGAAGGAAAGACAGAAGAAGATGAGGAAGGGGGAAGAGAGAAAGGGAGAGAGGAGGAAAAGAAGGGGGCAGGATGAGGGAGAATAAGAGAAGGGGAAGAGGGGGGAGAAAGGAGGGGACCTCCAGGGGGCAGTGGGCAGCCTTCCCTGGCAGGCCCCGAGCACCTCAAGGGGAAGCCAGCACAAGCCTTCTTCTACATGTGCCCCTGCTCCCAGGACAGGGGGCTCCTGCCTGACGAGACTGGACAGTTTGAGGGCTCCAGGCCTCTGGGGGGCCGTGAGAACCCCCATCAGCTAGGAGGGGCAGTTCAACAAGCTATCAGGTAAGCCCTCCAAGGTTATAGGCCAGTCTTCCCACCCCAGTGTTCCAGGAGGGCCCTGGAAGGGGATCTGGGGGAGAGATCCAGAATGCTAACTGGGCCCCCGTGGCTCAGTTGTCAGGACTGCTCTATCACACACCTGCAGTGCACCAGCCACGTCATGCTGCGATCCCAGGATGAGCCCGGCAGACCCAGACTCAGCCCAGTGAGTTATCAGGAGAGCCTGAGGTCAGACAGAGGAGAAGCCAAGTGCTGGATGAGCATAGCCACGGAGCTGGGACTTGTGGGCAGGCTTCCTGGAGGAGGAGGGCACCAAGCCCAGACCCACGGCAGGGGGCTGGGGAGTAGGGAGGAGGTGGTCAGCCGAGAGAAGAGTGAGTGTGAAATCCTGAGGTGGAGAGAAGCAGGACGTGGGTGACCAACCCCAGGGATCAGGGAGGGAGCGGCAGGGAAAATGAAGCGAGATGGGGCGCCCCAGGTGTGGCCTGGGAGCTGGGAGGCAGACACACTTCCTGACCACTGGGTTTTGACCACCCACCCCCCCAGAGGGTCTGTCTCTCCTATTCCTGGCACCATCACTCTGAACATTAACTTCTCAAAACAGTCAACTTTTTTTCTTTAGGTTTTTAAAAATGATAGCTTGTTGAACTGCCAACACCAACTGGCCAGCGATCCCAGGAACAAATGGTCTTGGAGGTTAGCCAGTTTTATTTGTCCCCAAGTGTTTGGCAGGAAGCAGTGTCATCAATACAGAAACGTCAATTTTTAACAGCCACATGAGACGCCAAAGCTTCAGATGCATCTCCCGTGGGCAAGCAGGCGGCTGGAGGAGCCGTGATTAACCACCGCTGGAGGCACGTGGGCAGGCCTGGGAGCCGGCGCTCTAGATTTAGACTGGATTAGGCAGATACTGTAGGCACCAGACCGCCAAGCATCATAAATAATGCTGGAATTTCAGGCTGTGGCTGAACTCGCTGCTGTCACAATTGCTTAGGTCAATGTGTGTTCGATGTTTTATAGCAAAATGACAAATACCATTCTCCAACGCTACATGCTCAGAGCCCACTGGAATAAATCCAACAACTGCCCACTCCAAGCGAGCAGGTGGCGACACACACAGTGGGGGGAGGGGAGGGCATGTCAGAAATGGCTCAGGCGGTGACTTCTAAAGGCATGTGGGCTGCACAGTGCTGGGCCTGCTCTCGCCGACCCCCGCCACTTCCTGTCACGTAACCCCGGTGTTGGAGGAGGTGGAGTTACAAGTCCCCAACAACACATGGGGTGTGACACATGGGCTCTCCTTAACAACCCCCAAGACCACAGCAGAGCTGAAAAAGGGGCAGAAAAAGACAGTGCAGAAGGACTAACGTGGTGAACTATTTAACCGTGAGAGAGAAGTCCGTTAAAGCAACGGGTGGTTTTCCTGGACACCTGTAAATAACCCACTACCCAAACCCCAAGGAATGATGCAAATAAACAAAACTTCACGAGTGCCTGGGAACCAGGGAAGGACCTGAAAGGACAGGCCACAGGGGCACCGGATTTCGGGCACAGAAGCCCACCTGGATGTAGAGAGAACAGATCCACCCACTCTGATCCTCAGAGAATCAGAGAATCTCGGATCCTCAGAGAATCGTTCCGGAGGCACAAGGTGCCCAACTCTCCAGGGCCCAGGCCGGGCCTGGGCAGCAGGAGAAATGACACCTACCCCCGCTTGGAGCCCCCAGGCCAACACACTGGGCCGCTTCTGCCCTGGCCATACTGACCTGACTCTTTTTGGTTGCCAGAAAATGGAGACTGCAGGGCATCAAGAGAAGAAGGCAGGTCATAGTAACCCAATTCTGTGCCCAGCCAGGGTCAACCCCGGCCTGATGGTGGGCTCTTCCACCGGCAACCATCCAGAGCCAGGCCTGGGGTGGCCACCGGGCAATGGAGGTGGGGAAGGTGGGGTTCTGCCGGCAGCCAGCGGCCCAGCCCTGGCAGGAGCACCAGATACCTGTCTTGGGAAAAAAAGGTTCACCCTGTACCGGCTGCTGTCCTCGGGGCAGAACTGTGGGGCCTCAGTTAATGTCCAACGGCAACCCCAGGACAGCAGGGAGGCTCTGCCTTTTACAGACACCTAAGAACAAGGGGAACACTTTCTCATCGAGGAGGGGGCCTGTGCGTGAGGACAGACGGGCCCCTGGTCCTCATCCCTGGCAGGGACTCGCGGGCTGAGGGCCCACTCTCCACTGGTCACAGTCCGCTGGCCTGCCTGCTTCCCCACAGAGGGGGACACTCCCGTAACTTGGCCACAGGCAGGTCAGTGCCAAGGTGCTCTCCTCCCTGGGCACGTGGGCTAGGCCTCTGGGTATGGGGGCCCTGCCCTGCACGGGCATGGGCTGGTGGGAGTGCCCGTCGAGCCTGCCCCTGGCCACTGGGTCTACGAGGGCCTTTTGTTTCGGCTTCCTGGGGGTTCTCATCCAACTGGCCACCCTGAAGACTCCTCGGCCAAGATGACCACTGCAGAGGGTGCCTTGAGTATCTGCGGATCACACAGCCCAGCAGCACCAGGTGCGGCCAGGTGAGGCCCACCCTGTGATTGATCAGCCACAGCCTCACAGGCACCACCACCCCGGCCCTGAGCAAAGCCTTCCCTAAACCCCCCGGGGCAAACGCCAAGCTTCAAGAGGGGGTTGCAGGAGTTGTTCTTAAACCACAATTTTCGACTGCTGTTCCTCAAGCTCAGCAACAGTCCGTTTATAAGCCTTCTCAGTGATTGCAGGGCCCCCCCGCCACAGGATCGCTGACCCTGACTCAAAGCGACCCCTTCCTACAAGCCCTTCTGCCCCGGCACGCACCTCCTCCCTGGGCTCCTGCTTCTGCCCTTGCCCCCTCCAGCCTCAGGCCCCCTCTACGGCGTCGCAGCACTCACTCCACTCGGCTCTCCCAGGTCCCTGCTCACCCTGCTCTGCCACCCGTGTCTCCAGGCCCCTCACCCTTTTTGGTTCTTACTTGATGTCACCCCTAAGTGAGGCGTTCCCTTGCTGCTCAAAACTGCACATCTCCCCCCAGTGCCCCTCTATTAGCGTTCCCTATTCTTCTTCTTTTCCAGAGTATCTGTCACCAACTAATATATTATTAGTGTGTTTCTGGACTCTGTCAACCTCCCTCTAGATCTTCCTGGACAGGGTTTTCTGGTTTCATCTCCCTAGGTCCCACCACAGTGCTGGCACTGGCAGCTACTCCACGAGAGTCTGTGGTAGAATGAACTGGCACAAGCAGGCTGGGAGCAAATCCAGCTGCCTCGTGTGAGCCGACACCGACCAGCAGGAGGGCAGGGTGGACCCAGGGCTGCCTGCTTGCCAGAACAGGCACTGCATGGTAGACACCCATCAGCAGGCCTGGCCGAGCACCAGGACAGCATCCAGAGGCTTCCGCTGCACCCAGGGCAAGCCTGGGGAAGGGTCCAGCAGGGCTCTTTGAAACGCACAGCCATAAATGGTGGTGGCCCCACCTACTGCATTTGGAAATGATGTTGGAAACTCGGGGTCTGGAGGGGTCCTGAAAGGACAGTGAGCCTGGTTTCTGTTGTCCCCATCAAGCACAGAGAGATCTGCCCTGGCTTTGAAAGGCCTCGAGTTCGGACTATAGACCTGCTGTGGCTCGCCAGGAAAACTGGGCTTTGTGGATGTGATATGGGGAGATGGTCCTAGATTCTCTGGGTAGGCCCTAAATCCAATCACGAATGTCCTAAGAAGAGGGCAGCGGGAGAGCAGCATGGCCACAATGGCAGAGACTGGAGGGGTGCTGCCAGGTCGGTGGCCAGCAGAAGCCGGAAAGCAAGGAATGGCTTCTCCCCAGAGGCTCCGAAGGGAGTGCGGCCCCGCCCAGCCTTGAGTTTGGCCCAGGGAAACGGATTTTGGATGCCTGGCCTTCCGAACTATGAAAGAACAACTTTGTTTTTTTAAGATTTTATTTATTTATTCATTTATCCCCCCCCCCCCCCGCTGCCTGCGCTCGCTGGGTCAGCCAACCACGCCGCACGGGCGGGCCCGCCCCCACCAGGAGGCCCCGGGAACCGAACCCGCGGCCCCCCACATGGCAAACGGGAGCCCCACTGATTGAGCCACAGCCGTTCTGTTTTTTTAAGCCACTAAGTTTGTGGAAATTTGTCACTGCAGCTACAGGGAACTAATAAACCTTTGGAAATTCATCCTGGAGTTTAACATCCTTCCAAGTGAAGCTAGTTTCTGCCGGGCCCTGGGGCCGCCTGGGAACAGTGCTTCACCCATTTCATTGTAACACCAGCACGCAGCCCTTATCCCCCGGGCCACAGGCCCCATTCCTCCGCTGAGTTCTCTGCTCACCAGAGCCGGGAACCACATCCACAGGAAGCAAGGCCCTGTCCAGGAGAGGTCAGAGCCCGTGGACGTGGCGGCCTTCTGCTGATGTGCACAACTGTGCTCCCCAGCCAGGCCATAAGCTCCTCGGGCAGGGTGGATGCCCAGTGCTGAGAGAGGAGCCTGCCGGGGTTCCCCTTCCCGGCCTGTGAACTGAAGTAACCACTGCGAGGAGTCCCTACTGTGCACCCAGCTCTGCCCTAACTCCGAGGCATGGTGTGGCAGAGACAGAGACTTGGCTTCCGTGGCACGGTGCCCCAGGGTGGGCTGTCCACACGGCCACACCACACGTCCCCACCCTGCTTCTGAGGACAGACATGGAAGTGGCTTCTAAGTCCTCACCTTCCGGGGCAGAGTACCTGAACTCCAGAATATCCCAGGACCTGGCAAAAGTCAACCTCCCCCCACCCCCCATGGTGGGATGCTCACCCTCTCCCTGTTTACAACCCAGAACCTGCTGGGACTGGCTCCTGGCAGGCTAGGTATCCCTGCTGGTAACCACAGCCCTGCCCGGCCTGTCCCTTTGTTCCGGACCTGCTGTTTCAGATGGCCATGGAGAGAACAGTGCTGGCGGCTGGCATGGCCTCCCAAGGCCACGGCCCCCTGGCTTCCCAGTGAAGCTGACCCTGACCCAGGTGGTAGGAATGGCAGGGAGTCGAGCTTCCTGCTCTGTTTCCATTTCACGAGCCAGAACTTTTTGCCTTACAGGGGTCTGGCCAGCTCCCGCCCTGATTCTAGCCTTAGGTTGTCTGTCATTGTAATTCATGATGTGTCAGGTCACTGACTTTCTTACTTTTCAGTATCTTTAGGGCCAGGATTCCCCCAAACAACAACTCTGTCTTCCTGGAGCCCCGCACACCATAGGTACACAAATCACTGCCAGATGGGAAGAACTGGAGACACTTCCTCTGACAGGAGGTCGCCACAGCGATGTGGTGAGGAGTGCAGGCTCCAGGGTCGCCCCCACCCCAGACCCCGCCAGCTGTGTGATCGCCGACAAGCCCCTCGGCCTCTTCAGACCTCACGCTCCTAGTCTGCCGTGTGAGGGCTGCTGAGATGGCCCCTCCCTCCCACTTAATCCCTCTCTGCAAAGGACAAAGGCCGGTGGCTGGCACGTGGTCAGACCAGGGGAGGTGTCTGCTGCTGCCCATTTGCCCACTGCCTCTCCTCCCTACCGGAACCATGCTCCTTCGCAGCTGCATCAGAGTAGTGTCCGGCACACAGCAGGTGCTCAATAAGTGCTTGCTGGACAAATGCAAGAGTTGGCAGAGGAATGGTCTGACCAAGGGAACAGGCCCCCTGCCGTCCTGCCTGCTGGGCCAGGCCTTCCCCACCCTCCCCGCCCCTGGGTCTCTCCTGGGAGAGCAACTTCCTGCCTGCAGATATCATGGAAGAGCCATTTAGGAGCCCTGGCATCTCCTTACTCCCCAACCCAGATGGCCTGCCCTGTCCCTGACCTCTGGGGATAGGTCCCAGGGTAGCCTAAGCCCACCCACCTCCTGCCCAGGGCCTAAGGGGACCGGGAAGGGCAGGGTCTGTGTCCCTCCAGAGGGCCCGGAGTGAGGGTCATGTTTAATGAGAGTACACACACACGTACACACATGCACATACAGACACACATACACACGACTAGGACATGAAATATGGGCCAGACCCTGACTGAGAAGTGCAGCACGAGCCCTGGGGGGTCTCTCTCCCACACAAATCCGAGAGCCTCAGGAAATTTCGCATAGCAGAGGGCAGAGCTTCTGTCTTAGCAGTGCGTAAAACACGCAGGAAGCACAGTGCCTGTGACAGGAGACCTGGGGACAAAGAAGTGGGCAGCCAGAGAACACAGCACCCAGAGCCCTGCCCAGACCCACCTGCCACGGAGACCAGTACAGCCGCCATGGCAACAGGGGGAGTGAGTCCCAGTGGACGCCGCATGGGCCAAGGCACCAGCACTGGAAGGCGCCAATGCGGCTGGGCCTGGGCTCACCTCCCTTCCTCTCCTCCCTCACCCTCTACCCCTGATCCATTAGCGAGGCCTCTCAGCTCCACCTGCAAACTCACCCTCTACTCCAATGGCTTCTCCCACACCTTCCTGACCCTCCTTCACATGTTCCTTGCTGCCGCCTCCCACCCGGGTCTCAACCCAAGGCCACAGCCTAAGACAATCAGGTCACTCCTGGCTTTAGAGAAGCCCCTGAGGGCGTTTCACCAGGACCTGGCTCTGGCCCCCTCCCGCCTGCTCTGCCCTCCTCAAACAGGTGCTGCCCCCACGAGGCAGGTGCTGGGCCAGCTCTCACCCTGAGGGCACCCACCCTCTGCGGTCACTCTGATCCTTTCCAGGACCTCTGTAACTCTCTTCCTCGTCTGTCTTCCCCTCTGGAGTGTGGGCTGTGTATCCAGCCCCCGAGCCCGGCCCGAGCCCTTCTGAAAGTAGAAGGAGCAACCGAGTCCTGGATGTGAACAGGCAGATAAGGAACCAGGGAGCAAAGGACACCTCCAGTCCAAGCGGTACAAGATGAGGTCCTGGCCCTACCAGGGAGGCTGTGGCCACAAACCCCGTGAATCACCCTCTGACCCGAATGCTGAACCAGAGCCCGCGAGGGTAGGAGCCAAGACTCTGCAGGCAGAGGGAAGGCCAGGAGCCCTCCCTCAAGCCAGCTCCGGCCACTACTCCACTGCCTATCAGGAGGGGCTGAATTCTTAAGACAGAGGACAGGAGTGTTGGCTCTTCCCACCCCACCCCACCTGAGTGGGGAAGAGCTGCCAGTCTCTGCAGCTCGTAGGCTCATTTCTTTCCTCTTCAAAGCATTATGGATTGACTGCCAAGTCTTGCTGCAAATCAAAAGAAAGTCACTACTCATTACCCACTTAGAATTCCCCGAGTCCTTCCAGGGAAACCATTTCTCAGCTGTTTGATCTCTGAGCCACCAGCACTATCTCCAGGCATGCCACCCATCACGGCAGCCACCAGACGTTTGTTTCTTCCAGGCTCCTTTCTCAGTACCTAGATGAATTTCCACCTCTCTCCAGCTTCAAGAAGAGCTGCCGAGATGAATGATTCAAAGACTCCAGCTTATGCTGAAAATGCCTGGACTGCTTAAAAATGATTCTGAGTAACCCAAGGTTGGGGACAAAAGCACCAACCACATTCCCACTGGATGCCTCATGCTGGCAGCCAGACCCCAGACTCCCTCAGGCACCTGGGCGCTCTTCTCTGGGTCTGTTCACCTGCGGGAGGGTGACCCTCACCTAGTCTCGGCCAGCACCAGCTGCCCATCCTACCTCTCAACCTGGGCAGAGTGTCACTGAGGGCCCCAGGGGCACAGACCAGTTGGCTGTGGTTAGTGGGCAGCAAGGAGGTGCCTTGTTGGCAAATCATGCCTCCTGCGACCCTGGCCCAGGGTTTGGCTCCAGAAGGAACCTCCTTGCCAGCCCTGCAAGTTTCCCAAAGAACTGGCACTGCCACAGGGGTGCGCTCTCAGCTACGGTGGCTCACCCCCATGGGTGACCTACCTATGCCGAATCAGTCCTGGGGCCCACGGCCTTCAGACATGCGCCTCCCCACTTCCCCAGCCAAGCCAGTGCGCCTGGCTCCAGGGAGAGCTGCTGAGCCTCCCTGCCCTTTCCTGGCTGAAACAGGCCTGGCCCTGACCCCACCCAGCCACTGAGTATCTGCTGTGCGGGCGACTGGACAGGGACAGCCCAGAGCACCTGACCCTCACCGGGACACCCAGGAGAGCCACCTGAGCAGACCACAGTGCTGCTCCTGATTCCCCAGGCCAGACTGCCACTCACAAACAAGGGGACCTTGAAGTGCTGTCATGAATGGTGTCCATACTGGCGTGTGTGCATGTGCTCACTCCCAGAGGGCAGCCCCAGGAGAATGGCCCCTGCACAAACGCAAGGGTTGGAGGGGTGTGGAGGTGCGAATGCTGGAGCGCTGCCTCGGCAGAACCTGCTTTTCTAACAAAAAGGTAGAATTAACATGAACACAGCCGGCCGAGGCTGTAAGCAGCAGTAACCATGACCCTGGAGCCATTTCCTGTAGGTGCTCAGGTGGGGAATGGCTAGACTCTGTACCAGGGCCTTGCTTGAGAGCAGAGACTGTCTTCTTGTTCTAGGAAGTAAGGGCCACGAGGGGGCCAACCCTGGGGACACGGCAGTGCCAGGGGCCCAGAAGGAACCCAAGGCACCCCACAGGTGAGGCAGGATCATGCTACCCCGACCTCTGGCCACCTATGGCCTGGTTCCCCAGGACGTCTGAGCCTTCTGTTCTCTCCCAAGAGCACCCTACTCTCACCAGCACCTCAAGCCCAGCAGTGAGTGGGGAGTCCTGATTCAGGGAGAGAGCTACAAGGGACCCTGGGGCCCAGAGAGCAGCAGCCCCAACAGTCCCAGTCTCCTGACCTGCCCTGGCCTACATTTTCCCTCACCCTGCGCTGGTGCAGCTATGGGAGAAGGAGGCCGTGGCTAGGACTGTGGCAGGCCCTTGGACAACTGCCAGATGAGATGCAAAGCCCACACCACCCACCTGCCATGCCATGCACCACTGGGAGTCAACACAGCTATGGCACCGGGTGTCCGTGTGGGAGCACAAACTTGGCTTTGCAGCTCAAGGACGCGGAGCCTGTTTCTGAGGCCTCAGAGTGGGAAGCCCCCCTCTGTGTTGTTTCAAGAGCAGACGTGTCTACTGGAAGATAGGGGAATGGCCTTTCAGAGCTCCTGGATTAAACCCTTCATGACATCTACAGCATTCAGAGTTCGCAGGGAAAAAACTCCCAGCCTAGGATAATTGCTCCCACAGGGAGCGTCTTTCTGCACCAGAATGTAAGAGGTCTGGAGAAAAATTTTCTAAAAACTGGCACCATACCTCGCAGCATAATCACAACTGTCTGCCTGCCTGTCTGGGAGCCAAACTGCTCCTTGAGGATAATTCCTCACAGGTGCCCCCAAGACTGAGTGTGAGGCCTGAGGAGCATCAAAACAAGCAGGACAGATGGCCTCCCACGTGGGCACCGGGTCCTCAGGTCTCCTCCCCGCCCCCTTCCTACCTGCTGTAGGCTGCCTTCAGGGGAGCACTGGGAGAGGGGGAGGCTATTCCAGGGTGAGGGCACAGGCAGGACCAGCTCTGAGGCGTGGAGGTGCCTGGCAGGTCACTTGTAAAGGGAGTGAAGCTGACCAAGGATTTATACACAAAACAGGAAAGACAGCACTCCCATTTTACTTGAAATCCATGACCCTTTTGACTGTCTTTTTTTAATTTTTTATCTTTCCCTCTTTTGATAGAGACATGGGCACGAAAAATATTTCTCTACTCTGAGGGCACCAGTGTCAGAAGAACGATGGAAATGGGCAACTGAATGTGGCCTTGGTGCTGGGGGAGGTGACAGGGAGGGGTGGGGCCTGCCCCAAAGGCTACTCGGCTCCCATGTTGTAGCTGCTCTATGGGAATTCCAGCCCAGTGTCACCAGCTCTTCTGATTTTCCAGGAAAAGCCAGAAATGTCTAATTTTTAATAACCCCCATTAACCCACTGTGGGACAAACAGAAGCTACCATTTTACAACCTTTGGTCTTTGTCTTCCTAGAAAATTCCTCCTGAGTGAGAGGTGGGGACCTCAGAGGTCTCCCCCGACAGTCCAGCCAAAGCCGTGGGGTAGAAACCAAGGTCATGGCAAGTCCCAACAGAGGCGCCCGGAGGCCCACAGGTGCTGCTGTCCACCTACACAGGGGCCCAGGTGGAAGGAAGCCAGCTCCTGGGGGGGGGTGGCTCAACCCAACTCCAGGCAACTGACTCACTGCAGAAAAGACACCTCCTACTGTCACCAAGGGAGACCCGGCACTGCCCCAACCACCGAAGGCAGCTCACACCCACTCCTCAGAGCAGGGTGGCTCACCTGGCGTAGAGAACCTACAGGCAACCCAAACATCCCTCCCCTTCCTTCTGGGCCTGAGTGATTTCAACAGGAACATGCATCTCAGGGTGAATCAGACAGCTCTGGGTCAGCTGTGCAGAGAGAGCGAGGGCAGTTCTCCCTGGGGGAAATGGGAGGAAACTTATAAGAGCCTCTAGCCCATGGCTTCATGGGATCCATAAAGAAAGCACATCTATAGAACAGGAATAAACAGTTACAGATGGAGAACAAGCCAAAAAAATGAACGGGGAGAGACTCTCTAAGACGAAAGGCGTGGTGGTCAAGTTACAAAATGCCCACAATTAAGGGGCAGCAGACTGACCAGTACATGTGGGTTAGAGTAAGTCAGTGGGAAGATGAGTGTAAAAACTCTCCATGACATAGAAATAGAAATTACGAGAGAAAAGACAAGAGACACAGAGAACATCCAATACCTGTAGAAAAGAAATTTAAAAGAATTGTTCAAATTAAAGAAGTGGATCCTAGGGCATCACTGGAGCTCCCAGGGAAAACCCCAGGCCCCTGTGCAGGGCCTCTGATTCCCAGTGGGTCACCGCCTTACCGTCTATAACTGAGAAGGAAGCCACAGAGAGACCGGGAATGAAATCTGTCCAGGGTGGGACATGATCAATAATTACATCACGGGTCTTAGATACCATCACCTGAGAGGGTAAATGCTTTCCCCAGGGAGTGACCAGTGGGATAACTGACAGGAAAGAGAGCCTGTGACACACGTGCTCAGGGCTTCGAGCAGCCACTGCCTCTGGCCTGTCCACCGTGGGCTGCCCAGCTTCACTGAGGGGCCAAGTGGTTGCCGACATCCACAGAACCATCACCCTGGCCACACTCAACAGCTGTATCCTCCTCTCCCGGGCCTGGTCTGTGTGTCAGGTGTGATTAATTGCTTTCTGCTCTACCTTTGATTAGCCTAGATCAGAATAAGCCGGATCTGACTTTTGCCACTTGAGTTGTTTGTCCCTCCTTACCCTCCCATGCCACCTATCAGCTAAAGAACGGTGAGGCCGATGCAAGGCCAAGCTTGGCCCTCTTCTCCAGGAGGCTTCCTTCTTCACCTGGTTCTCCACACCAGCTGGTGAGGCTGGCAGGGTCCTGACTCCCCAGGTGTGGCTGGAGCACAGAAGAGGGAACAGCCCCAAGACCCCTCCTTGGGAAATACTGCTACCCTCAAGGATAAAGAAAGGCTCCTATGAGCATCCAGAAGAGAAAATAAAAAGTTTCCCAGAAAGGAGAAAGGATATCGTTTGCCTAAGACTTCTGGAAACAATGGAAGGAATGGTTTTATGGGGGAAAGATTCAACCCCCAGTTAAGCCATTGGTCACGATGTAGGCTGCAAGAAAAGCACTCTCGAACATGCCAGGACTCAAAGGACTGAGCCAACATTAAAAATAAATGCCATCTACAAGAGAAAAGAAGTTATTCTGTAGGAAAATAAACCCTACAAAATAGGGTCCGCACTGGGTTTGGTAAAACAGTGTTAAGCCTAAATAATTGCTAGTAAAATGATTATAAAACAACACACAGTTGAAAATAATTGATGACAAGTTGTGTAATTGCAAAACTGAAAGATGGGACAGGAGATAAAGAGTAAAACCAGTGAAGAGTTGACAGCGTTTAGCTTTTTTAACATAGAGGACATAGAGAAATATATTTTATTTTCTTAATTTAAAGTTAATTCTATAATAAAAGGGATGCATATAAAAGAGATCAAATATTCAAAATTGAGGGAGTAAACAGAAGCTCTGAATAAGATAAGCTTGATTTAACTTACACCAAATTATTTACTCTAAAAATAGAAACTAAACGTTTTCCCAAACTCCACGAAATTGTGACAAAAAATTTCTAAATTTCTAATTAAAAACCTCAAAATTTGAAAATATAAAAAATGTAATTGAAATGGTGACAAAACTCAGAAAATAATAACAAAAAGAAAAATATAATCACAGCTATCTGGAAATTAAAAGAAAGGCTCTTAGTTCATTTTTTGGGATGTGGGCAAGTTAGTATGTGAAAACGTATTGCTAAAATTCATTTATTACTAAAGAAAAAATAATTAAAATGAACTAAGATTCAGCTAAAGAAGTTAGAAGACAGATGTTCAGAACAAGCCTCTGGAATGGAAAAAAGGAAATTAATAATTAAATTGGAAATCAATGAGTTAGACAAACAGTAGAGCTGAGTTGATAAATAAGTTTAAAAACTGATTTGATGAAAAGGCCAATAAAACAGATAAAATACTTGCAGTGCCAATCAATCAAGAGTAATATACAAATAAACTATATTAGGAATGAGAAAGAAGATACAACTATAGATATAGAGGAGATCATTTTAACTTGAGAAAAAAATTGATAACTCAATTCTAATAGGTTTAAAATTCTCAATGAAAACAAAAAACTTTTCAGGAAAACATACTGTATTGACTCTAAGAGGAATAGTCTGAATAAAACAACCCTATAGGGAAACCTGAAGAAGTTATCAAAGAAATTCTTTCCAAAGAAACAGTAAGTTCCAATAGTATTTAAAGGACTTTAAACCTTCAAGGAACAGACAGATCCTATGCTTTGTAAATTGTTCCAGGAAAGAATAAAATGTGGGGAGCTTCCCAAATCATGTAATGAAGCACACACAAAATATGGCCCAGAGAATTTAAAAAAAGAATTCATAGCTTCATTTGCTATTTATAGCCTATATAAAATGCTAGTAAAAGCACAACAACAAGATAAACACCTTTGCGACGCTCAGTACCTACGCTGCCTCCACAGTAATCTACCGAGTGCCCCTGACCATCCCATGGTAAGTGCTGTAGTCCCTTCTTCCAGATGAGGAGACCAAGGCCCTGTGTGGTCAGTGACCCGCCCGAGGTTGCACAGCTGCTAAGTGGAAGAGCCAGGACCCAGACCCACCCACCAGTCTCGGGACCGCACTCTAACCACTGCCCTGTACCACCTCCCCGTTCCGCCCCACAGTTTACTAAAACGACAGTCGATGTGACAAAGCGGGGCGTGCGCTGGGGGTGCCGAAGGCTCCACACAGCAAGTCTGGTCACATAATCCTGTCGTTAGGATGCTGAGGTGCGCCCAGCGCCAGGTCTTGGTGCTGACACCTTTCTCCAACGAAAGGAAGCAGGCCTCCTTGGAGAAACGACTGAGGCAGGAAACAGACAAGACGAGCCTGGAGCATCTTGTAGTGACAAAAGGTAAGGAAGAGCTCAAAGAGGCAAAACCATGGAGGAGTGTCAAAGGGACACAAATGAAAGAGCCGCTGGTGGCCAAAGCTGGAACAGTGTGAGCAGCAAAATAAATAATGCGGTATGGAATTGCAGCCCAGAGTATGAAATGAATATCCATGAGGCCATACTGAGGTAAATGAATGAAGGAATGGGGGGACGACGACAAATCTCCTGTACAAAAGAATTACATGAGGTGACTTACGTAGACACTCCACCCTCAAGGAGGTGGAACCTACCTCTCCACTTGTCATAGATGGGCTGCACAGGGTGCCCTACTTCCAAAGAGGACAGTGTGGCAAGGGGGAGAAAAGAGAGTAATTTTCCAGTGGGGACACGTGGCAAACATGACCTCGGCCTGGCCATCAAGGTTAACATCTTCAGTGCTAAGTTAGTGCTAAGTTAGGTTGACAGCATGTACCCAGGAGATGACATGATAAGGGCGCTGTGCAAACCTGTGGTCCTTTCCCCAGAACTCATAACCTCAGTCTAACCATGAGAGAAATGTCAGAAAAAACTCAAATTGAAGGTCATTCTATGAAATGCCTAACCAGTATTCCTTAAACCGTCAAGGTCATCAACAAGGAAACTGAGAAATGGTGGCAGCCGAGAAGTGCCTAAGGCGCTACGGTGGCTAGGTGTCATGTGGGAGCCTGGGTAGGATCCCGGGGCAAAGCTAAGGTGATCTGAATAAAGTATGGACTTTAGGAAAGAATAATGTATCAATTATCGGTTAGTGAGCTGTGACAAATATCCCACAGGAATGTTAACAACAGGGAAAAGTGGGTATGAGCTATGCAGGAACTCTCTGTAATATTCTTGCAAGATCTATTAATTGTTTAAAATACACACACAAAAGGCCAAGGGAGAGGCCAAAAAGGCAACTGATAAAATTCAACCTTATTTCCTGATAAAATCTCTTAGTGAGCCAGAAAGAAAACACTACTTCCTTAAAGTGATGATAAACATTTATCTCAAATCAACAGCCAGCCTGTAAACCTGCAGGAAGTTCTTCTCTCTGGCTCTGTCCAGCTTTCCGGCTGGACCCAGGCTGGGCTGTGCCCTACACACGTCCATGTCTCAACTGCTCTTACAGGCAAAACAAGCTGTCCCTGCCTGAAGCCAAAGAGCGAGTCCCAGAGCCTCTTCCCTGCCCAGGGGCCTCCACGTCCTTGTCAGATCCCTGGCTTTGCTGAACTCACGGAGAGGCCTTCTCCCCACAGTGTGCCCCCACTCTTAACGCCAGCTGACTTGCTGGGCAAAGCAGGATGGGTGGGCACCTGGGCCTGTCTTGCCCAGTATGGGGAGGCCCAGGATGGAGTAGTGTGCACTCCAAACACTGAAGAATTCTTCCCTTGAGATGGTCTTGGCTCTCAGTAAGGGCTCAGCTCAAAGACACTGAGGCCTGGCCAGTCAGGGAGCAGGACTCAGGAGCTGCCTTCCTGAAGAGCACACCAGACAGATGGGTTTATTTTAACCCCCGAGCTGAGCTTCCTGACCCCTCTTCTGGTAGTGGCCTGTCTCCAACAGCCAAGGAAGTGCTGGGAGGAAGCCCACATCAGCCCCTGAGTCTGCTCACCAGGCTATGTCAGCACCAGGTAAAGCAAGGATCTCTCACACCCAGAGCCAGGGGCTCAGCCTTTTCAGATGTGCTGAACTCCCATCCCTCAACTCCGCTGACTGAGAGAGGGAGCACCTGCTCAGGAGGGTCCTGGGCACTGCCCAAGGAGAGTGACCAGGCACGGAGAAGGGCCGTGTCACATCTATTCTCACCCGGGGCTCAGGTCTCAGAGGCTGCCTGGACCCAGACCTGCCCCAAGGGTCCCAAACGAAGCTCCACACCCCTCATGGAGGCAGGTGAGCTGAGGGTGACCTCCCTGATGCCCAGAGCCTCCAGGAAGGAGGGAAAGGGAAGCTCTTGGTGGCCTCCATCTCCACAACACCCTGGATCCCTGGATATAACCTGCCTGCGTGTTCTGCAGCCCAAGCCACAGTGAGCTAAGAGGGGTGCAGGTTCCCTGCAGGAGCCGTGAGGGTCCCCACCCTGGCCAAGAGACATAGCAGTGCCCGGCCTGACCTGCCCAGCACAGCTGACAAGGAGGGCCCTTGTGCAAGGCCCAGAGCAGGAGGGGGATGCATGACCACAGGCATGTCGGAGGCAAGCTTCTTGGGCGGTGACCGGGCACAAGGAGGGATAAATAGGAAAAGAGGAGGGCGCTGATCCAATCAGGCTCGGCGGCCTCTGAGAGCTGGAAATTCGGCCCTGGCAGGCAGGGTAGAGAAGCTGGGTCCTGGTTCTGCTGGGGGAGGGGGGTGGCCCTGCAGAGTCAGGGATGAGCTCGGGGGTCAGCCGTGAAGGGCAAGACAGAGAGAAGTCACTTGTCTGCTACCTGCTGCAAGCTGCCTCTACTTTCTGCAGCCAGAATCACCATGAATTACGAAGGCTGTGGGGTTTTCTAGTAACGCTCCAATCATTCTTCCTATTTACTGGAGTTCAATTTTCTAATCCTAAAGGTAGAGAAAAAAGAAGCTGGACTTAACAAGAACACGGCAAGGGTTTGCACCCTGCTCCCTGGGGTGGGAAACTCAACTATCAACCACCTGACCCAGAGCCAGGAATCCTGGCCGTGTGGAGGTACCACCTCCCCACGACCCTGGGGAGAAGACCCTCAGGCTGTGCCCCCCCAGCTGGACTCAACAGGCATGCTGAACACACAGCACTGTACCGCCCTCCATCCAGCCAAAGGGTAGGGAAGAGCAAGGAGACCTTTAGTAAGAACTACCAAAGCTGGGCAAGTTTCGGCAACACGGGATTAAAAGCAAACAGGAGGCTGCTGTTGTCAGCTCTCGCCTATGACAGAAGAGCCCAGAAAAGCTCGGGCCTTGTCCAGGGTCTCCAGGTAGGCTCAGGAGTGTTGGCCAAGAAGGACCCTAGCCAGGAGAGGAAGATGAGGCCCTCCCAGGCCTCTCCGACCTCTGCCTCTTAAATGACCCCATGATCCCCATGGATGCTGTCCTGGAAGGGCCCCAAATGCCCACTTTGCCACTTGGAGAGAGAGAGAGAGCAATTTCAATTAAGGTCCCAGGCTGTCAAAACCATCAAATTATTAATCTCCTCGTGGCAAATGGGAACCAGGACCTGCTTACACAGGCAATTGAGCATGCTCGAAATTAGTATCTGCAGGTAATTGACTCAGCTGCCAGCCCCACACCAGCCAGCAACAAGCTGGTTATACCACTGACATTAAATAATATGAGGCGGTAAAACGGACTGCCTGACTGGACCCGCAGTCAAATGCTGTTCAGAGTCCGATCTACACAAACATTAGCGTCTGATTGGTTTAACACAATTTACTACACCTCAACTGCAGAGAAAGATGTTCGTTTCCTCTGAATCCGTGCTCAGGTGCAGCACAGAGGACAAGGTGTCTTCGTAAATTTTATCAGCAACCTTGTTGTTGCTTTTTTAAAAAAACATGCCCTCAGGATTTTATAACATATCTTTGATGGTAAAACAAAAAAAGATGTGGCTTAGAATGGGATCTCCTGGCCAGCATGTCGAGCCTAAGCCCATGGTCTCCCCGGCATTCCCAAATCCTGTTGCCCTGCCCCCTCCTGCCCCGCTTCCAGCCCTGACATGCAGGGAGCCCTGCTCTTCCTGCCCTGTGCCCCTCCGTGGGGCCGGGGCTGGCCAGGCTCCTGCCAGAAGGCCCGGCAGGTTTTAGGAGCACCAGCCACGCCTGCAGGAGTGTCATGAGCACACAGGAGAAAGCAGCTCGTGGACGTGCAACCCAGCAATGCAGCAGCAATGCAGCCTGACCTTCCTGGGCATCAGTTCAGAGGACCATGTCCCCTGATCATCTTCTTTGAAAGAGATTTTAAATTCCCCAACTGGTTCAGAAGAGAATTCTGAAGTCCCCAGTGCACATTGAATGGCAGAAAAATAGCTCAGGGCATTCTCCTCTCTCTTCAACCATCTAGCTGACTGACCCACAACAACCGTGTGCCGGTCACTGCGCAGATAAAGGAGACATGGCCCCTAACAGGCAGGCTCCAGGCACCCAAGGACACAGAAGGCAACTAGAAAACTGTCAGAGTGATAGGGTGGTGACAGAGAACTGTGCCCCATGCCCTGAGGTGGGAGCTCAAGGAGCGAGGAAGAGCCTGCCTGCTTCATGGCTGCAGGTGCCCCCCGGGGCTTCGGCTTGGGCACTGGCAGCCAGGAGAGTGCCCTCTTCAAATGTGATCAGGGGCATCCCGAGATGCCACAGACACCCATGGACCACAGTCTTCCTACCATCTGGGGGGTGTGACACCCTCTGCCCTCAAAAGGTACCCTCACCCGTCCTTCAAGAGGAGGCTCCGTCTTGTTCTCCTGTCTCCGGCTGAGATCAGCTTTCTCTGTGGGGCAGAGAGCCCCACCCTGGAGCTGAGCCCAGTCTGCTCAGTCCCCAGGGACAAAGAGACCAGCTGGGCCACTGCCAGGCTGAGGCCTGCAAGTGTGGCACTGCCTCCTTCTGTAATGTGGTTACATGTGAAAACGTGGTTATCAATTTGGTAATTTGGCATTTGTAATTTGGTTACGTGTGTTAATGGCATTGTGGGTTTGTGGAGTATTAAAAAAAAAAAAAAGCTACTCAAGTATTTCCAGGTGAAATAACATGATGTCTGGGATTTGGTATGAAGCACTCCAAAATAAAAACAAAACTAAACAAAAAAACCTTGGTAGACGTTGGGGTTCATGACACCATTCCATTTTTGTAGATCTTTGAAATTTCCCATAAAAGAAAACAAAGACCTCTGTTACCTGAGAGGGGGCAAAGAGCTAGGGGGAAAGTATTCCCAGGGCTCCCACCTCACCCCAGAGCCCTCAGACAGGTCCTACCCACAGGCAGGCTGTGCTCCCAGACCCCTGCAAGATGAGAGGCTGGCTGCAGTAGGGTGGGGCACTGGGATGCGGGGCAGAAGGGCGGTGAGGGGTCCCTCCCAAGACCACCCTCAGAGCCGGCCTCCCTGCAGGGCAGGGCACTAGGCTGCAGCAGACAGCGGACAGCTCCAGGCCGGGGCAAGCCATTCCTGCCCCAATTTCTTGGTTATTTTTATTCGAGGCTATCAGCTATGAGTCAACCCATCCGGGGACAGGTTTCTGGGGCAGCACCCATCTGAGCGACCTGCTGCCCAGCCCACTTCCCTGGGGTCAGCCCCACAGAACTCTCCATGTCCCAGATCCTCAGTGGGGGTGGGGTCCTGGGAACCCTGGAACACAGACAGTGCCCTGAAGAGGAAAGCACGTGGGGAAGGCAAAAGCTGGGACAGGCCCTTGGAGCCACGAAAGGCATGAGGCGTGGCAGAGGTGCCAGAGTTGGTCCTTGATAAAGCACTTGCTACCTGGCCCCTCCGGGGACACCGCAGCAGCTATTTTAACCTCTGCCAAAGGGGAGAGGAGAGAAAGGCAGAGGCCCACTGTTCATAACTGCTTTCAGGTGTTAGCCTTTTAAAAGGATGCCTATCTCCTAACCGCTGGGACAACAGGCACAAATGCCAGCACTGACCACTGCTGATGCCATCACCATTGTGGACCTGTGTGCTCCCCACGGGCGAAGCAGGCAGGCCAGCAGGGCTGGGAGGGCTTGTGGAAGCAGCACCCCCAGAGCCGTGCTCTGGGCAGGGCAAGACTAGAAGGCAGGCTGGGGCACCCTGGGGTAGACCAGGGCCCTCCAAGGCAAGGGAGGGGAGGCAGCAACCAGGCTCTTGTTACAAGGCCAGGTAGCAACGAGCAGCCCAGGAGGGTGGGAGACATGGCAGCTTCTTCAGGGTTCCCTCTTGGGGAGCTTTCAGGTGGCACAGGCCCTGGCAGGGGACCCTGGGAGAGGGGCAGCCTGCCGCAAGACGGGTGGAAGGAGAGCCCCTGGGGCAGTGGGGCTTCCTCCTGCCCTGGGCAGCAGCGTGCTGCCCTTGTGTTTTGGGCCAGGGTGGAGGAGTTGGCTGGGCCGCCCATCATGGCTGGGAAGCCAAGGGCCATGCCCTACAGGGCCCAAGCTTGCTGCAGGCCTAATTGGAGCTGGAGACCAATGGAGCTCTCTGGAGCACTTTATGAGCCATTTAACCATCCCACGACCCAATCATCCAAGCACAGCAGAAATAACGGCAGTATTTACACATAAAATTGGCAAGCTGTTTGACTAGTGGCTTTCAGAGGTGCAAAAGCAGCTATTTGGTAAAGTTTCCTGCAAATTGCAGAAACAAAGTCCAAGGGTGGAATGATGGGGCACTAAACCTCCGTGAAAAGTAATCAAAGCCCATTACCATCAAATACTCTTGAGAGCCTCGGAGGTGGCCGCAGCCCGAAGGAAAAGAATCTTTCCCCACGATCCCAAAGCCTAGCTCATAATCCCCACTCGGTCTACGCATGTCACGGCGGCGCCTAATCTGTTCTTTGCTCAGGGAACATAAATTACTGTTTTTCACATTTTAATCTTTACCCAGAGAAACACAGTGGCTTACCTTTCCATCTCATATTCCTTCATTCCCACTTTTATGGCCTTCATTACCTGGAGGAAGACATTACACAAAGACGTTGGTATTAGGGAGATACCCAGCCTGATAAATAATATATAGCACTTTTTCAAAAGAATCTCTCCTTTCAGAGAAAAATATGTGCACACAGTGGTGCGGAAATGTGACAAATTAGAACTTTTTAAAGGCTCCCAATGCCAGTTTATTTAAGCCACTGTGGAGCACTTCCATTCTGGAAGCAATAGGTACCACGACGTCCAGCGACAGCAGAGGCAGCGGGCCGAGGCCAGGCACACACAGATTCTGCCAAGATACGTCTGGTGAATATCTGATGTTAAGAAAGCTACGACAATTACCACAGAAAGGTTTTCCTTTGTTTAACTTTCATCACACACAGAGGCAATTAACGCCCGTAAAAGATTACATGGCCCCCAAATCACCCTCGTTTGTCTCCTAATGCAAGGCTGCGCCTGTCCCCGAGAAGGCGCAGGGTTTTCCCAGGCACCCTGCATGCCTCTCGAGCAATGCCCTTCCTTATGTGGTCTCACTCCCCAGGTAAAGGGGGAAGGCTGGGGAAAGCCTGGCATGTGACAACGTTTGCAGGCAATGGATGGCGGTAACATACATGCTTGAATCAGAGTTAAGGACAAAAGATGCTTTCAAATGAGCTGGGAACTGCCGAAAGGCCAGGAGGAGGTCTTCCTTCCTGGACGCAGGGGCTTTCTGTTGGAAAATCCCAACATGATTAGTACCCACCACTGCCATGAAGCAAGTCCCCAGCCCCTTGCCTTAAAATACCATCGGCAACAGGGACAGAGCTGCTCCTGCCCCCGCTGGGGAACAGAAAAGACAGATGCCACGCCTCTGGGCTGAAGTGGAACTTCCTCCAGGTCGCCTGGCGCCTGTCCTGCGACCGTCCCTCGGGGCACGGCTCAGTAGCCCACCCCGAGCAGGGCTCTCGCCCAACCCAAGCGGCACACGGCGCCCACCAAGCCACGGGCGAGGAGGTCAGCATCCAACTCACCTCCCGGTGGGCCTCGCTGGAGATCCTGTTGGTGTAGCGCAAAACCTCCAGCTCCATGTCCGTCTTCAGCACTCGGCTTCGGAGAGCGGGAAAACAAAGCAGCAAGTCAGTTCACTTCCAGTAGGTGGGGTATGGGGGGAGGGGCACGGGCTGGGGCCACCAAGCCCAGGGGTGACAAGCCGCACTGGGGGGTCTGGAGGAAAACCCCCTGAAGGGGAGAAGATCCGCTGCCTATCCTGCCCTAATACAAGCCACAGGCATGTGTGGTGTTTTCCATGATGAGAATTGAAGCCACTGTGGGTAACTGAAGCAGCCCAGCCTCTGCAGCCAGGCACACCCTGCCCCTCGGAGACTCAGTTCTCTCCTCCATAAAATGGAGACCTCGACCTCACTTACTCCCCACCCATGGGGCAACCAGGAACACCATGTGACTTAGCAGCTGGAGGCTTTGAGATGGGGGTGGGGGGATTGGAATGGGGATCGAGGGGGGCCTGCAGCCCAGGTGCTGGCGATCGTTTCCAGCCATGGGTGTGTAGATATGAAGGAGAAAGAGCTGATCTGCAGAGACAGGGAGCGGACGAGAAGAGAGACAGAACAATGACAAGGGGAGTGGACGAGGAGCAGGGGGAGCACAACCCAGAGACGCCGCTGCCCCCGAGACTCAGCCGGGCCTCTTTGCCACTGACTCAGGGGGCTCCCAGGGTCCTCACAATAAATTCAGGCTAATCTGCCCAAATTCAGGGAGGGTGCTGGTCCTGAAATTCCCCAAGTAAGACTCACAAAGTTAATACAAAACATTTCAAAACAAGTAAGTACCCCCAGGTCCATGGAGCTTCGAATGATAGCCATGCCCTGTTCTTAAGGGCATGGGGCTCGGGAGGCAGACCCCGGGCTCCAAGCCCAGCTTTGGCCCTTCCTAACTGTGTGCCTGTGCCAAGACCCTTACTCTGTGCCTCAGTTTCCTCCTCTGTAAAGTGGAGATAACAAAGAACAGTATTTTCCTCCTATGGCTGCTGTGACAAAGTAGAGAGCTAACATTTGTGAAGCATCGACAACAGTAAGTGCTGTGTGAGTTTGCCGCTGCAAACTCCCTAAGACTCACAGCCTGCAGCTGCAGCAACTGCCCCCTTCAAGCTACCCACCCTGGAAGCCTGGCCAGAACCTTGGGTTTCCTTAGACAGATTGCCTCGATTCTCATTAAAGATAGTATTTTCCAGTATTTGCAGTAGGCCCATGAAGCCAGATGAAGTGCAGGAAACGAAGACAGCCTCCCTTCCTTTTCAGTTGTCATTTATCAGGGCCTAGACCATGCTAGGTCCTGCCAGTGGGAGTGGCTGTTGGGTGCACTGCCCAAATCACCTCCTTCGGGACCAAGGCATTTACCCTCCAGCTGTTGGGAATGGAGGTAACCAATAAGCCCTCCCTAGGAAGGCTCTCAGCTTGTCTCCTCGATGCAGTGGAAGGTACAAAGGCCCAGCTCCCTTGCTTCACTTGAGGACATCTTTGCATGGCCACTCCAGCTCCTGAGCTCCCCCCGGGAGCAGTCCAGCTACTCCCACAGCCCAGCTTCTCCCCTAGCCCACCCCTGTGCCTTCATACTCCCCACAGGTGTTGATCCTCAATTGATTTCCTGCCCAATAATCTCAGAGCTTGCCAGAAACCCACCCTGGAGCAAGTGTCATTTCCTCTACTTTACAGATAGGGAAACTGAGATTTGGATAAAATAATGCCCAAAGTTTCAAGACCCATTCTTCCACACTGACCTCCTTTTCCTCCCACTCCAAGCAAATCAGCTTTTCTGTATCTACAACTTTATACCCAGACAAGGTACTAATCATGTATAAGGGAAAATAGTCCTTTTCAGACATTCAATAACTCAGAAAGTCAGCCTCCCACAGATTCTTTCTGAGCAAAGTGCTCAATGTATTACAGCATAACAAACACATACACACACACAACAAAAATTGAGAGAGACAAAGAGAAAGAGAGACTAAATTAAAAAAGGAAATGCAATGGGATATTTTAAAAATTTTAAAGTGAAAATGTTCCAAAAGTATGTTAAAAGAAAGCCCAGAGTATGCTGGGCAGGAAACCCAGCAGTAATTAGAACTTGAAGTATGTGGTTCTGAGCAGAATGCCCACAATGAGAATGGAATGGTTTCATTTCCACAGAGACAATCCAGAGAAAGCTTAGGACCCTCTTAGCAACGTTTCTTCTCTCAACAAGGGGAAAAGAAAGGCAAACAGAAATGCCAGGAAAAATGAACAAAAAATACATAAGCTGCACTTATTCCTACAGTACCACAGAAACACCACCCAGATGACTTTCTGGTCCAAGGGGGAACAGAACCCAGTGGCCAATCCCAGCAGCACTGACGGTGCATCGCCAACACTGTGTGTGTCACCTAAGATGGAGGCTAGCCAAACGGGCTGAGCTTGGGTGGCTTTAGCTCCAACTTCCAGTCTGTAAGAAATATAAGGGATAAAGGAACGCGCTGAATGCCCGCACAAGGGAGTGGCCGTACAAATGCAGAAGGCAGGCCATTCTGCAGCAGCACTGCCTCGGTCTTTTCTGTGAGCATCATGGGAAAAAAGTCATAACAGCCAAGTGAGATGCGGGGAAATGGATTGGGTCCTGATTGGACAGGTGCTTTAAGGACAACAGCAGAAATGTGTGCTTATCTGAATTTTCTTTCAACAATGTACTTTTGCTACATTTGTAATAATGAAATGTCATTGTTGCTTTTTCTAATTTCAAAAAAAGAAAAAGAGAAAGTCATAGATCAACCATGGAATAAACTAAAGGCTATGGAGTGATTTCATTACAAGTGCTGGTTATATAAGAAAAAATATCTCTATGCCCTTGAAGCTAGGAGCTCTTCCTGAGGGAGGCCCCCAAGGAGGAGAGCTGCAAACCTGGTCACCCCCAAGCTCTGCATAAACTGAGTTACAGTGATAATCGTGGAAATATGGTGTTATGGTTTTTTTTGCCTTTTAATTCACTTCACCCAAAACACACAAAAGACTTACTGATCATGTTAACACAATGGAACTGTAATGAATCCTGGCAAAGAAACAGAGAAAGCGGGAGGGCAGGCGGTGGGGGCAGGAGATAGGACATGGGAAGGACAGGGCCCCACAGCCTCAGCCTACACAGGGGGAAAGCAAGACAGGGTGGAGAGTTCCCAGAGCAAGGAATTAAGGAGGATCGAGTGTATGACAAGATGGCAAATGCAACCGATGAAATGACCAGAAAGAATAGTACAGCTATTAAAAGCTGGGAGGAGGGATGGAAAAGGCCAGAAGAATCCGCCTCTGGGAAGGGAGGAGAGCTAGAGAAGTGTGGGCAGATATCGGTTGTCTTTATTGTAATCTATCTTTCCTGTACTAGTTCTGTACTTGTTGATTTTTTAAAACCATGTGCAGATATTACACTTTGATGAAAGTTTAAAAAAATTACTGAGATGCTGTTCGTAATGGCAAATATCTGTTCATTCATTTCACATTACTCTTAAGTAAGTGCCAATTTATGTACCAGGCACTGGTGCTATAGTGGAATAAAACAGAACCACCCTTTCCTTGTGGAGCTGAGAGCAACAGGAAATAGGTATTATACAAGTTTGCAATCACAAGCTCGAGAAGAGCTGCTACGGGGGGAGTCACGGTTGCTAAGCGGGGGGGGGGTGTTTCATGGTTGCTATGCGGGCAGACATGGCTGCTCTGCCACACCAGGGAGGGGGAGCTGCGGCTGCTATGGGAGGGCCTAGCCTCCTCTGGGGATGGCAGCCCAGTGAGGAAGTCACAGTGGGACCCTGAAGAATGGACGAGGGAGCAAGCCCAGTCCCCTGCAGGACAGTCCCTCAGGGCATCTCCTCAAGGGCCAGCTGTGTTCCCATCACTAACTCTCACTAAACTCCCGCACAATTGCTTTTCCCTCTCACAAAGTGGACGCACTCCAACACCCTTAAGACTGGCAAACATGAGTGCGTGAGGATGGTGGGTTAGCGTGCCCGCCCTGTGCCCAGATTGAGGACAGAGCACACCTCTCAGCCACCCACTCGGAGCTGGCCTCTCCCCAGGCGCCCGTGGCAGGCCCTGCCTGGCAGGGGTGGGGGCGGCAAGGCTGGCAGGGGTTCTGCTGCCAGGATGGCCTCGGGCCACTCCCCACCTCTGCCACAGCAGCCCGGGCGGCCATAGGCCCATCCTCTCTGTGACGCCACCCAGCTGGGCCGGCCAGCCCTCTGTCCTCGGGAAATGAGAAAGGCATCCAGCAGCACAGTGTCGCCTTCCTAAGGCTGCAAAGCCTTTCCTGGGAAACCAACAGTTTGCTGTTTATCATCATACAGGTGCCCTCTGGCTCCACACCCTGGCCCTGTGGGGAAGGCTGTGTTGAGGGGTGCTGAAGCGGCCTGAGGGCCAGATGCCCTGAGGCTCCTCAGGAGGGAAGCAGGCCTGGGCTGCGCCCCCTCCATCAGGCAACCCCACCTCTGCCTCTGTTTAGCTCAGCTCCCTGATGCTGGCCTCAGCCGCCACTCCTCCAACCTTTCGGACTCCCCTGGTGCTGTGTGCACCCATCCATGTGGGCCTGGCCCCACCCCATGCAGCACAAACCAGAGGCTTCGGCAGCTCTATGCCTATGCCAGGGCTGGTTCCGCAGAACCGGGCAGCTGGGAGGATGGGCCCCCAGCACCAGCACCCACCCCCCGCCAGGACCCCACTTGTCCCCCAATCCTGCCAGGGGTTGCAGGGGAGCATGCGCAAGGGCTGTCTGCAACTTTCTCCTGCCCCGCCCTGCCCCCACCCCAACCCCGGGCCTCCTCCTCAGCAGATGAATGAACTCTTTTCCTAGGGTGCAGAGGAAACAGAAGCTGTCACATGGGCACACTCGCACCTCAGGTGCAAATACTCAACCTTCCCCAGCCCTTGCAGCCTCTCCTCCCCCCCCCTTACCAGGGGAGGGGTGCCCTCTTCCCACTGAGGCTCACTCCCCACCCCAACCTCCACCCCACCCATACCCCCAGACTCCTCCCTCCACTCCCCCCTCTGACTGGGAGCTCCAGGACCACTGGACCAGGCTCCTCTTGAAAATAAAAACTCCTTCCCTTGCCCACCTGCTCCTCCTCCAGGCCCGCTCTTCACCCCCGCTTTCTGAAGGGGGACCGTAAGAGTCCTTATCTTTGGGAAGAGGTGAGAGTGGCGTGGACTCTTTATTGTGAATCTCCTCCCCAGTCCCCCACCTTCTGCTCTCCCCCCACTTCTCCCCTCAGCCCCCACTGCTCTGCCGGCTCTCCTCTAACCAAGGTGGTGGCAATGACCTCCAGAAAGCTGAGGCTTCCTCTGTAGCACTTCCTCCTCCCCCTGGCCCTCTGACTTGGGTCCTGGCCCTGTATATTCTGTGGTCTGCACCTGTGCCCCAGGCCTGACTCTGGCCCGGGCCTCTCAGGTAGGCATGCACCTGCAGGTCCCAGGCACCTGGGGCTCAGCACAACAGAAGACCTGGCCAACAGCTCCTGGTCCTCTCTCGCCAGCCGACCAATGGCTGAGGACTACGATCCTATCTCCACAATCTCTCTCAGACCTCTCTTTTCTCAGCAGCCCCTCCCCGACCCCCTCCCCCTCCAGCCTGGACAACCTCTCTGGCCTCTACCAGCCTCCAGGGCTCCTGGTGGGTGGGCTCCCTGACAGCAGTTGGGGATCTTTGGGAAATGTGAATCTGATAGTGTCTTTCCTTGCTTAAAACTTTTCAGTGGCCTCCGGCTTTCCTCGGGATGAAGATAAAACCACACCATGACCCAGGAGGCGGCTGGGGTCCCCTGCCTGTGGGTAAGTCCCGCCAAGAGGCTGTAGCCCTGGAGGGCAGGGTCCAGGGCCAGAGCAGGGCCTGGACACAAGGGAGCAATCTGCACTCACAAATGCCTGACATTACCCTGAAGCTGGAAAACAGTTTATGTCTAACAAACGGAGCTAATGGCCTCATTTCCCACGGATAAAGAGGCCCCCTCATTCCACCCATGCCACCCCATCCCAAGCTGGGAGTTTGCCAGCTCAGCCTGGTGTGCCCGGGCAGGGCAGGGGCACAGCCCCCACCCCCAGGCTTCAACCACCACTGCCCCTCCCACAGCCACGCAGGGAGCAAGAGGCAGCGCCAGGACTGAAGCTCCAGGAGTCAGGCTGGGAGCCCACAGTCAAAGCTCAGCCTCCTCCCTACAGTCTGAGCACCCTCCTTCTGGAGGGGAGGCTTGGAAAACAACGCAGTCAGTCCAAGGAGAGGGACAACTTTGATCCCAAACCTTGTTCTCTTCTCATCAGATTCAGGTTGTCAGCGACTGAGGCCCCAGGCCTGCTTTCTTTCCTAATTTTACTTCAGCGAAGGTGACAAACTGGGTCTCTAGCTGGTTTACCAGGACTTATTTTTCTAGTCACATTAAAAAAATGAAAAAAAAAGTTAAACCGAACGAGGTCAAATTACACTGCAAAGGTCTTTCCCCAATGAAACCAGCCTGGCTGGACTCTGGCCTGCCCCAATTTAATCCCAGCTCTCAAGGCCCTGAAAATAAATGTCCACTGTGTGCTGGCTTAACCAATTATCCACAGCTGACTCTGGGCCTGAAGTCTCAGCCAGGCCCAGGCAGAGGGCAAAGCTTCCCAGCCTGGCCCAGGTGGTTCCATGACACAAGGGCCAGAAACTCATTTGGGGATGGATGACTGCAGGAAATAATAAGGCTTTCTAGCATTCTGTTCAGTTTCTCCCCATCTTTGGAAAGAATTTACTGCCCTGCATCCAATGAGGCTATTTCTGCTATTTCTCAGCACAAAAAGGCCAAGAGAGGGGTTTCGGCATGGTCCAGCTCTGTAGGCCCACACACCAGTGCCAGCTGAGTCTGGTCCAAGGACTGGCTGGTGGTGAGAAATGGGACCTGCCCCATGGAGAGGACAAAAGCCATCTCTCCCACGTATCAAAAGAGGGCCGTGATTCAGGACAAGACGATGCTGATGTCACGTAAGAAGCTCGAGTGAGAGACGTGCACCTGGGTGACATCGTGGCTTCACACGGACTCCCCTGCTCACGCCTCTGCCCATGAGCATCCCTGTGCCCAGGGGCTGCTCACAGAGAACGGCAGGGGAGGGGAGGGGGCAAGGGCTCCTACACCCACCCAGGCCCACAGTCTCCTGCTACAGGCCTCAAATGACCAAAACTAGTCGAGGCAGAGATTTGTATGTGCAATCCACTTTCGGGTTTGTTTGCTATTTAGTATTCACAGGTCACAAAACTGCCTCTAGGCATTAAACTCAGAATTAAGACATTAATTAACTGAGGCCTGAATGCTCCACTGACGAAAATCATAGCTAGACAGGAGGAAGTATTTCCAAACACCGTCTCTAAGCGTCAAAGCGCCACGGTGTTGAACTCCATTCCTCCTGAAGAACGTGCAGGGAATGGTTCTGTGGGCCAGGTGGGCGGGACTTCCATACCATGGACCCCTACGACCATCCCTGCCATACCCCGTGACCCAGGGATGTGAAGGCCAAAGTCCCAGAACAAAGAGGAGGGACAGGAAGAGAAGAACTGGCTGGGATTATTTACCCTGAGGAGTCTCGATCAATAAGTTGTCTCAGAGAAACCAGAGCCAGGAAGAAAATGACAGGTTAGCTCTGCTGTGAGTTCACGTGTATCTGAGAGCTGACTGTGGACAGGCAGGTGTGGGCCGTGTGCAGGGGCAGGGGCGGCCATGGCCCCTCTGCCTGCCATTCCCACATCCAGTCTCCTGCCTTCAGGCACGGGCTAACACCTCAGGTCCTCTCTTGGCCTAGGAACCCCACTTTCCACTCGGCTTCCTTGTTAACTTTGTTGGTTAAATGCCTATTTGTGGGAAGACAAAGAGGAGCAACCTTACTGGAATATTTGTCACATGCATACCAAGAAACTAGGTCACCTTTTCTAATTTGGGACCTGCTCCCCAGGACGTAGGAACTTGGTGCATTTCTGCCCCTCAGTCATCCACAACTTCCCACCTCCTGTGGACACAGAAAGGCAGAGGTGCAGAAATAGATATGTTACCCCACTGGCTGGTTAATACATGCAGGACACTTTCACTCCGTGTAATTAACAGTTCTAAAAACAGCTTATGACTCAATTTAACACTGTCTCACTTAAAACTCAAGAATGCACACGGCGACTGCTGACATGTTCACTCTTCTGTGATGCTTCCACAGGTACTTAACTGCAACTCAGGGCACCAAGCTATTATACAATATGAAACTATCTCCTTTTATTTCCTACCCTACCTTTGGATCAATTTAATCATCTGCAAAACAGGAAAGCAGAAACCCCAGCCTAAATTATGGAAGTGAGACTCCTGCTCTTATGAAGTTTCAACTTTTGACCTTCACATTCAAACTGCAATACAGACACAAGAAAAGAAATTATCAGTTATGATCTCATGCTTGTGGGGAAGAGTATGATTATAGAGGAATTTACAGGAAATCAAAAAGGCACTGCTTGAGAGAATGGAAAACAATAAAACAGTCACAGAGAGGAAATGAATGACACCCAAACAAAAACAAGAAAGGAAGTCTCCCGCACCAGAAGAGGCTGCTCTGGGAGGAATCCCAATAATGAGCCAAGATGCTAACAGGGAGCTGGGGGACATGTGGGTGGCAGGGGTGTGGTGCAGAGGAGACCTGGCTGCACCCTCAAACCCCCTGCCCCTCTCCACCCTGGACGCAGTGCTCGATCCATTCCGAGGGTTCTGCATACCACCTGCATGTCTGGCAGGGTCGCGAGTGAGCGGGAGAAAGGCTGGCACCTGGGAAGGGTCCCATCTTCAAGGTGGCTCAGAGGCCATATGAGCACAGAGGCCGGCACCAGCTGCCTGGACTCAACTCCAGGCTTTTCCCCGGGCGAGTCACTAACCGCTGGCACCTCATCTGTAGCATGGGGTTTGTCAGAGCACCTACCTTCTAAAGCAAATAAAATACTTTTCTCAGTAAGGTGACATGTGTACAGAGCTTAGAGAGGTGCCTTGCAGACAGAAGCCTCAAAAAGGACAGTTCTGATTACCATGTGTCAGCTCTTGACTTACGCTCTCCTCCCATCCTTGAGCCGTCCATCAGAGGTGAGGAAGCGAAGCTCGGGGGACCTTCATGCCCACACTGTGGGTTAAGGATTACCACACACCCGTTTTACAGATGAAGAAGCTGAGGATCAGAGAAGATATGTGACTTCCGACGGGGGGTGGGGTGGGGGTGGGTTTGGAATGGGGTTAGAACTCAGGTCTACCTGAGTCCCAAATCCTTGCTTTTTCCACTACTCCCAGCAGCTTCCCTTCACGGGGCCTGAAGTGAGAGGGTGGGGTGCGAAGTTGAATTATGTGCCGCAATCCACGTTCCTGTGGTAAACCCACAGCAAACAGGACCCCTTGAACGATGTTCTTTTTAGTTAAGATGGGGCCCAGCTGAATGAGGGTGGGTCTAAATCCACATTACTGGGGGTCTTATAAAGAGAAGGAACTGGAAGCCCGAAACGTTGGAGAAAGCTACACAGGAAGAAGCCAGAAGTCAGCAGAAACGGGAAGGGCAGGCACAAGCAGAGAGAGAAGGCCGTGTGACGGGAGGCAGAGATGGAAGCCAAGGAACCCCAAGCCCTGCCGCAGCCAGCACCAGAAGGCTGCCGATCCCGGGAAAGCTTTCCCGGTGTCTTGACCCCAGACTTCTTCTGGCCTCAAAACTGTGAGCCACTAATTGCTGTCGTTGAAGCCAACCTCCTGCGTGGTATTGGTCACAGTAGCCTGGCAAACCCCCTGTGGCAGGAAGGACAGTGTAGACATTTCTAAAATAGTTGGACTACCATCAAATGCCAAATAAGTCCTTCCTGTGCTCGCTTTCATAACGCTGGGAGGGGTTCTTGCGAACCCAGAATCCACCTCAGAGCTTGGAAATGTCACTAGAATTAAAGTGTACTTGTTTCAAAGCGAGGATCTACTAGTTACCCCTTAGGAGATGTGGACACGCACGACCCAGTCACGGTCTCCAAAGTGTCCAAAGCGTCCAAAGCGTAAGCGACCACAGGGAATGTCGTACATGAGGGTAAGTGGCCACAGGCCTGTCCCGAGTGTCCAGCACGCCTTATTCTCCTGCCAACTGGGGGCCTCAGGTGGGCCAGGCACTTTATAAAAACAAGATGAGGACTCAGCCTCCCCCACAGAGCGTGCGGCCATGACGGGCATTGGGTCAGGGCTGCCAAGAGCGTTAGGGTGACCTGCCTAGCCCCGCATCCTCCCAGGAGTCAGCCTGAATCTGCTGACAGCCAGACCCTCACCTTTGACCCTGCTCCCCCTTCCCCCTCCGCCCACGCCTGACTCAAGCTCCATACCCCCTAATGAGCTCCTAACCTGCCCTGGCACCCACCCCTCCTCACAGGCCCCAACACGTCCTTGACCTGCCAGGTGCCAGCCCCTCCCAGCCTTCCTCAGCTCAGTGATGCCACCACCTGGGTGTTCAAGACAAATATTCAAAGTCACTTTCAACTCCAACCTTCACTCAACTATCACAGCTGGTTCCTCATCAGAAGCTTTTTCCTTGACCGTCTCTTTACCTCTCAAGCCTGTCACACCTCCCTGTCCACTGCCACCTGGACCTCTGTGAAAGCCTCCTAAATGGGCCCTGTTCCCACTCATGCTCCCCTACACCTACCTCTCCAGTCCGAGCCAAAATGATTTTTAAAAATGCAAACCTGATCCCACCATGCTCCTGCTTAAACCCTTCAAAGGTCCCCACATTTCCCATTTCTCTCAAGACAAAGTCAAAACTGATACCCAGGCCAGCCTGGCCCCCAGCTGTCTCTCCAACAGCTGGAGGCTGCCCTGGCTCCGCTCTGGCTACACAGGGTTGATGCCCTTTCGCTACCTCTGGTCTTTGAACAACCGTCCCTTGGCCTAAACCTCTTCCCTCACTTCCCCCGACTTCACCAGTCGTCTCTGGGTCATGCTTCAGTCACAGTGTTCCCCAGAGCCCAGATGAGGTGAGCCAGGTCACCCAGCTGGGCAGAAAGAGCCTACCATCTGAAGGTCAGACTGAGGAGTACACACACCTGTCAGTCAGGCAGTGACGTAGCTCAGGCCCTGCTCACCTCTCTTCTACATTAAGAGGTACAGCCACGCAACAGAGAAAACATTTGTGAACAGAGGAAGGAAAGTGGTGGCCCTTCAGAGCCAGGGGCTCCTTCCAGAGCCCACAGAGATGACTCCCAAGATGAGGCTATCCCTGAGGTGACCTAACAGGAACCACTTCTGCTGCAGGTAGGGGCTGACTGTGTCACCGAGGGGAGGAAAGAGGCAACAAGAAAGCACATGTAACAGGATGCCACACTAGTTGAGGGAGATACATGATGTGAGGAAAAAATATTTACCTGCTGGTAGAGGGAGGACGTGTGATGTTTATTTTTACTCTTTTCACTATCTATTTTCTAACTTAGCCACGTAGGTTTGCGCTACCTATGGTAGGAGTTTTTAAAAGGCCGAAAATAAAGGCAAAGACAAAAAAAGAAATTTAAGTGACATTCAAGTGACTCATTTCCTTTCTTAAAAACCAACCAACAAACCAAAAACAACAACAACAACAACAAAGAGAAGAGGCTGAGGGAGGAGGTTCTGGGAACCAGCTGGCCTGAGGGGCTCTCTGAACCAGGGCAGGTGGGATGCAGACACACCCACTTCTCTGAGCACAAGGGGCAGCCAAGGAGGCTATGGGCCGTACTCACCACTCTACGATCTCCGGGTGGAGGATGGTGTTGTTGACACTGAAGCTGTGGAAGAAGAGAGAATCAAGCCCATTAGTTCAATCATCTATCATCTCCCAGCAGGAAATACCTCATTCAAGACAAACACACCACGACCAAGAGAGGGCCCCAAACATTAAGGTCGTGACCCTGGCCCGGGCAAGGCCTGCTGCTCACCTCCTGCAGCAGACCAGGACGCCTGGGCCAGGTCCTCCAAGCGCAGTGGGTTGAGGAGCGAGAGCCTGGCTACAGAATACCCCCTGCCCTTCCCATTACGTGGCAGCACAGCCTCTTCCTGCCCCACCAGGGACAAAGCAAGGCTGGGGCTGCAGGGCTCCTGGAAGGACATCACCAAGGAAGATATTATAGACTTCCAGGTCTCTGAATCCACTTAAAGTAAGAGGCTTGAGAAGAACTGAGCTTTAGGCATCTCAGTCTCTCAGTGTAAGGAGGAGCCAAAGAAAGGAGGAGAGGAGCAGGTCTGAGCAGCCCTAGCAGCCCATACTTCTGAGACTACCTCAGAAGGAGGCTGTGGACACAGCCACCCATGGTGAGTTTCCTCTATGTCCAGATGATGGCATGGGGTAAGGAGTCACTATGGGACAGGTCCCCAAAAGGGGCCAGGGTGGGGACGGGCTCCGTCACCTCACCAAAAGCCTTCACGTGTGCTCATGGCTTCATGAGCCAATGAGATGGTTAAGAAGGAAAAATCTGTAGAACCAGACAGATGAATAACTGACTTCTTTTCCCAGCCAAGGGAGGATAACTGGTACTAAACTTGCCCACCTGCATAAACAAGTAGAAAACTGTACAACAAATACTGTTTTCTGACAATAGATAGTAGGTAGTGCAAAAGAGTGAACCCTTAAAAAAAAAAAAAAAAAAAGGTGGGATGAGCCCTTTGATTGCCCTGGCTTTCTGGCTGGAGGAACTTTCTGGACTGTGGCACAGGAAGAGAAAACTCAGGCAGAACACAGAGGTCTCACTAAGGTGAGGAAACAGGGACTGGAGTTCAGGGAGGATGAAGCAGCTTAAATCTATGGGCAAAAGGCCAGAGAAAAGGAAGCTACAAAGAGAAAGAATTCCAGAAATGTACAAAGATGTCCCCTTGAGTCTTTATTAAATACTAATACGTGTGGGTACAGTGGAAGTCCTTGAGGCAAAGAACAATTACCAGGGGCTGTAAGCTGGAACATTCCCAGAGCTCACACAGGGCTGGGAGATGTTTGAGATCTAGTGTCTTATTGATTTTAGACGTTTACTTTTCTAATACAAGTACTTAAAAAGCTATAAGTTTGCCTCTAAATAGTGTTTTAGCTGGATTTCCCAAATTGTGACATGTTGTGTTTGCATTATCATTCAGTTAAAAATATTTTTTAAATGTCCCTTGTGATTTCTTTTTTGATCCATTGGTCATGCAAAAGTAATCTGTTTAATTTTAAAATATTTGAGGATTTTCCATCTTTTATTACTGATTTCTAGATTAATTCCATTGTGGTCAGAGAAGATACTCAGTTTCATTTCAGTACCTTAAAATTTACTGAGACTTGTTTTATGAATGAACACATGGTCGGTCTTGGTGAATGCTCCATTTGCACTTGAAAAGAACATATATTCTGCTTTTGTGAGAGTATTTACCTAAGAAACACGAAAGCATATGTTCACACAAAATCTAATACATGAATATTCATAGTAACTGTATTTGTAGTAGTTAAAAATGGGAAATAAACTAAATGCCCATCAACTGTGAATGGGAAAGCATTGTAATTCATCCATATGATAAAATAACATTCAGCAATATAAGTGAGCTACTGATACATGCAACAACATGTAGCATTATGCTAAAGTGGATTCAAAAGCACTACACTAACTGAAAGGAGCCAGATACAACAGACTACAGCTTATATGAATCCATTTGCATGAAATTCTAGAAAAGATAAAACCTATTGAAATATGGAAATGCAAGGGACCCCTAATAGACAAAACAATCTTGAAAAAGATGAACAAAATTGGATGATTTCCACTTCCCAATTTCAAGCTTACTATAAAGCTATAGTAATCAATATGTGTGGTAATGGCATATAAATTAATGGAACCAAACTGAAAGTCCAAAAATAAACCGTTAACTTTGTGATCAATTGATTTTTGACAAGGTTGCCAAGACAATTTAATAGAGGAAAGAACAGCCTTTTAAATAAACAGTTCTAAATGGTGACATCAGCAAAAATGATGCAGGAAAGGCATCTGAAAATTTTCTATTCCATAAAAGCAATGAGAAAAATGGCAAAAGTTGTCAGAATCAACTTTTTCAGAACTCTGGATATTAAACAAAAACTAGGGGCTTGCAGCAATTAGGGAAGAGTCTATTAAAAAAAAATAAAAAGGAACCTCAGTAAGTTTTGTGGTGTTTTGAATTGCCCTCTTCCTTTCCCCCTCTGCTCCAGCTCCACAGTAGCTTGAAAACCAAAATCATGGTGGAGGCCACCAGCTTGGTAGCCACCAGAGGGACAGAATGGGGTTGGTGCTCCTTCAAAGCCTCTTTCCCAGAGAACGATCATCTTTTGACCTCTTTGGTGGTTTCCCAGAAGACCCCATCTGTATCTGTTTTTATTTAACCTGATTCAGTATCACCAATGGAAAAAAAGACTTTTCCCCACATACATTTGTTGAAAACAGAGGCAACTGTTAAGCTTTGCAGCTGCCTGAGGGGGTGAATAACAACTGGAACAATAAGCTAGCTAAAAACTCAAAAGGAAAAGCTTTTTGGGGAATGATATGTCTACAGAGGAACTTTGCAAAACTCCCAACTAATCCTGGGAATCTAGAAAGCCAAGAGCATGCCCCTAAGCTCTCATCCCTGGCTAATGTTGAGGCTGGGCAAAAGCAGAAAAAAAATAAAGAGGCTAAGACAGTACTGTCAACTATCTGGCTAAGTGTTGAAGGCATTCCCCAACATGCACACATAGCCCCTTGGCAAAGACTGGGAGTCTTATTAGTTCCAGGCATTTAAGGAAATCTCTACCCAATTATTAGCTGGCTATTAAGCAGAGACTTCAGTGGCCACATGAACAAAGAATATAAATGATGCAGAATTAGCTCAGGAAAGCCACCAAACAAACAACAACAAAACACAACCACAACAACAATCCCTAAAAGGGGTAGGGAGAGAACCTGATTTTAAGAATTGTCACATTATATTATTTGAAGTGTCCAATTTTCAAAGAAAAATTACAAAGAACTTTTATTTCTGCAAAGAAACAGAACATTCACACACAAAAAAGGCAACAGACACTGTCCCTGAGGAAGGCCAGGCATTGGACTTACTAATCTTTGACTTTAAATGTGTTCAAAGAGCTAAAGGGTATCATGTGTATAGAACTTAAGGGAAGTATGAGAATGAGGTCTCACTAAATAGAGAACATCAATAAAGAGGTAGAAATTATAAAAAAGGAGCCAAATAGAAATTCTGGACTGAGAGATAAAATAAATGAAATAAATTCACTAGAGGAGTTCAATAGCAGGCAAAAGCATCAGTGAAATTGAGGTTAGGTCAATTGAGATCATTCAATGTGAGGAACAGAAAGAAATATGAATGAAGAAAAATGAACCAATCCTAAGAGACCTGTGAGATACCATCAAGCACACCATACGCATAATGGGAGTCTCAGAAGGAGAGGAGAGAAAGGCAAGAAAGAATACTTAAAACTTCCAAAATTTGATGAAAAACATTGATCTACATGTCCAAAAAATTCCAAGTAGGATAAGCTCAAAGACAGCCACACCTAGACATATAATAAAATTGTTGAAAACTAAAGGCAAAGAATTTTGAAAGCAGTGAGAGAAATGCAACTTATCACATACAAATGATCCTCAATAAGATCAACAGCTAATTTCTCATGAAAATCCATGAAGGCCAGAAGGCAGTAGGATGATATATTCAAAGTGCTGAAAAACAAACACTGTAAGCCAGTAACTGTATATCCAGCAAAGCTATACTTCAAAATTAAGACATCCCAGATAAATAAAAACAGAGAATTTACTACTAGGAGACCTTCCCTACAAGAAGCACTAAAGAGAGTCCTTCAAGCTGAAATGAAATGACACTAGAGAGAAACTTAAATCCACATAAAGAAAAAGAGAGCACAGGTAAAGGAAGCTACACAGATAAACAAAAGATAATATAAATGTATTTTTTCTCTGTAGCTCCTTTTTTCTCCCCTCTGATTTAAAAGACAACTTTAAAGCAATAATTATAAATCTCTATTGATGGACACAATGTATAAATATGTAATTTGTATGACAACAAGAGTACAAATGATGGGGTAGGAAATGAACTACAGATGAGCAAAGGTTTTATATCCTATTGAAACTAAGGTTTATTAGTCCATATCAGATTGTTACAGGCTAAGATGTTAATTTTAATCCTCAGGGCAACCACTAAAAAAATAACTCAAATAAATAAATAAATAAATAAATAACAAGGGAATTAAAATGACATAGTAGAAAAATATCTATTTAATATAAAAAGGTAGTAATGGAGGAAGAAAGGAACTAAAAGGACATAAGATATACAGAAAACAACAAAATAGACAAGTGTTACCTTATCTATAGTTACATTAAATGATGGATTAAACATGTCAACTAAAAGGCAGAGACTGGCAGAATGGATCAACATGATCTAACTATATGCTATAAGAGGCAAACTTTAGATTCAAAGATGCAAATAGGTTGAATGTAAAAGAATGGAAAAAGATATACCACATAAATGGTAACCAAAAAAGAGCTGGAAAGACTATACTAATATAAGACAAAATGGGTTTAAGAAAAAACTTCTTATTAAAGACAAAGAAGAACATTATATAATGGTAAAAGATCAAACTGTCAAGAAGATATAATAATTATAAATATATATGCAACTAACAAGAAAGCCCCAAAATACCTGAGGCAAAACTGATGAAATTGAAAGGAGAAATAGATAATTCACCAATAATAGTTGGACACTTCAACACCCACTTTCAGTAATAGATAGAACGAGACAGAAGATCAATAAGGAAAGAGAAGAGTTGAACAGCACTATAAACCAAATAAACCTAAAAGACATCTCTAGAACACTCCACCCACAAAAGCAAAATACACATTTTTGTCAAGTGCACATGGAATATTCTGAAAGACATATCATAAGTCAGGCCATAAAACAAATCTCAACAAATTTAAAAGGACTGAAATCACACAAAATATGTCCTCTGACCACAACGGAATGAATTCAATAACAGAAGAAATGTGGGAAATTCCAAAATAGGTGGGACTTAATGCACTCCTAAATAACCAATGGACCAATAAAAGGATCAATGGGGAAATTAGAAAACATTCTGAGATCAAAAGAAATGAAAACACAACACACCAAAACTGTAGAGGTTTGATATTGTTCATGAATTCCAAAAATAGATATTGGATTTAGAGGTTTCACTTTTACCTGATTAATGATTAAGGCTTTGATTGGGCTGCGTCAGTAGGACGTTGAGTCCCCGCCCCCTTGGTGGGCATGGACTCACAGAAAAACCACACTGCAGAGAAGGGAGGTTGGAGATTTGATGCTGGAGTTTTGATGTGGAGCCTGGGGAAGTAAAGACACAGAGAAGGAGGACACAAGGCAGTTTTGAGCTGAAGTCCAGGAAGTAAACACAGAGACAGCTCCACAGACATGGCAGATGCTCCAGGAAAAGAGATAGTCTACAGCTGACCTTGTGGAGAGAAGCAAGCCTGAGCCTGGAGAGAATAGAGTCCCGGGGAGAAAGACAAAGCCTAGAGAGCCTGATGGTCTACAGCTGATATTGGAAGAAGCTGGGACCACGGAGCTTTAAGAGCAAGAGGAAGGCTGAACGTTGGCAGCCATCTTCCACCAACAGACTTTGGTGAGGGAAGTAACTTATGCTTTATGGCCTGGTAACTGTGGGCTTCTACTCCAAATAAATACCCTTTATAAAAGCCAACAAATTTCTGGTATTTTGCATTAGCACCCCTTTGAGTGACTAATACAAAAACTTATAGGATGCAGCTAAAGCACTGTTTAGAGGGAAATTCATTGCAATAAATAACTAGCTTAAAAAAAAGAAAGACTCAAATTACTAAAATCAGGAATGAAAAGGGGACCATAACAACCAATGTTAAAGAAATAAACAAGATTATAAGGGCCTATTATGAACAACGGTATGCCATCAAATCAAATGACCTAGATGAAATGGATAAATTCCTAGAGAGATACAAACTACGGAAATTGACCCAAGACAAAATAGAAAATCTAAATTTGAATAGATCTATAACAATTAAGAAAATTAAGTTTTAGTAATCAGAACAATTCCCTCAAAGAAAAACTCACGACTAATGTCTTCCCTAGTGAATTCTACCAAACATTTAAAGAAGAAATAACACCAATCCTTCACAAAAACAGAAGGGGAGCAAACACTTTTCAATTCATTCTTTGAGGCCTGTATTAAACTGATAACAAAACCAGGGAAGCAGCTGTGGCTCAATCAGTAGGGCTCCCGTTTACCATATGGGAGGCCCTGGGTTCGGTTCCCGGGGCCTCCTGGTGAAGGCAAGCCTGCCCGCATGGCGTGGTTAGCTGACCCAGCGAGCACAAGCAGCAAGGGGGGGATAAATGAATAAATAAATAAAATCTTTAAAAAAAAAAACCAAAGATGTCACAAGAAAAGAAAACTACAGACCAAAATCCCTTATGAATATAGACACGAAAATCTTCAACAAAATACTAGCAAACCAAAAATTCAGCAACACATAGAAAGGATTACATTCCATGACCTAGTGGTATTTACCTTAGGAATGCAAGCTTGGTTCAACAAATGAAAATCAATCAACGTAATATACCATAGTAATAGAATAAAAGACAAAAATCATGATGCAGAAAAAGCATCTGACAAAATCCAATATCTTTTCATGAGAAAAACACTCAAACTAGGAACAGAAGGAACTTCCTCAACCTGATAAAGGCTATCTTCAAAAAACTAAGTACATGCTTAATGGTGAGAGTCTGGAAGCTTTTCCCATAAGACATGAACAAGAGAAGGATGTCTGCTCATGCCACTTCTATTTCAACATGATGCTGGAAGTTCTAACCAGGGTAATTAGGCAAGAAAAAGAAATAAAAGGCATCCAAGTTGGAAGGAAGAAGCAATAACTATCTCAATCAGCATATGATATGACATACAGAAAATCCTAAGCAATTCACAAAAATATGCTACTGGACGTTAACGTGTTTGGCAAGGTTAAAGGACATAAGATCAATAAACAAAAATCAATTGTATTTCTATACAATGGCAATAAATAAACCTAAAACAAAATTAAGAAAACAATTCCATTTACAACAGCATGAAAAAGAATAAATTAACTTAGAAATAAATTTAACAAAAGAAGTATAGGACTTATATCCTGAAAACTATAAACTATCATTGAAAATTTTAAAGACCTTGATAAATGGCAAGACATCTCATGTTAATGGACTGGAAGACAATATTGTTGAGATGGCAATACTCACCAAACTGATAACTGCAAGGGATCCAGAATAGTCAAAATAATCTTGAAAAAGAACAAAGTTGGAGGACTCATACTTCCTGATTTTGAAACTTACTATAAAGCCACAGTAATCAAGACAGTATGGTACTGGTATAAGGTTAACATATGTAAATCAATGGAATAGAATTGAGAGTCCAGAAATAAGCCCATACATTTATCATCAGTTGATTTTCAACAAGATTACAAAGACAATTAAACAAGGAAAGGAGTGTCTTCTCAGCAAATGGTGCTGGGACAACTGGAGGGCCACATGCAAAAGAATGAAGTTGGACCCCTACCTCAAACCATATAAAAAATTAAATCAAAATGGATCAAACATCTAAATGTGAAAGCTCAACCGGTAAAACTCTTAGAAGGAAACACAGGTGTAAATCTTCATGGCTTTGGATTTGGAAATGGTTTTTCAGATATTTATGATACCTAAAGCAAAAGCAACAAAGGAAAAATAGATGAATTTATCAAAATTACAACTTTTGTTCATTAAAGGACATTATCAAGATAGTAAAAAGACAACCCACAGGACAGGAGAAAATATTTTAAAACTATATATCTGATAAAGATCTAATATCCATAATATAAAAAATTCTCATAAATCAACAAAAAAAAAGACAAATAAGTCATTAAAAATAGGCAAAGGATCTGAATAGACATTTATCTAAAGAAGACATACAAATGGCCAACAAACACATGAAAAGATGCTCATCATCATTAGTTATCAGGGAAATGCAAATCAAAACCACAATGAGGTTCTACTTCAGAACCACAAAGAAGGCTGTGATGATAAAAAAACGACAGTAAGAAATGTTGGTGAGGTTGTGGAGAAATTGGAGCCCTCATATACTGCTGGCGGAAATGTAAAATGGTGCAGCTGTTTGGGAAACGGTTTGGCAGTTAAAGTTAAACATAGATAGGGAAGACTCTGTATATGTGGGGGAGGGGTGGTTATATGGAAACTCTGTACTTTCTCCATGATTTTTCTGTAAACCAACAACTGTTCTAATAAGACAACTTTTTCTAATAAGAAAAGTGAAACAGAGCAACCATGACCCAGAAATTCTACTCCTAGGTGTGCATGTGTGTGTGTGTATATATATATATATATTTACATATGAAAGATGAAAACGTATGTCCACACAAAGACTTGCATAGTGTATTAGTTTCCTTGGTTGCTAAAACAAATACCATACATTGGGTTGGCTTAAACAATGGGAATTTATTGGCTCATGGGTTTGAGGCCAGAAGAAGTCCAAAATTGAAGCATCAGCAAGGTAATGCTTTCTTCCAGACAACTGTGGTATTCTGGGGCTGGCTGCTGGCAATCCTTGGTTCTTGGCTTTTCTGACATATAGCAATACAAGTGATGGCATCCTTTCCTTTCTCTTCCGGTTCTGTAGACGTCCACCCTCTGGCTGCTCTTCGTGGCTTCTTTTTCTGCGTCTAATTTCCTTTGCTTACAAGGATGTCAGCCATATTGGATTAAGGCCCACCCTCATTCAGTTTGGGAACAGTTTAACTAATAGCATCTCCAAGGGCCTAGTTAAAAAGGGGTTCACACCCACAGGACCTAAACATGCCTTTTGTGGGGGACATGATTCAGTCCCCAACACACGGAAATGTTCAAACCAGCATTATTCATAGTTACTAAAAAATAGAAACAACCAACTGATGTATAATAATAAAATGAGGTACATCCATACAACAGAATATTATTTGGATTAAGAAGAAATGAAATATTGATATATTCTACAACATGGATGAACCTTGAAAACATTACGCTAAGTTAAAGAAGCCAGACACTGAAGACCACATATTGTATGATTCAATTATATGAAATGTCCAGAATAAGCAAATCTATAGAGACAGAAAGTAGATTCATGGTTGTTTGGGGCTGAGGAGATTGGGAGTAAATGATGATGGGTACAGGGTTTCTCTTGAGGGGATGAAAATGTTCTAAAATTTATTGTAGATGATATACAACTCTGTGAACATTCTATAAACCAATGAATTGTGCACTTTAAATGGGTCAACTGTATAGTAAGTGAATTTTATCTCAATGAAGATGTTTTAAAAAACTTGCTGAATTTTACTATATTAAATTTTACTTCAATAAAGCTGTTTTTAAAAACTGACAGAACTAAAAAGGGAAAGAGACAGATCCACAAGCACAGTTTGAGATTTTCACACACCTCTTTCAGTAACTAACAGAACAGCAAACAGAGAAATCAGTAAAGATGTGGCAGACAGGAATAATACAATTAACCAACTTGACTTAATAGGCAAGTACAGAGCACTACAGTTCACAACTACAGAATACATACTCTTTTAAAGTCCTCGTGAAACACTTATCATAAGGAACATATGCTGGATGCTCCAACAAATTTCAAACGGCTGATCTTATTCAGGAAAGATTAATCACAATAGAATTAAATTAGAAAAAAGTAACAGAAAGAAAACTAAAAAATCCCAAAGTGTTCGGCAATTAAGCAACAATAACCCACTGTTAAATAACCCACCATTCAAAAAAGAATCCACAATTGAATTTGAATATATTTCTAATTCAATGATTTTAAAAATGTGAACTATCATAACCTGTGAAATGCAGCTAATGCAGAGCTATGAGGAAAACTGATAGCTCTAAATGTATATAATAAAAATGAACACTGAAAAATCAGTGATCTAAGCTTCCATCCCAAGAATACATCTTTCTTCTTCTTTCTCAAGAATTTAGAAAAATAACAAATAAGACAGACCTAAAGAAAATAGAAGGAAATTAAAAAGAACAAAAATCAATTAACAGAAAGCAAACATATAATAGAGAAAAATCTGCAAAGCCAAAAGTTGGTAAGATAAACTTAATTTAAAAAGTGCCCCCAGAAGACAAAAGGGTTTGGTCAGGACACATCCCCAACACAAGAGAACGGGACATAACCCAGAGCTCAAGCTATGAGTGAGACATCTGGGGAAGCACAGCATGGCCAATCACAAAGTACAGGCCTGGGTGGAGCAGCCCTGGCAAGCTTTCACCTTCTGGATTCAGAGACCTGCTCCATCTCAGGTCAAGATGTTATACAGAAGCAGAGGCACGATGGTGACCTCCTGTCCTCCTGCAGACCAAGGATTCTCCGTGGCCTCATTACTGGTGTTTGGAAACATCTATCAAATGCCATGGTTGTGAGCCTGGAATCCCTGTTCCAGACTGAGACAGCTGCATAAGGGGCAGGGACATGGGTGAGAAGAGAGAAGACAGCATTTGCAGGCAGAGAGGATTCCAGATGCCCAGTGCCTCATGATTCCTAACTACATCCACAAGATACTTAATTCAGTCCACTTAAGTGTTGTAGTGTCAAAGCCCTACCTGTGAAATACCAGAGTGGCCACAGGCAGCCATGATGGTTCAGAGTGAAGAACAGATGGCAGACGACATAAGCCAGGACCACAACATAGGTTCTGCCTCCCATTTTGCCAAATGCCACTTTGACATTAGGAAAAGCCATAGATTATCCACTCAATAGTGAAACGAAGTGGTAAAATTTCATTGTACGAAATATACTGTTGGGGATTCAATCATGCCTCCCCTAACAGGCATGTTCAGGTCTCAACTCCTGGTCTTGTGGGTGTGACTCCTTTGAAGCTAGGCCCTTTGCAGATGATATTAGTTAAGGTGTGCCCAGGGTGGGGCTTACTCCAGTATTGCTGACATCCTCATAAGTAAAGGAAATTAGACACAGGAAAAGAAGCCACAGGGAGCAGCCAGAAGCTGGAAGTCAATAGAACCAGGAAGAGAAAGGAGAAGACAGCGCCGCATGTGTTACCATGTAACAGAAAAGCCAAGGGCCAAGCATTGCCAGCAGCCAATCCCAGACCACCACAGTCTTCTGGGAAAAAACACCACCTTGCTGATGCCTCAGTTCTGGACTTCTTCTAGCCTTAAAGCCATGAGTCAATAAATTTCTGTCCTTTAAGCAACCCAACGTATAGTATTTGTTTTAGCAGCTGGAATACTAAAACACATTCACACACACTTGCAGCAAAGTGAACGGACTTGAGTCAGATTGCCTGGGTACAAGCCTCAGCTCCACTGCACACTGGCTGTGTGGCCTTGGACAGGTTCCTTAACCTCCTGGCATCTCGGTGTTCTCACGTAGAAAACGGGGGTGACCGTGTTCCCATCTCATGGTGGGTTTGTGGGGATTAAATGGGTTCACCCTGGCAAGCACTCAGTCCAGTGTCCTGTCCAAAGGAAGGCCCTGCACCTGGGCGCTTGTCATTACCCGTGTGTGTGTGTGTGAACACACACCCTTGCACACGCAGTGGACATTTATTTCCTTCATGCTCTGCATCTGTTTCTGCTCCTGTTTGGGAAACTCCCCTCACGGCGGCTCTTCTCGGGAGGTGTGGCCTGCCTGTTCCCAAGAAGTCGAGGAGGCAGGTGCTGTCATTCTGGACAAGGACAGGCCTGTCTGGATCTCCCCCATCCCTGCCTGGATTCTGAGCCTGGTCACCCTAGTGCCACCATGACCCTCAACATCCTTCCAAAAATTCATCTTCTCCTGCACCAGGTTAGCTGACTTCTGTTTCCCACAACTAGAAATTCTGACTGACCCAACACATAGACAGATGCAAACATGCAGGCTCACCCTCAGTCAGGTATACACTTAGAAAAGACATGGCAGACCTAGAGATGTGTACATGACAGAGACCCACAGAGGTGTATGTACACAGACATACATACACACACAGACACGTACACACAAAGACACACTCAGGCAGGCACACACAGCCATCCTGACACACGAGACATCACACATTCATAGGCATACACTTAGGACACACACACAGATATTCACATAAAAAGATAAACACAAACACACAGATCTATGCATACACACAGACCCACACAGAGAGACACGCACACACACGTACTCAAACACATATGCAGAAGAGTCTAAAAGACATTCAGCACAGTGCTAACAAGGCTTAACTTTGGGTAATGGCATTTCAGATATTCCCTGGCTTTGCCTCTGTGCTAGTCAGCGATGTCCACTACGAGCATGTATTAACTATGCAAAAGTACCAAAACCGCACAATGCCTGTAAGGGTGGGAGAGCATCCTGGACGCACAGAGTAATTTCCTGGTGGGCTTTCACGTGGGCTGGAGATGGAAGGGTGAGCAGTGTGGGCCAACGGCCCCTGCCCCCGCCTCCGGCTTTCTCCCTGGGGTTTCCCACCCAATAAAGGAGGCAGGCCCTGGCCAGGGAACAGGCCCTGCACGGCCCCAACACACCCCCAGCAAGGAAGCTGGGGCATGCTCTTGCCTCTTTAGGACCCCTTCCCTCATAGAAATCCCCATGGGCCAAAATCAGAAACCCAACCTTAAATATACAAGGTAATGGTAACCAATAAGCCATGCTCCCTAAACCACAAATCGGCATTCTGCTGTAATCGTCAAGTTTTATTAATGTCCCTCCACTTCCTGGGTTTTAAATTCTCATCTTCCAATATTAATATTCCTGCATTAACAACCCCCAAATTCAGAAATTTCATATTTAACTGCTTATTTAAATGGAATTAATTTGTAGCCAATTGTCTTCAAATATGCAAGGCAATTTAAGCAAATGCCAAAAGATAAGAAATATGCTTATACGGAATAACCAGCTGATGTAAAAGATTGACTGTATTTCTTTCTCAGACAACGGCCTGAAACAGAAACTTTCCCAGCTCACCGCCCAGGTCCAGGGCTTGTGGGCTCCTGGGCAGATGCTGCCTGTTTGGGAGAGAACTGCCTCCTGCTGGGAAGGCACCGCCATCAGGCTCAGAAGACGCAACGGATGGTGGGCCCCCCCACTCAGATCACCTGCCCGCCCCCCGGGACCATCAGTCAGTTTCTGTCTCTCTCTGGAAAATGTGCTCTAAAACCTTCCTCCCTAGATGCTAGTAAAGATTTATCATGGATGACTTCACTCCCAGCCTGCCCCCCTGCAGGCAACAGGTGCTCCAGGCAGCACTGGTACCCACAGGCCACAGGAAGAAGTGAGTCCTCTTCGTTCCAGAGCTTCCTTCCCCACCTCCCCTTCCCCTACCCTCTGCCCCCAGCCCTACCCACATAACCAGGCCCCTGTCAAGAGCCTGCAGCCAGCCTGCTCCTTCCACGACAGCCGCCCTGGGACCTGGCCCCCTCCACTTGGGTCCTCCTAGGAGCCTGCGGGGGACATGTCACTGAGAGACCTGCTGCACTCCCTGACATGGGGGCAGCCTGGCCCTGAACCAGGAAGGCTGAGGGGTTCTGAGGCCGGGAGGGAGGCCTCCACAGCCCCCCACGGCTGAGCCCAAATGTGACAGGCAGCCAACCCCGGAGAGCCACACCTGGAGAGAAGGTCATAGGCCCACTGCCCAGCTAACCAGGACCCAGGGGATCTGGGGGGCGCAGACAGGTGAGGCCACAGTTTTACCACAAGCCTCCTCCTCCCTCCAGGCCAAGGGATAAGGATAGCCTGAGATGACCCATCAGAAGCCAAACTCGACTTTGTGTTAAAGAAGGAGGTTGAACAAAGACCCAAGAGGGGAGGTGGTGCAGAGAAGTCAACAGGGCTGGGAAAAGACCCCGGAAATAGGAGCTTAATTAAGGCTGGGAGAGCTAGGCAGAGGCAGGGGTACTTGCACATTGGGAAGGAAGAGGACAGGGAGATTCATCTTGCTTAGGAATCAGGCTATTATTATCCCCAGCAAACAGGTGGAGATGCCCGCAGTGGCAGGAGAATGCAGTTGCTGAGCTGCAGTGGGTCTTGGGGCCTAGGCCGCTCTCTCCACCCCATCTCACCCCCACCCCCAGCCTGGCACAGCCCAGGGGTGGCAGAGTCAAGGTGCTGGCAGCTGGGCGGACGCAGAGCAGGGAGTGAACTGCACCTGGACCCCAGGAACACAGGCAAGGCTGTGGAAGGCCTTCTACAGGGAAGGAGCTTGGGGGTGGCTGGGGGGAGGCCCAAGGTTGGTGCCTGTAGCCTGTGAGGTGGGGGACCCACCACAGGCCCCTGCCCTAGTGGGACAACACCCGAGGTTGGACCGACATGAAGGGTGACACAGTGGCATGAGGCCCAGAGTAAGGCAGAAGGGGTGAGATCCCAGGGGTGAGGGCGGGGGGCGCACCATAAGCAGCCAGAGGACCCCAGAGCAGACATGTGGGAAGGCATCACCTGCAGCCTTAGCCAAGTCACAGAACCCAGCGGGCAGCCGGCACGCAGGCCTGGAGGCTCTGTGGCCCCGGCACACACAGGGGGAGCTGGCCCTCGGCCCTCGGCCGCCCCGGCACACACATGGGGGGGCTGGCCCACCAGCAGAGGCAGGGCTCAGGGAGTTCCCCAGGGTCAGACCCTCTGCACTGGGCCACAGCACCTGGGGAGATGGTACAAATCAAGGCGTCCCTAGTCTCCAAAAAGCCTCCCAAATGCCAGGTCAGGGATAGCAGGGGCAGAGGCTCTTCTGGGCCCTTGGGAGGAGCCATGGGGGCCCAGGAGAAAAACAAGGGGCACCTGCCTACTGCAGGGCGAGGCCTGAGTTCCCAGCGGGACGTCTCTGTGGGGTTCAGGTAAGGCCCCGTGCCTCTCCTGCTGCCCGCCCCACTGGCAGTGAAGACGTCTCTGGGGCAGCCCTGGGCCACCCGTATGGCCTCCAGAAACCACCAACCAGCTCTGCCTAAGGAGCCACAGCCTAGGCTCCCACCCAGGGCCCAGAGAAGCCACAGGACATGACCAGGGTTTGCCAGCGGTGCTAACTGTCTGCTGAGCGCTGGCTCTGGGCACATGTGATCTCAGTAGAGCCCCCATGAACCCAGGCAGCACCTGACTACACGGGGGAGTGCAGGATCCCAGGGAAGAGACACGCCAAGGCACAGCGCCCATCAGGGAGGTGGGTTCCCAACACTCCCACCTCCCAGCCCAAGGTCTCCAAGACCCAAGCAGAAGCCAGGGGGCCACCCCCATGGGACTGCAGGACCATTCCAGGTGGCTGAACAAGGAATTTCCAAAGGATGGAAGGTGAGCACCTGGCAGTGCCAGGGGAGCACACGGGGTCCAGTCTAGGATGGGTAGTCGCTGGTTGGGTCCCTCGTCCCCCTCCAAGGGCCTGGGGGAGCCAACAACTAGTCACTGCTGAGCCTGGGCAGCATGACCGCTCCGGGGAGACTCCCAAGAGGATGAGGAGATCTGTGCGATGAAAGGAAGCAAGTCTGACTCGCTCTCTCTACTCCTTCACTCTTATCACTGGGTAACGTGATACATATTTATAAACTTATAATCCATCCTAATCACTCCTACATCATACATACGCACAAATTCCCGCAGCTCAGGCTCATACATAATTATAAGGCACTTCCTCTGTCATTGCCTTGGTCCACCAAAGGACGATGGAGGACGCAGCAGCTACAGAGGCTACATGGTTGGGTCGGGGGCAGGGCACCCAGGTAGCAGGCCCGGGCTGGGAGCTGTCTGCTTAGAGGCCTCGAAGAGCAGTGTCAGCCTAGCCGGGCAGGTCCCTGACCCCCAGAGCCAGTCACCAGCCAGCCCAGGGACACCGGCACAGCTGGCAGGCAGCTCTCTCCAGAGACGGTGGACTGAGGGGTGACAGGGAGGGCGGGGTGTTGCCCTCCTGCCTGGAGGCCTGGAAGGAGGAACTGCACCCCAAATAGGATTTGGGGGCTCTGCTGCAGTTAAGTTGGGGGGTGAGGGCAGGTTCGAGGGGTCCCTGCCTAGGACTGGGGCAGCATGGGAGCTGTGGGGAGCAGCAGAGAGAGGGTGGGATTAAGGGGAGAGGGCTGTATGGCCAAGGATGTGATAGGAGCAAAGACCACAGGGGCTCAGAAGCAGGTCTCTGATTCAATACGCCAGGAGGGGCTCCCAAAGCTCTCAGGTGGGCCTGCACGTGGAGGAGCAGCTTCCTGTTCTCACAGTGAGAGCCGGAGCGATGTGAGGCAAGGTGTTCTCCTCACCATTTCCTCAAAATGCCCACTCCAACACCTCTCTAGAGGCTTCCTGCCTGTGTATTTCATGTCTAGTATGCAGCCTGGGAAACACCTGCTGGCAAGGACGTGAGCCCATGGAGGATGGAGAATGACGGATCCCGGGGACCCCGGACTCACTTGCTGATGCCCTCGAAGGACGCCTCCCTGCAGATGCTGCCGCTGTCCGTGTTGACACCACGCTGGGAAGAGAGAGGGCGTGTGAGAGTGGAGACCCCAGCCTGGCAAACCTGTGTCCCCTCCTGCCCCTTTCCCTGACCGAGCCATCAAACAGGGTACCTCGGAGGTGGGCCCCAGGACCAGGGCAGGCCCTCCTTTCTTTCAGGGGCAAACATCACACACAAGGTCCCCAGGGCACGCCAAGACCTCCCTCCATAACCCAGAACCACCCCCACCACAAGCCTGCCCTCCCACACGTGTGTGAGCATGCGCCTCTCGCTGGCCCAGTAAAAGGCACCATCAGTCCAGCCCTTCCCGAGATGCAGGCGGGAACCCAGGCAGGCAGCAGGGGCCTTTCTCAGAGTGACACGGTGAAGCACATCGCATTTCCTTGCCTTTACTCCAAGGAGGAGCTCGGACAGGCATGGGGGCAGAACAAGGGAGTCAGAGAGAAAGCGCCATCTGCAGAGAGGCATTTTAAATCGCCACCACTTCCTCAAGAGCTGCATTCGCTGTCTGATTGCAGACATCAAGTAAAATGCACCAGACCAGTTTTGACCACAATTATCTAACGTAACCTCCCTTCTTCGCCATCAAAACAGCAGAGCAGAAAAAAAGAGTCCATACAAGTGCTGAAAAATAACCAAGAAAAGCTATTTCTGTAAAAATCGATTAGCAAAGGAGAGAAGGGTCACTTGGGGAGGGAAGCAAAATTGTATATTCTTCTTATATGAAACTCTCAAGGTCAGAAAAAGGCAAAAAAAACCGCGCTTATGTGAGACATTCTACAGCCCTGCTGAGGTTCAAAATCTGGTGCATCACAGCCCAGCTACCGCTCGGCCGGATGCCACGTGTGTGTTTTCAAACTCTGTTAACAACGGAGGGGACCTAGGGTGGAAGTAAATTCCCAATGCACATCCACAGATCCCAGCAGCTCAGCGTGGCACGAGTCCACCTTCCAGCCGGGGGTGTAACCTCGGAAGCGGGTGTGGCCCCGTGATAAAGCCTAGCAGGTCCCAGGGAGACCCGAGCACGCACAACTCGGTCGTGGACACGCTCAGCCACCCAGACTGAGGCGGTGTCACACTTCGCCCTGCTCTGCCCCACTGGGTCTCTCAATCCTCACCTCCAGCCCTGCCTCGGCAGGGACAGGCTGTTCCCTAAAACCCCCCCTCAGCGCCACTTACCAGGGTGAGGAGGGTGGATGGGCTCCGGGACGCGAGGACACTGGCGATCTGAAAGGTCAAAGAGAGAGATCCACTTTAGAGCGCCCGTGAGGAGGCCTGACAGAGGGGAGAGACTATCATTGCTTAATCACGATAGCTCACATCCGTCAAGCAAATCCTTCAAGCCGTGGTGCGATTGTCCTCACCCTGCAGATGAGGACATGGTGGCTGGAGAGGTTACAGGGCTCCTGAAAGCCTCACGGCTGTCAAACGTTCAAGAGGAATTCAAACCCCAACGTCGCATACTGCCCTCCATGCAACCCTGCCTCCACGTGTCAGACTCCAGGCACAAACGTCTGGACCCTCCTGCCCTTCAAGGCCTTCCTGAAAGACCTGTATCCCAGCAGCCCTTGGGCAGCAGCTCACTTGTCTCCCATCCCCAGGGCAGATGCCGCGACAGCTCCCTTTGTCCTTCTCTCCCTCCCTCCCTTCTCTCCGTGCTCCCTATCGCTTCCTAGTCAAGTGGCATTTCCTCCCTGCCCCCCCGGGGCCCTCTCTCCATCCTCCTGAATGCTGGGTGCTTCCTGCCCCAACTGCTTCAATGATCAGGCCCCTCACCTTGGCTCATGCTCCTGCCTGGACCGCTTCACAAATCCATACTCAGACTGCGTGCCTCAGCTTCCTGTGCCACCCACACAGTATTCCGTCCCCCCACAAAGCACGTACACCCTGTGTTAGCCATGGCACCTGCACCCCAATGGGGCCACCCACCCTGGTGGGAGGCAGTTTCTTCCTCTCCTGAGCCCCACCTCTGGGTCTGCCCTGGCTACTGAACCCCACTGTATCTGAGCCCCCCAGGGCCGTATCTGTAGCCTCCCCCACCATACACACCCCCTCTTGACACTCTCAACACAGTGGAGGATCTATCATTGCTTTAACAGCTTTACTGACAAGTGCTAAGCCACACGTATCTGAAGTCTACACTTTGGTAAGTTTTGACATATGCATACACTGAGATACTCCCCAAGAAAACCTGGAATACACTGAAAGTTTTTAGAAAATGCACCTACAATCCCATCCCCAGAGACAAGCATTGGTAACATTCTGGTGATAGCTCCTTCTCACCTTCTTATCTCTGCACAGAAGAGCAGAGATCTGACACAGCATTGGCATCACGTGGAGTTACATGCTTCACTTATTGCCTGTCACTGAGCATTCTCCATACACACAATCATGAGCACTCACCACTACTGGGGTCATGACACATCCAGAGTCCCCAGGTATGGCCGCGGTCCATCATTTCATGCACACATCTCATTTACCCACATCAAGCTGTTGCTGGGATGATCCAGAGGTTATAAGTGAGAAAGGCTCATAGGTTAGATAACTTGCCCAAGTTCAAAGCTGAAAAAGTAGCAAAGCCCAGATTTGAACCTATGGCCCTATGATACTCTCTTGACAGAGCACAGTTTATTTATTCATTTCTCTATTGGACACAATGTTACTTCTGATGATTACATATTATAAATAACACTATGATGAACATACCTGTATATAAAACTTTGCTTATTTTTTTTAAATGACTTCCTTGAAAACGTATTTCCTTTTTTTAAAAAAATCAAATGTGACGCAATGGAACCACCTAGTCCAAGACCATGTACTCTGACAAGGATTCTGACGTTCCTGGCCAGAGGAGCATCCCAGCAGCCGTGGACGAGGCTCGTTTCCCGGCCCTGCCTCCTTCACTCGGGAACTGCTTGGACAACTCAATCTTCGGCCTCCATGTGGATTCCACAAGTGAAAGGCTTGGCTGAGCCCTTCTGCTTTCCCAGCCCCTCCCGGAGGAGGCGGAGGCTCATTAAAAGCAGCCAGCGATGCAGGCAGGGCTGCCGGGTGGACCACCGTCTCCATTCAGCAGGGCAGGGAGAGCTCGTAAATTACGGCAGCGGTATCAGAGCGCGGGAAGCCTCCTGGGGACTGTACCTGCTATCGTCCTTGGGAGAGGAGCAGGACAACAAATGTGTGGGCCAAAGGCTTTTCTCTCTGCAACGGCTCTCAGGATGGGCTGTGTGGGAACAATGGAGGGGGCAGCGGCCCTTTCGGGGTGCGCAGAGAGCAGGCTCGTGCAGGCTCTTCCTCGCAGGGCCATGTCCTGCGTTGCTCCCAGCTGCTCAAGTGGGCCCCGCTTACCTCCGCAGCCGCAGAGCCTCTCCCAGGCTGGCGGCGCCACCCGCCCTTCCTGTGGACACCCGTGGGTGCTGCGCTCTCATCAGCAAGTCCTGATTCCCTACCTCAAAGGAACCCGAGGCACCTGCTAGAAACGCGGGCCACTGGGGACCCATCGGCGTTCACAGACGGGGGCTGCTGACTGCCCCGCCTCACTTCAGGCCAGCGCGGATTTCCCGGCTTCCCCGGCGGGGCAGGGTGGGCGGGCCCACACAGAACTCATCAGCAGCCCCTGTGGCTGTGACTCCTTCTCCTGAGGACAAGCAGAGGCTTCCGTCCAGTGCCCTCCCGGCCAGGGGCCCACCAAGCCCAAAGGCCTCTCTTTTGCAGACACTCGCGGTTGGGGGACAATCCAGTGAAAGGGGCTGGACATTTTCCTTCTCCAGTGCTGTTGAGAAAACCAGCATTGCTGCCCATTGCCGGGCTTAGCCCTGCCAGCGTCAATACTTTTCAAACTGTGTGTCACGGCAGGCACCTTAAACAGGGGTGCACACAAGGATCAAATCTGGCCCACGCAGGAGTTTGCTTTCCCTTGCAATGCTTTTAAAATTTTGAATGTTTCTGAAATTTAAAAATCAGGAAACATCACAATCTGGATTTGCAGCTACTCTTGAATACCTGGAATACCTTGAGCAACCCTGAGCCAGCACTCCCACAAGCGGCTGCTGCCTCGGTGGTGCGGGCTCTCCCTGGCCCTGCCGCGGTCCCTGCTATGCCCTGATGCCTCCCAGGGCAAGGCTGAGCATCAGGCGGCAGCCATCACTGTGCTGCCGCTACGTCTCTCTCACGTGCTGCCTGCATCTGAGTCTAACCCCAATGCCATCCAACATCTGCCCAGTGCCATCCAAAAGAGCAAGCCTATGAAATGTCGGCCCCATCTCCAAGCTCCCCCAGCCACAAACACCAGCCTGTGCTCCCACCCTTCACCACAATGCCTTGAAGCACCTCTCCAGATTCTCCTGCCTACCTTCTCAGTAGCTCAACTCAGGGTCATCTACGAGGAGGAGGGGAACTAGGTAACCAGGTCTGCTTCATCAGACACCCACATTTTATACGTGATCCCAAGTGGCCAGCCATGGCCCAAGAGTGGCCTTGCTGCTGCCTTTCAAAGGAGACACAGCTGTTGTCAGCTGTCTCCTGTTGAGGCCTGTATCCGATGGCGAAGGCTGCCTGACCTCAGATAGGGCGAGTGCCATGGAGCTGGCCGGGGGGACCCTTTCCTGACACAAAGGGCTTCCTGTTCCTTTCCCTTCTACAATGGAGCAGGTCCAGTTAACACAATGACCAGGAAATACCTCCCAGCCTGGGTTTATCCGCAGGCTCCATCTCAAGCAATGAGAAATTAAAGCACTCGGGAACCAGTGACATAGCCACAGACATGTCCTGCATTCTGGCAGGGCAAGTGGGGGGTTAAGGTCAGAGGCTCTGGGTTCCGAAGGTCCCGGGGTTGCACGCCATGGCTGTGGGGCCTTGGACTAGTCCCTCTGCCTCCCTCTGTAATTGGGGTGATAGCTGTGGCTCACCCCAGAAGTGGGGTGAGGGGATGGGGAATTCATGGGAGCTGTTGCAGTTACTGGAACTGCAGTTGCTGCCCCAGAGAGAAGCACGTGTCCACTGTCAACATGAGCCCTCGTTTCCAGGAAGCACAGTGGCCATACCAGAAACAAGACAATCACTTAAGGAGGGCAAACATGGTGACAGGGTGCTGCAGAAAGTGCCTGCTGCCCAAAGGGTCTGTCAAAGGGTTTCTTTAAGAGACCGAGAAGGAGCTAATCTGCGAGGTGGTAATTCTTCACCAAGAGCTTCACTCCAACACTCAGACCCCCTCTAGGTTACTGCATTTAGAGACCCTTCTCCTTCCTCTCCAATACCACAGTATAAATGGAGTTGGTTTTTTCCCCAGTTATAAAAACAAAATGTCAGACAACAGCTGGAGAGGCTGGGACACCAAGACGGTTCCAACGCAACAGCCAGAGTCCCTGGTTGCGGCAGGTCCAGGCCCCAGGGCCCACCCCTGGCTGCCCCCTCCAGGTTTCAGACAAGGAGATTGGAAGAGTCAAGGTCCCAAAGGGCAGTAACGAGAAGATGAAGCTTGCTGGGGGAGTGGAGAAGACACCTGCCAAAAGAGAAGGTCAGAACAAAATCAGAATTAAGGATGAACAGGTCCCTCTCTCTAGCACTAGGAAACACAAAATTAAGTGACAGATGACCTCATTAGGGGCATGCAAATCAGCGTGCAGTCAATTTCAGATCCTACAGACAAAGAGATCAATAGGACAGGTGAAGTGCTTGTTAACAGACTCTTCAGATGCTCTGAGTCATCCCCAACAATGGGGTACTTTAATCACATGACAAAGTCAAGACCCATCAAAAGCCCTCCTCTCTCCACGGTGCTGGCAGAAAGTGCTAGCAAAAACACCCGCAGCCCCAAGGAGAGCCCCCTGGGGGACCGCGGCCAGGTCCCACGACGCTGCAGGGCCATTCACCCTGCGCTCACCTCCCCCACTGGACCATGCCCCTCACCACTGAGTTTGGTCTGCGCCTCACCCGGCTCTGACGACGGTGGCCCTGGGAATAGGCAGGGGAAAGCATGAGAGTGAAGAGCACCTGAGGGAAAAGAACTGGGCCCGAGTGCCAAGACAGAAAAGGGTTGGGAGCAGACCAAAAGAGCCAGCACCTGAGATGTCCACAACTTGTCCACATGGCACCACTTGTCCCAAGAGCTCAGGAGGGCACCAGGGTGGACCAGAGCTGGCAGGGGGCATGGTGGGCTGGTGTAAGGCCTTGCAGATGTGTAGGAAACGGCCATCGGAGCAGTGGGACCGGCATTCCAGGACAGCAGAACTGGAGGCAGAGTTGTGCCTGCAGACAGTGAGGGACTGAAGCTGGCCTGCTGGGGCCGGGGCAGACCTGTTTATGGGGTGCCGTGTCTGCCCCCGAGTAGGTTGGGCCGGCCCCCGATACTGGCTCCCTGTAGCACTGAGTCCGGCCAGGATGTAGTGCCATCACCCCTGGCCCGGGCTGGGCCCTGCCCAGAGGGGGAGGCAAGCTGCCTGGCCTCCAGCTGGCTGGTTCCCCTGGCCACCTCCACACTGCACCCTGGCTCTTACCCTGTGTCCACATATGGATCTCCTGGGGGAAAGTGGCCCTGGGAGGGCCCCGTCCAGCTGTTCCTGCCAGGCCTGCGTTGGATCTCCAGAGGCAGGTGCTGACTTCCAGGTGTTTCTCCTTCTCCCCACCACTGACCTGCACAGAGCCTGGGGTTTTGGACAATGCCCAGGGACAAAGCAGAGGCCTCCTGTGCACCAGGGAGTGGCTGCAGCATCAGCATGAGGGGCCGTAGCCCCCCAAGGAGACCACGGGGCTCACAGCTGTACTCTTGCCTCTGCCACAGCCCTACCCATCAGTGGAGAGAGCCTGGATTCAGGACAGAGTCAGAGCCCAAGCAGGACAGTCACACACTAGCCAGGCCACTCTAACCTGCTGGGCAACCAGGCTGGGAAGGAGATCAAAGCCAAGGGACTCCCCCACTTCATCCACCCACAGGCTCTCAGCAGTCCACAGCTTTTCCGACTGTGGCACCTACAGCCCATAGGGGCCTGTAGGTAGGATCCCCTGACACATGGAAGGCCCAGGGCAAGCTTGGAGGTGACTGCCCCATGCTGCGGGCAGGCCCAGCTGTCAGAGACTTCCTCTCCTCATGCATCCCAGTGGCCACAGCCCAGGTCACCAGACACTTCCCCCCAGAGGCAGGGGCACTGCCAGGCAAAGCAATGGCTTCCCTAGAGCGGCCAGAGGCACAGGTTTCCTGCTTGCTGTATCCAAAAGAAGGCACTCCTGAGGGACTGGCAGCTGGGCCTGGTGACCCCCGACATCCAGCCAGGTTGTGGTGGGTGGAGCAGAGCCAATCCAGAAGGAGGAAGGTTTCTGAGAGCCCAAGGCTGCTGCAAGAAAGGAGGAGGCAGCTACAACTTACTTCATTTGTGTACTGGACGTCATCCACGGCATACTTCTCCTTGAAGTGCTCCTTGGAATGGATCCTCAAAGAGAAGCACAAGGAACCCGAGGTCAGGGCTTGGCAACAGCTCAGCACAGGCTACCTTCTTGCCCACCAAACCCTGGCCCATCCTTGTCACGGCTGGCACCTGTCACTGAGAGAATCTGCCCAACGCAGGCTCAGAGGCTGAAGGGTACCAGGCCATGGAGCGACCACTAAACCAAACCTGCCTCCCTCAAGCCCAGCCAGCCTCCAATCCTCCTTCAAGTCCATGACCTCGGCAGCCTGCGGCCAGCAGCTGCAGACAGACCCCGGTCACCTCCCTCCAGCACCAGCGAGAGCCCACACAGGCTGCCAGCCAGCACACTCCACCCTCTGGGACAGGAAGCAAGCTGCCTCTCAGCCTACATTGGAACCTCTTTAAAGAAAGTATAACATTTAATTAACATTTTTTTTAAAAGTCTGTATCAGGATTACTCAACGTGATGAGAAAAATTCAAGTTTACTCATCATCTCTTAAAAATGTGTCTGTGAGGGAAGCGGCTGTGGCTCAATCAGTAGGGCTCCCGTTTACCATATGGGAGGCCCCGGGTTCGGTTCCTGGGGCCTCCTGGTGAGGGCAAGCCCGCCTGCACGGCGTGGTTGGCTGACCCGGCGAGCACAAGCAGCAAGGGGGGGATAAATGAATAAATAAATAAAATCTTTAAAAAAAATGTGTCTGTGAGAAGACAGAGAGAGTGGACGCGGCTGGGGAGCCCTTGCCCACCTCCAAGGCTCCTCCTGGTCACAGCTGTGCTTGGCAAGGCTCCAGCCTGAGCCTGGCAAGCTGCCACCTCACCCCGGCCTCTCTGAGTCAATGTCACTGCTGGTGACAGAGCTGGCATGGGGAGGAGCACTTGCTGGAGGGGGAAAGGTGACACGAGCCAGCACCAATGATGCACATGTGTACCATCCCATGGCATCCCTCGCCTGGGCACTACCACGTCATCACAAGCAGATGGGCCCCATCCTTGTCCCAACCCCCAGACTGGGTTGTGGCCTTATATTATCATTGTCACCAGGTGTTAGAACAGAAAGAGGCTTTGGGAAAAAAACAGCAGATGGTTTTCAAGTTGTGCTTCCTGGGCTCTCAAGGTATGAGTAGATGATTTGGGGCAGGGGAGGGAGGCTGAAGATATTGGGGGAGTCAATGTGCCTGGGGAGGGCCAGAGGGAAGAGGAGAGGGAGAGAACTTTAAGACTCAGCAATGACCACCCTGAGGCGCCAGCCCCTGTGCTACCACCCCGTCCTTTGCAGAGTGACCAGCATCACTGCCCAGCACACAGTCCCCCTTCTCTCCCTGAGCCCTCCTCTACTTCCCTCTCCACCCAAACAAGTGTCTCAGATTGTGGCCAGGAAGCAGCGAGCCTGGGGCCCTGGGGCCAGACAGTGGGCTGCAGGATTCAGCAGAGCTCACAGTCCCACATGGTGAGTAGGACTCAGCCCCAAAATCCAGCACAGGCCAAGGGCGCTGGCTGCTCAAGGCAAGCCAGGAAGCATGCTACTTTGTCTTCCACGTGGTCACTGGGAGTCAAGCTCCTGCTGTTAAAGGAATCAGTCACATTGGCTTCAGCATTGAGGCAGGACTTACTAGGACCTGAGGGCAAAGGCTGACACCTCCACTAAGCCACAAGCAGCTTCAGCGCAGGAGGTGATGACCAGCGCCTGGCCAGGGTTCTGGAGGCCCTAGTTCCAGGGCTTTTTCCGGGGGGGGGCTGGCAGAGGCCCTCCAGATCCTTTGCTACTAAACAGCGACACGACACTCTCACACGGAGTTCACCCTGCAGCCACACGAAGGCGCCTGCAGAGAAGCCAGGAACAGGACCATCGCCCCACCCACTCTGACTCCCTGGTCCCCAGCAGGGCCCCCAGGCAGACACCCTGCACCCTTCCTGCACCCTCCACAAGCCCCAACCCTGCCCCTGGGCCTCAGACATTTCACCACCTCCAGCTGCAACAGGCATCAGATTCAGGGAGTGTGAAGGGCCTGTGCCTGAGACCAGCGAGGGTGCCTTCCTACAGTGGCAGCTTGTCCATGAACATGGACACTGGGCCCGGATGGCCCCCAGATCACCTTGGGCCGAGGAATGGTGCTGGGCTGTCCCCGCCCACCACCCAGGAGCCTTAGGAGACTCAGGGGACTTGCGGCCTGAGAATGTCACCATGCAGTAAGCCTAAGGCCAAGGTCCTAGCCAGGTGGAATTGGGAGCAGTGGGGTGGCATAGAAAGAGGGGTTGGGGGAAGGAGGGTCAACAGAGGGAGAAGGTTGGGGAGGTGGAAGGGGGAGGTGAGGTCGGGGAGGTAGAGGAGAGGCAGTAAAGGGGAGGAATAAACGAGGGCCTTGTGATACACGGGTGGTCCCAGGGCTGTGTGCCTACCTGCCTACCCCCCACTTACTGGCCCCAAGCCACTCCACCTACCATGGGGAGCCAAGGAGGGTCAGGGCCAGCAGCCTACAGGAGGCCCTGCCACTGCCACCCCAGCAGCCAGGAGGAAGTGAACAGTGTTCCAGGCCCCCACGGGCCACAGGCTGGATGGCACAGCTCAGCCAGCAGGGCCTCAAGGGTCAAAACTCTCCTCCCTTAGCCACAGGCCTGGTGGTCATTTGACAGAAGAACCATTCTCACCAGGAATAAGCATATGACAGATAAAACCTGAAAAGCTGCGAGCATCTTTTCTGGCACTCTGCATTTTGTTCTTTTTAAAAGGGTAGAGATAATTAAGTTTGAGTGTACTTATTTTTTGTGTTTTGGGGCTAATTGTAGTAAAAATGATTTAAATGTCACCCTGACGGATAAGCGTGCCAGGCTGCCACATCACACCAGCTGCCAGAGGTACAGCAGGAGTGATTGGTGGGGGAAGGGGGCTTAGGAGAGCTACAGCCACAGGAGCCCTGCAAAGTGCCCAGAAAGGTCCCTGGGCAGCTGGAAACACGCTGGAGGCCCAGGCTAGGCCAGGGCAGGAGGCGGGGGCTCAGAGGGCCTGTTTCCTGCACAGTCAGGCCCAGCAAGTTCAGCTCACCCCAGGTCCCCATCGTATGGGAGACCCAAATAGAAACAACTAGACCGGGAGAGGGTGCTCCTGAGTTGGGGGGCTGGGATGGGCCAATGGGGAAGCCAAGCCTACCCCACTCAAAGTGGCTGGCAACCCCAGGAGCAGGCCAGCGTCTCGGGACCTGGGCAAGTGCAGGCCTTCTCCGTCAGCAGCTGGGTGCAGCATGAGTAAGAGGCCTTTCCAAGAATTCAGGGTCAGAGCTGGTGCCTGCTCATGGCAGTGAGGGCCAACACCCCACGCAGGGCCTCCTGTGGGAAGGAGACATTGAATTAATGCCGCACAGGGCAGACACGGTAGAGCCTTCTAGAAAAGGAAATTTTAAAAAGCAAGTCTTGCTGGTTAGCTGACCACCTGCGTGCAGTTAATGAATAAGTAATAGGGCCAAATTACAGCAGTCACCATCAATTTCCCGCGGCCGGGGGCTGCCTTCCGCTACAAACAGTGCGGCTGCCTTTCATGCTGCTCACTGCAGACGCATCCGCACTTGCTCTGGAATGGAAGACGGTAGCATTTCAAGTTTCCACTAGCTTGTCAAGGAGAAATGCAAACCTCTCCCCAGCAACGCAGGCGCCTAATCCCGTGATCCGCCCCTGTGAGCGTGTTAGCCAGATGGTGTGGTGCCGCATCTTCAGAGAGGCCCGGCAGGGTGCGGGAAGGAAGGACAGGTGATCAAAAGGAGGTCCCTGAGTCCCCCCAAGCCCTGGAGCCCCAGGAGAGGCACCGGACAGTGGGGTCTGTCTAACACCCAGCCAGGCCTCAGGCTGCCCAGCGTCAGACTCTCCAGAACCACCTGGGGTAGGAGCCAAGGATCCCTGGGTCCTCCTCAGGAAGGCCTGTGACCCTTAAACAGTTTCCGCCCCCCTCCCCAAAAAAGGGGAGCCAGGGCAGAGGCCCCAGAGAGGGCCTCACAATGCAAGGTGTGTGTATGGGATGGGGGCTGTCAAAAATCCCACATGCATATCATACACATACACACCTCCACACACACCCCACATATACATATACAAATACCACATACACACATATCCACAGCACACACACAGCACACAAACACCACACACACACCTGCTCTCCCATACCAAAAAGAGCAGTGCTCAGAGACTTGGGTCCGCGGCCCTGGAGAACATCTCTCACTCCACTCCTCCTGGGCACCCCAAGGCCCAAACGGGCTGGCAGCAGGGTGAGTGCCCCCTCCCTACACCCCAGGCCAGGCATGCAGTCGCATGTTCCATTCTAAGGTCTCAGCCAGGGACGGCAAAGGTTCTGGGTGGTCCCCCCAACTTGGCCCAGGCATTCACCCTCTATGAGGTCCGAGGTTAACCCCAGGTGTTGAATGAGAGGCAGTTTCCTGCCTGCTCAGAGGACCCTGCACATTCAGGAAGCCCAAGGTGCCAGCTAAGCTGGTGACAGGGGATGATGGGAAACGCTCCTGCATCAAAAGGCTCTGTGCTTTTGTGAGCAAAGACTCCAGATAAAAACAGAGAAGCCATCACCCTTGGATCCCAGAAGGGTCCTGGGGTGAGGATAAGCCCCGGTTGCCCATGGCCCCCTGGGCGGCTGCCTTCCTGACAACAAGCCAGACTATTTATGCAGGAAGCGCCAGATCCTGCAGGCGGGGGTGGAGTTTCCCTGGGTGCCTCCGGATTGCAGTCTCCACCAGATGGATTTTCAAAAGCATCAGAGAGAAACTGAAAGGGAAGCTGGGGAGCTGAGGGCCAAATGTCCAGTCTGGGGGGTTGGATTGCCAAGGCCAGGTGATCCCTTCAGCCTGGATCTCTTTGCCTTGTCGATGAGGAGAGTGGCTGGAAGCAGGCCTACACAATCAGTCCTGCCCACTGCCCAGCTCCACCCCTGAACAACAAACCCCTTCCCTTCTCCACTGCCCGGCTACATAAGGCCTTCTAGCCCGAGGGCTCAGCCCAGAGCAGAGGAAGGCCAGAGTGGGGAGCCAGGTCTGCAGGAAATGGGCTCCCTCTCTCTGCAGTGGGGCCAGGATCCCACCCAGCCTGCAGGCTGAGCCTTTTCCCCCCGTGGAGACAGACCCTGCAGACCCATCTGTCCCCTGAAAGGTCACCCAAGCCTAAATGCCTGCACTGGACAGGCAGCTGGCTCAGCAAAGCGGGGACAGACTGAAGGAGAACTTCTAACAGCCACTCTGAAGCCCAGTGGTGGCCAAGACGCAGAGCATTATTCCTTAATTATTTTGAAGATTATGCTCCAAAAAAGCCGACTGTGACCAGCTGTTCTCAGACCAATCAGATCCTGGAGTTTAAACCCTCCAGTCAAGTGCCATTTGGCTCCCCAGATGGTAGCTGTGGGGAAACATGGGGAGACGGACTCTGGGTTTCCCACTGGACTGCGGAGTCCCCAAGCAGGGATCAGGACTCCTCTCCCACAGCCCAGAGCACGTCCACCCTCGGCCAAGGGATGCCTGTGGGGCTGGGGGGGGGCACTCCCTGACTTCCTGGGAGAGTTGGGTCACCGTAACACTCAGAGCTGCCACCTCTCCAGACAGGAATCCCAGGGGAGGCCCATGCTGAGGTCCTGCTCAGACCCTCCCTGAAAGCGTCTTCCTCCAAGGCCCATCCCCACATGTCAAGGGCAGAGGTGTCTGCCCTGGCCACCACCACTGGGTCTCTGAGCAGTGGGGCATCTCTGCAAGCTCTGAACCAGGAGGGAGGGCTCTGTGGAGGCTGAGAGGGGAGCCAGACCAAAACCAAGGGGGTCACCGAGAGCCAAGGGCCATGCAACCCGGAGGGGGATGAGCAGCTACTCAGGGACATGCCACTCACTGGAAGGGCTGAGGCCACAACTCTGCTCAGGTGATCACTTAGGGTGGAGGAAGGGTTCGGGGAGAATCCTTTCACGGAGACCACATTTAAACTCTTCCCCAGCGGAATCTTCATTGCTGTTTGTTGCAATGACCAGGGCTGTGTAACAAATCCCCCCAACACTTAGGACCTGAAAAACTATTTATCACACTCACAGGTTCTGAAGGCTGGGAATTTGGACAGAGCAAAGTGAGGACGGCTTATCAACGCTCCACGGTGTGAGACCTCAGCTGGAAGGCCCACTCATTCACTCTCAGGTCTGAGGGCTGGGGCTGCCTTTCAGCTGGGGCCTCAGTTTCTCCGTCTGCAGTCTCCCCACATGGGCCAGTCTGGGCTCCCTCCCAGTGTGGAGGCTGGGCGCCAGGGGCAAGCATCCCAGGAGAGAGAGCCAGGTGGAAGCCACCTTGCATTTCCTGATGGAGCCTCAGAAGCCACGCAGTGACAGTGCCACCTTTGTTCATCAAGGCAGTCACAAGGTCTGACCAAGTTCATGCAGGAGGAAAATGAGATCCCACCTCCTGACAGGGAATGGCAAGAAATGCTGCTGTGGCCATTTTTGGAAATTACAATCTAATCCCCCATTTCAGTGTCACAAACAGAACTGCTCTCACAATCTCACAGTGACTGTCATCGTAATTGCAGCCCTAGAGGTACCTTGTGAGCAGCGTCCCTGTTGTCCAACAGATACGGCACCAGAGACCCCAAACAGTGACAGGAAACCCTCTAATCCCCATGTAGCCTGCAGAGGGGCCCGGATGAGCAGTCAGGCAAGCCCAGAGCCTGGTCCCAGCTCCAAGAAGGCCAGGCCCTGGCCACGCAGAGCCCGACTCCTCTTTCACACCAGGGCAGTTGTGAGGACTCAGCCAGGAATGTCACGCTAACAGGGTGACTCCTACGTCAACAACCAAGACCACAGCAGGAGGGGAAGGCAAGAGCTGGGGGGGTCACCCCATGCATTTGGCTTTGGCATGCTGGGCCAGCCTGAGGCAGACTGCTTGGCCAGGGAGGGCATTGGGGTCCCCGGGGCCAGAGCAGACAGACATCTCTCTGGCCTGGTCTCCTCAGGCACCCCTATCAGTGGGAAGCTGCTTCTTACACCTCCCACATGGGGAGACCCATACGTCAGCTGCCCAGGGGCCCCTGAGATGGCTGGGACCTGAGTGATGGGCCCAGCCATCTCCCCCAAAGTTTTGCTGGATGGGGGCGTGCTCACGCTCACCCTCTCTCCTGAGAGCCAAGCCAGCTGCAGGAAAGCCTCTACCCAGGGGAGGCCACAGCTACTTCCCTTCTGCTGCTGATTCTGCTTAAGCTGTGTCTTCAGCAGAGCAAAGGCTCAGGGCCAGGCTGGGATCCTGCCACCAACCTGCCTGCCTGACCCCTTCACCCCAAGTTGGCAGAAGAGGCAGGGGCAGGGCCAACAAAGGAGGCTGCCAAGTTTGCAGTGAGGGGCTGGGGTGGGGGGGTGGGGAGGCGTGCACATGAAGTAGAGGGGAAACGGGGAAAATAGGAAAGCGCTGCCGTGGCCCCCACCCTCCCCAGCAAGCAATGTCCCCACAGAAGCCTGCCTAGCAGGGAACGTTCTGCAGCACTGGCAGCAAAGGCTACGATTTCTCCATTAGTCCAGAATCATCCCTCTCCAAGCAGAAACAACATGCTGGAAGGCAGTGAGCATTTAGCAGGATCCTCTGATTGCGTCACATGTCCCGGGTATGTATAGCTACGGCCTCCGTGCCTCTGAGTGGGAAGAAATGGCTCCTGGGAAGGGAGGCACAGCAGAGGGGCCCTGGAGCTGACAGGGGTCCGGGATCTGAGGAAAGGGGGCAGCCTCCCAGCACTGCCCACGCCTTTAGTCCGATCCTCTCCCACACACAGCCCTAAGAGCCTCCACCCTGTGTCACAGATGGGGAGGCCAAGGAAGTGCCTACATCTGTGGCCTGCACAGCTTAGTCCTGAGACAGGGAAGCAGCAGGGGTCCACGCCCCCTGCCCATCAGTGACGGGCCTCAGAGAGGGGCCCCAGGCTGCCCTCCCACTTAATCAACCCCTATCACTGGCACACCATGCCCAAGTGCAGGAGTGCTGGCACTGAGGCCACAGCCTCAGACACTTTAACAAAGTTAGAAAGCTGGAATTTCCAGATCAACAAACTACATCTCTGAACACAGGCCCCCATCGGTAGCTCTGGCTCTGTGCCCGTTCCCAGGCCAGGTGTGGAGCTCTGTTCCAGAGCGAGCCCCTAGGCGGGCCTGACCACTGACCCTCCTCCTGACCCTACCCCATGGCCCCCAGAGGCCTAGCAGCACGCCCCCATGTGCTCCTTACTTGCCCATCCAGGTGGCATGGCTGGCAGGAAGCTTGGGCACGAACAGGGTCGACTTCCCAGAGTCAACGTCAACCACTCCGTAGCAGCCTGGCTCGGTGACACCAAACGCCCAGTGAAAGAAGGACTCCTGGGATGAGAACACGGCCCCTCATTACCCAGATGGCAGGATGGAGATGCAGGAGCGAGAGGAGCCCCGAGTGCCTGCCCACCTGCCTCCCCGAGGCCAGCTCGGGTCCACTCCCTAGATACTGGTCCCAGCCTCGCTCAGCCCCTCAGCCCACACTCACCACGAGGGGCAGCCTGCCTCACTCCTCAGGCCCTGCCTAGAGCCCACTCTGCTCATGTGGCTCTCATGTGTACCCCACCCCGAGGCCCACAACGGGGCGCTGCAGGACACAGCACCCACCCACCAGTCCCTGTCAGGGCACTGCAGGACACAGTGCCTATCCAGCCCCCCAGCCCAGCTCAGCCCGCCCCGTGCCTCTCTGCTTCCCCCATGGCTGCAGGCAGGTGATTCAGACACCCAGGCCAGGCATCTGCACCAAAGCGGATTCCTTCATTTAGGACTTTGTACTTCCTTCGCCCACCCCCGGGGCATCTGATGACTTCCGTGTTTAGCCTTAAACGCTGAGCTAAAACAAATTTATAAAGGTACAAGGTGGAGGAGGATCTGTTCTAAAATTATCCTTGAATAGCATCAGTAAGGGAGCCAACAGATGAACTGAGGAAATCGGTTTTTAAGCTACAGAATGTTCAAACCTTCAAGGGCATCGGGATGATTCAGAAAGCACCTTCTTTAAGCCTCCATGCCTCTAGTGCAGGCTTGCTCTCCCAAGCATGGCAGAAGGACCCTTGAGGGAACAGGGGGTGCTTTCAGCAGAAACTACCCTGCCGTTGCACTCAGCAGTGGCCCCAGCCAGTCGGTGCCATCAGGGCACACATGCCAGCTGGAAGGCCACTGCCCCTCCACCACTCATGCCCCTCGCACTGCCCTGCACCCTCCTGGCCTGGAGTCTGGGCGGCCCTGTCCCCTAGGCTCTGCCGGCCCCCAGGTCAGGTGTGGGGCTCTGGTCTTCCCACAGGCCCCAGCTCTGGACCCGGCAGGAGCGAGTCAGCTCCAGCCCTTGGCAAGCCATGGCCTCTCCGAGCCTCAGTCTCTTTGCCTGTCAAGTAGGTGTGATGCCAGGAATTACCACGGGGGCTGGCTCAGGGCGCCCCTGGCATCCCGGGTGAGCCCCTTGGTTGGGGGTCCTTGTCCCTGCTCTTGGGAATCAAGCACTGCCAGGGATCCTGGTCAAGGCTGCCATATCCCCGCTGGCTCCCTGTACCCAGGCTGCCCCCCACCTATGGGGTGCCAGAACCTCAGGGAGGCTCCCTATGAAAAGCCTCTAGCCTCCAATTGCTGCTTGGGCCTGACCCAGAAGAGATGCCCTGGCCATGCCTGCTCCCAGCTCTGCAGCCCCCAGCCTTGGCCAGCTGCCCACCCCAGGCCCCTCTGCCTTCTCTCTCCTGTGCACGCCTGGAACACCTACCCCTGCCCCTGCCTGTCAGAACTTACACTAGCCTTCAAGGCCCACCCAGTGCAGCCTCCTCCATGAAGCCTCGCCTGCTTGCCCCCAGGAATACCATCTCCCTTGTACTGAGCTGAGGGAGCTGAGGCTCCGACCCAGGCCCCACCGCCTCCACTGGCCCTTCCCAGGGTCCCCCCAGGGGGCAGAGCTGCCCACCAGCCACCAGGCCCAATGCTGGAGGAGGCAGACAGCCCACAGTGGGGGCACCTCAGAGGCACGGGAAGCCCCCAGGACGTTCACCTGGCGGAAGAGGACCCCAGTGTCCGTGCAATAGCGCTGCATCTCCTCCCCGCCCTGCAGCAGCACAACCGAGCCAGCAGGCACCGCCGTGTTCTTCCGCAGACGCTCACACAGGCGCCGCCGGTTCAGGGCAAACAGTGACAGAGGCACCTTCAGGGTCTCGCTCCCCAGCCAGAATGAGGGTCTGCAAAGACAAGCACACGGCCACGTGGGCCTCCGTCAGCACTGGCAGGCACGTCCGCCACCCGTGGCTCTGAGGTGACCAGACGTCGAGCCTGCCTGGGACCCCCCCTCAGCACACAGCAAGGCGGCCCTGACGACCACTGTGGGTTCATCCACCACACAAGCGGGAGAGGGGCGGCGGGGCCTGCTCAACTGGCGTGGGCAGGCGAGGCGGGGGCTCAGCGAGCGTCTTTAATGGTGCAGGGACATGTCCAAGCTCACCCCTCACCCTCCAGCTGGTTGAACTTATTATCAGGTCAGGCCTGGCTGGGACCACGCGGGAGCCCTGCTGCCGGCGGGCTTGCCCACCTCCTGCACTGCAAGCTGCAGACCCCACAGCCGGGGGCCCCACCCCAACCCCGCACCGGGCTCCCAGTTGGGCTCAGAGAGCACATCCCAGCCCTCGTCTGGCCTCTGGGGGCCCCTGGCACTGGGGGCCGCTGTCTGCTGAGACCTCGCCGGCCATTAGACACTCCAAGTCCTGTCCATCCTCATGATCCTGTCTGGCTCAGCCTCCACACGGGGCATCCAGGGCTCCATCCTAGGCCTCCTCCCTAACTGCACCCCTCCCTCAGCACCCACGGGTCGTGTTCACTGCCACAGCTCCTCTCAGAGGCAGACAGCTCAAACTAAATGGGCCCCACACCTCTACCTGCCCCCCCCCCTTCTCAGGCTGAAAACCCTGGGGTCATCCTGGCCTCCTCCCTCAGCCACCTCCATCCAACAGCAAACCCTGTCCTCCACCTTCTGTAGCACCCAGAACCCAGCCCTCTCCCAGAACCTGGTGCGAGCCCTCCTCACCTGCCTGGGCTCCCCACAGCCAGAGGGATCCTGGAAAATGCAATTTGGACTAGACACTCCCCAACTCCTCCCCTCCCGGCTCCCTATAGCACTTGGAACAAAAGGCAAACATTCCCCAGCCTACAAGGCCCTGAGGGGTAGGCCTACCCGCTTCACCTGCCCACTTGTCCCCTCCACGAAGCTCCCACCTGGGGGCCTTTGCTCCCACCCGGGGGTCTTTGCTCCCACCTGAGGACCTTCACCCACAGTTCCCTGTGAGGAATGTGCTCCTCCAGGGGCCCACAGGGATCACTTTCTCACTTTGTGCCGGCTCTTCTGAGAGGTGTTTCCTAATCACCCCCAGCCCCACTGTCACCACTTAACAGCATGAATTTAGGTACTTGTTGTCTCTCCAGTTAAAATGTAAGCTCTGTGAGGGCAGGGATCTTGTCTCGCTTCTGGCACCCTAGAGAGCCAGGGCTAAAGCAGATGCCAACATCTGCAGAATGAGTGAATAAGTGGAGGCAGGATGGGCAGTCCCAGCAAACCGGGCTGGATACAAAAGTGTGGTTGGAGAGTGGGGCTGAGAAGGCCAGGCAGGATGGATAGGGTGGGATGTGCAGGTGGGGGCCTTGCAGGAGGTAGCTGTGAAGGATAGAGCCATGGCAGGCAGGGCCTGCAGAAAGGGGCTGTACATGTTCTCGGGTGGGTGTCAGGGATGGGCAAGGAGGAGGGCAGGGCTAGCCCAGAGCTGGGTGGTCACCAAGCTAGGAGAAGGGAGGCTCTGCCCAGGACAACTGCAGTGAGAGCCAAGTGCAGCCGTGAGGAGACCTCAGGCACCTCCTGCTCTCACCCTGCCAGCCGTGGGACCCTCACAGCTCCTGACCCTCCCAAGCAGGTGACACCTCCTGCACATCTTTCTGCAATGCCACCTTATGGAGGGGGGTGGGGCATTCCTGGGCTTCCCTATTTCAACTTGCAACTCTCCCCCTTGCTCTCCCCACACCCAGGACACCGCCTTTTTTTCCCCCTTAGCAGCAGGGCTGGATTTTCTCCACTATCCCTCTGGATCTATTCTCCACTCTGCCCTGTGCCCAGAAGCGGCCTGGGGTGGGCAGGCTCCTCACCTCTGTCCTCCAACCCAGCAGGTCCAGCCAGGCCACCCTTTCCCACAGCACATGCTCCGCCAGTCTCCTGGCCAGTTTCTCTCCTCCCTCCTGGTCTCCCGACCTGCCCACTGCTATGGAAACTGGCCCACTGCATTAAACTCTCTTCTGTCACCCGAGTGAACCAAATGCTTCTGGCCATGTCCCTGATGTGATGCATGTCACCTCTTAACATAAATGTCACAAGTTTGCTGGTGGCATCCATCTCTGCCCACCAGAATGTAAAGGCCACAAAGGCAGAGATCTATGTCTGCTCTGGCTGCTGCCGTGCTCCATGTCTAGAGCCCTGCTTCATACCCAGCAAGTGCTCAGGCAACGTCCAATGCATGAATGAAGGCCACAATTCACATATGGGGCTGCACGTGCAGCTGGGCACATGAGGGGCCGCCACCTCAGCCCCAGTGGGTGGGATGCAGAACCCTGGTGCCCCGGCCTGGCCAGGAAGGGTAGGGGGTGGTGTCCACCCTCCCCAGGTGGGGCCTCACACCCCTCCCGGGGAGGGTGGAAGGGTGGAGGCAGGCAGCCAGGGATTCCTCTAAGCCAGGCTGCTTTTCTGCACACTCAGCCACAAGGATGTCAGGAGAAGGCAGAAGGAAGGTGGCTGTGTAAACAAGACGGCACCCCAGCTGGCCACGGTCAGGAACTGAAAGTGCCACTGCCAGCACCCATGCCTGGGTGGCCCCCGCAGCCTCCCACATCTTCCCTCTCAGGAAGGCCCATGGAGGGGGTGGGTGAGCCCAGGGGAGAATCATATCCCAGCAGGCAACACAGAGGCCACTGCTACAGTCGGCCTCAGCCAAAGCTGCCAACAGCTCAGTCAGCTGAAAATGCCAGCCCTCAGGCCCCAGCCTGCAGAGCCCAGCCCTGCCCACCTCAACTCCCACCACCCCTCCTCCCTCCGCTCCAGCCTCCCTCCTTAAACATACCAGGTGCCAGGTCCAAGCCTACCTGGCACCATGTCCAAACCTGGCTGGCTCTCAGAGGGCTGGGCCTCCTCTGGTCCAGAAGGCCTCTAGGAGGCCTCAGTCCCAGAGGGCACCCAGACACAGGTATCTTGGCCCAGGAGCTGAGCTGCCCAAGTCAAGCCAGGAAACTAGCTCACCCCTGGGCCACCCCCAACCTGGGCCCTGGGCCCTGGGCCCTGGGCGTGGGAAGGGCGGCTCAGCCTGAGCATCATTCATTACTACAGGACACCTCCAGATCAAGGTTTATGGAGACTTGCTTTTGCTTTCTCACAGCAGAAACCCAACCTCCAGGGAGACTGCCAGGCCCAAAGCCAGAGCAAGTGAACTCTTCCTGAAAATTCAGCAAAAGCAACACCAACAAAACCTCCCCAACTGGATTCTGCTTGAGCTTTGGCTAACTGGCCCCCAGGATTTAAATGGCAGAAGCCATGGCACCCCCAGTCCCAACATAAATGAGGCACACTTTTCTACAGGCAGCTGAGTGCCCAGGCAAATGCCCGAGGAGCAGGAAGAGGAGAAGGTGGACCCAGAGCTCCACACATCCAAGAGATGGAGAGAACAAGCCCTGGCCCCCAAAGGCCAGCCCTCCCTACCATCCACCAAGGGCCAAGGCGCCACAGCATCCCAGGGTGAGAAAAGGGTGGCCAGGAGTGGAGGCGGCCCCCATGGAAGGCATGCTGCTGCCCTGCAGCCCATCCCTGTCTTCATGCAGCCCCATGCCCCAGCGGCCCAGGGCCACCCTCTATTCCCTGCTTTCCACAATGGCAGCTGCAGGGTGCTTACCCCAGGGATTCAAGCACAGAATTCAGGGACTCGGTGAACACGGATGGGAAAAACCTGTATTTTCATTTTCTCTAATCTCTAATTCAAATTTCCACCCCACCCCACCCCCACAAAATAACAAAAAGGAAAAAAAACAAAACAAAAAAATTTCCATTCCCTTCCATTCTGAATGTAAGCTACTAACCACAACAGTGTCAGTGCATGTGAAGCTGCACTGAAAGCGCAGGTCGTCACAACCTATCATTGCTGCTGCACTACCTCAACGTTGCACTTGCACTCTCACTACTTCAAAATCAAGATGGCTCTTAGACCTGCTGCTAATCTTATTGTTTAATGTGTTAATAATGAGCCACATGTTACTATATCCCAAACTTGCTTTTTATTATTTGAATAACTGCATTTCAGTACAATTGATTTTCCTTGTAATCATCTGCATTTTTTTTCATGCATTCAAAATCCTTATGCTGAGAAGAGGCCCTAAGTTTCACCAGATGCCAGTGGGGCCCACAGAAGAGACAAGGACAAGCACTAGCATAAGAAGCCATTTCTGGATAGGACCATGGTGCTTAAGCTTCTGGCAAGGGGCTGGCCTGCTTCCTCATCTCGCACCCTTGGCCTCCAGCTCAGGGCCAGGCACCCAGCAGGTGCTCAGTCAGCCCACTGGCTCACTAAGCATCGGCAAAGCCAGCCCACTCGCCCTGGCTGGAGAAGGCTTACAGGCCGCTGGCTGGAGCCCCTGACTCTGCCCACTGGTGGCACAGTGACTGAGAGGACCAGGCCGAGGAACAGAAGGGAATGGAAAGGGGGCAGTCAGGGGCCACTGCAACCCCCCACCCCCACCCTGATCCCCAGGCTCAGCCCAAGGCCTCTGCTCCAGGAGCACAAGGTTCACTTCGGGGTGGGGATGGGCTTTGAGCCAGAATGCTGCCTCTGGCGTGACCTATGAGCTGGACAGGTATGTACTGGGAACAGACTCACTGGCTGCTTCTCACCTGGCAAAGGCTCTCTGGGCATCAGCTCTCTGAGAGCCACCAGGTAAAGAATTAAGGCTAGGTATTCATCATACTCATTGGAATTCTCTTCCTCCTGCGACCCCCAAATCATTGCCTCAATCACTGAGTCTCCAGGAAGGTTGCAAAGATTGGAGGTGTAGACTAATTTAGAGTAGAGCCCTCTCCCTCCATTCATTCAGTTTCCCTCCTCCATTCATCCATTTTGGGTGCTAATCACAGGGCAGCCTCAGGAAGACCCTGGGGACCCAAACTGAACTGGCCCCGGGGCTCCACAGACAGATGGCAGAAGCATGAAGGAAGCAACCCCTCACCCTGCCACGAAGGGCAGATATGGAGAGGCATCCTGCCAGTGAGGACAGGTGGGATTTTCTGGAGCAGGAAACCTTTACTGGGAAGTAGGTGGCACAAGGTCCTTCTGGGAAGAGAAATCATCTGAACTGGGCCTCCAAGCACCAGAACAATGATGTTGGGGATGAGGGCATTCCAAGGCCAGGGGATGAGTGGGCAAAGGGAGGAGGAGGAAAGCAAAAGCCATGTGGGGGAGGCAGATGCAGACAGGTCTGTCGGAGCAGAACCATCTCGACCCTGTCCAGGGAAAGCGTGGCTCAAGGCAGCAATGGCCCTTCCCAGCAAGTGCCAAAAGGACCGTCTCCCTAGGAGTGGGGGGAAGGATTGGCCTCAGAGCCAACCCTCTGTGGGGGCTGTGGGAACTTCAGGGCAAACCTGAAGCTCCTGCCCAGGCTGATGGGACAAACAGGATCAACCTCAAAACATCCCCAAGAGGAACATTTCCCACTTATAACTGTACCTGAGATGCTAGCGAGGGCTTCCACTGCTTCCCAAGCACGTGGACACACCCCAGTCACTCATGGGGCTCCCCTGTCCCAGGCCCTAGTAGGACTCTACAGGTGACCTACTAAAACTCCCAGGCAGCCCGGGGCTATGACTAGACAGCGTGATGCCCAGGTCTACCTAACACTCTGATCTGTCCCATGAGTGCAGCTGGGGGGCCAGGCTTGGCTGGAAACACACTTCAAACCTCCTCCACTTAGGGAAGACCCTGAGGCTTGGCCTCAGGCTCAAAGCATCCAGCAGGGCAGTCTCACACCAGCCTGAAGTAGCTCTTCCCAAGAAGGCCCTGTCACTGTGGAAGCTCCCCGCACCACCGAAGTCTCCCTTCCAACAGCACATCTCCCCACCACCTCTGTCACTCTATTTTAACCCCCTCAGCAGCCCCTGCACCATGGCCCAGAGCATCAGCTTCTTCTGCTCAGCCTTGTCTTTGCCAGAAGAACCCTCCTTCTAGGAGCCAGCCAGCTCCAGGCTGACTCCCATCCAATCACCCAGCCTGGATCCTCCGTACCATCAGGTCAGGCAGGAGCTTTGAACCTAACTGCAGCCCCTGGAACTCTCTGGGACCACCTGGCCAACCCAGACAAGAGACCCATATCCTGCCACCAGCCTGCACACACTTGGCTCCTTAAGGCAGGGCCCTAAGCTGGGTTCAGGGACCTGACTCTGGGTTCCTTGATAATCACTGGGACCTTTGCATGCACAGTACCCTGACAGAGGGGTGTCTTATTGCTCAAGGACAAGCACAAATGTCACTCAGGGTCTGAAGCCTTCCCACTCTCCCTTGAGCTCAGATTCCATGGCCCTGCATGGCACACACCAACTCCAGAAACAGATACCACAGATGACACAGCTCTTCTGTGTCAGCCTGACCCAGTGGCCTGCAAGCAAGTGATTCCAGCAAGTGCCCACTAAACATCTGAGTTCTCCCAAACTTGGCAACCAACTGAGAACCCATTTTCTGTTACCATTCTCCCCATCCCCCTAAACAAGAGATGCATTCCCCCATTCAGTTTCCCCCATTCAGATCTCAGCTCCCAAACTGGCACTTCCGGCACTGGCCCCAACATCACCAAGGCCCACACCCTCTTCCCACTACTGGGCTTTCCCCTGATCCCACACACAGCCCAGGGGAGGGAATGCTAGAAGGCATACCTTAGCAGATTACAACCCTTTAAGGGTTCCAGGCCCTCAGGACAAAGTCTGGAGAGGTTATCTGGAACACTGCACTCCAGCCTAGGGAAATTGCTCCACCTGTCCCTGTCCCCAGCACACTCTGAACTGCCCTGCCAACCTTTGCTCAGATGTTCTCTCATCTGGGACTTTCTCCCCACACTTCAGTGGGCCCATTTGCCCACACTTCCTCTCACTAGGACCACTCACCCTTTTTTTTTTTTTTTTTTTTTTTTTTAAAGATTTTATTTATTTATTCATTTTTCCCCCCTTGCTGCCTGTGCTCGCTGGGTCAGCTAACCACGCCGTGCGGGCGGGTTTGCCTTCACCAGGAGGCCCCGGGAACCGAACCCGGGGCCTCCCATATGGTAAACGGAAGCCCTACTGATTGAGCCACAGCCGCTTCCCCCCATTCTTTTATTAGACCGAATTGACTGTGGTTGCACAAGGTGCTGTACTACGGAGACCCAGCAGTGAGCCAGAGAAGGGTCCTGGCCCTACGTTCTAGAAGAGGAAATGGCAATAAGCAAGTACAATTAAATACACTGTACACCTTATCAGACGGTGACAGGGATTATAAAAAGCGGGATGGGCGATTAGGGAAGAGTTCTCTGAGGAGGTGACATCTGGGAGGAGGGCAGATGCCCCGCTGGTCCAAGTCCTCTCAAACATGCCCTCGCAACGCCCCCTTCCCATCCGAGGGTCGTGGCAGTGAACACGCGTGTCGACCCGACGCCCCCCGCCCGGGCTGCACACAGTGGGGACGCCACCCGCGGTGGGGGCCGGAACGCCGGGGCGACCCCCAGGGCCCAGTCAGCCGCAGGGAGCGGGGAGGGGAGTTGCGGGCCCCAGTACTGACTCCCATGCACCCGGCGGCCCCGCACTCCGAGGCTGGCGCGCGGGAAGCAGCGCGCTGCCTGCGGCCACACAGCGAGCCCGGCCGGGGCGCGGGCTGGGGACCCTCACCCACAGCCCAGAGAGGAAGCCCAGGGCCCCTCCGCGCCAGCATGCCTGAGCGAAGGGAAGAAGCAGCACTCACCCCCCGGCCGCCGCCATGTTCGCCCACCGCCAGCGTCACGTGAAGTGCGGCGTCAGCTGAGCGGGGCCGGAATCCCACGGCGGTGGGCCGGAATCCCACGACGGTGGGCGGGGCCTAGGGAGGCGGGGCGGGGCTAGCGGACGGGGCGGGGCCAGGGTGTGGGCGGGGCCGCGAAGGGGTGGGGCGAGGAGCCTCAGTCCCGCCTCGGGCCTCAAGCAGGGGCGGGGCCGGGAGCCTCGCGGGCGGGGAAGGGCTGAGCCAGGTTGGGGGCGCCCGGGACCTTACACGCCGGCCTCCGCCTGGAGGCTAGGGGCGCGGCAGGTGGGGGGCAGGTGGGGGGCAACCCCGCAGGTGACTCCGGAGCTGGAGGGAGTGTCCCTAGGCAAGGAAAATCAGGATTCGGCTTCAGCCCTTGTCCGGGCGTCGCAGCCCGCCCCGGGCCAAGGATATGTAGAAAAAAATGAAGGCGCCTTGGGCAGGAGGCCTAGGGCCAGGCGGGAGGTGAGAACTATTGCTTAAGAAAGGCAACAGCTTGAGAAAAGGCTAGGGCAATCCGGGTCGCCGAAGAGGGGGGCAGACGGGTAGTGAGCGGTGCAGCCTCAGAGATAAGCAAGAGCCAGACCTAATAGGGTCTGTCTGGTAGAATCTTTTTCAAGCTCCCTCAACTGCAGGGTAGAGAGGAACCAGGAGGAAGGGAGGCCGGTAAAGAGGGCTGGGGAGAGGTGGGCACGGTGGAGAGGGCTTCAGGGGCGAGAATCGGCCAGAGGGCTTCCCCCTGTGCCCTAGTGGGCACTCGGGTTGGTGCTAAGTCCTCTGGAGAGATGTTGGGGGCCAAGGGGGTGGGATGTGGGAAGCAGCTGTTGCTCTCCTCAGACCTTAGAATAATAGTAATATAAGGACTAGTGCCACAGATGTGGGGCACTCGCTGTGCTTGGCACTGGCCAGAAGTCTTGGCAGATGTTAACTCCTTGAAATGTCACAGCAGCCCTACAAGGCAGTCACGATCCTTAGTGCCATTTTGCCAATGAGGAAACTGAGGCACAGAGAGGTAGATAACTTGCCTGAGCTCACACAGCACTGTGTGGTGAGCCCAGGCTGCACTCCGGGCAATCATGACCCTGAACAACACCCCCACAGGGCCTCTGTGAAGAAAGGGGGCCCAGAACTGGTGGTGGAGGGTGCCCCTGGCATCTTGTGGACAGTTGGGGGCCACACCATCACAGCCCATGGGGCTCCTGGGACCTCAGCCCCCAGCTGACTCACAGCTAGAAGTGGCTTCCAGTCACAGGGTTTGGGTTTGGGGGAGGCCTCCCATCTATTTGTCCAGACAAAGATATGGGTCACCAGGGCCGGGCTAGGGGCCCCCAGGGGCTGGGAGCTAGAGAAGCATTGCTGTTCACCCCCACAAAGCCAGGAAGAATCCCAGCGCGATCCCTGCTTCCTCACCTGTGGTAGGGGAGCTAACGTCTACCACCTCACCGGGGCACGGCACGGTGGGATTTCATGAGCCAACGTTTGTGGACACAACTTTAGCTGGCAGAGTGGCTGCAGGGAGGTCAAAGCCCACCAAAGGAAGGTGGCACCTCTGGACTGCCCATTCCTACCTCCTGGCCCAGCTGAGTTGGGAGAGTTGTGGGAAGAGGCTCCCTAATAAGGAACACCTCAAAAATCACAAGGAGTGCCAGAATGTCCTCCTTTGTGGAAGAAAAAAAGCCTGCCCCCAAGCCCACCATAGGCCCCTCCTATTTCTTTTGATGTAAAATTTGTCAAAATTAAGCCAACTGCCAGCTCTGAGTGTTGACTTGACTGTGATGAAGTAATTGACCTAAACATCCACAAAATAATAGGCCAAGGGCCCCCACCAACTGAGTGACGTGCCCCTCGTTTGTGGGTTGGATCAGGGGGCCTGCCCATAATTGCTGCCATACCAGGCCCTCCAGGACTGGGCCTCCAGGCAGGGCCACCCACCACCCCTGCCCCTCCCCACCAGGCTCCGGAGAGGCAGTCCAGGGGATGGGAGAAGATTGCATAGTTACTCATGCAGGGCAGACCCCAGACACGGCTGGGAGCCAGGAGGCAATTGGGGAAAGATTGATTTGAGAGAGTCGGAGCGGGAGTGTGTAAATCAGGCCAGGGAGAATGGCAGGCAGCATGCTAGGGCCTCACGTGGCGTCGCCTCCGAGGTCACAGGCCCTCGGCTGGGAAGTGTCTGCTTTCAGCCAGCCCGAGGCCAGGACATCACAACCCCAAGAGTACCCTGGCCCAGCCAGAGACCCGCAAAAAAGATCCGCCTTGGAGCTTCCGTGGTCCCCTCTGTCCCCACTGATGCTGTGTGCTGCCAGGTTTCCCTGTTATGCCTGCCCCTTCATCCGAGGCAGGGTCCTGCCAGACTCAGACTTATGAGCCTCTGAGGGACCATGCAGAGGTGGCCCCCAGAAGAGCCAGGACCTGGGTGCTATCTTCTGCCTTCAGAGGACACCGGGCTGCCGGAAGGCTCTGCAGGACCCTCTGTGACCAGTCATGCCAGGAGGGGTGTGGGACCCAGACGCTGCCTGAAGGGTCTCTGATCGGGGGGATGGAGGAGGGGTTCTCAGTGCTGCCCCGGAGAAGCCCACCATCTGGGAGGGCTGCTGAGCAGGACTGCATGCTGGTGGCTCCCCCGGCGCCCAGAGGGGTGTTCCCAAGGCATTCTGAGCAGGAATCTGGTAGGGTCCAGGCCCACTGCTCAGGCAGGAAGGAGCCCAGGAGAGTTGGAGGGAAGAACTGGGAAGAGCCGACAAGGGGATCCTCTGTCAGAGCCCAGGGCTGGGGCCCATGCCCATCATGCGGACGTCATTTGGGGTTTTGCTATTTTTGCTTTTGCTCAGAATAGAAGACTGAGCTCAGCAAGCCTGCACCAAAGAACCTGATCAAAAGGAATAGAGGTGTGTGGGGGTGACATGGGGGGGCCATGTTCCAACCCAACCTCTCCCTGAGTGGGGAGGCAGGGAGCGGGATGGGGATGACGAGGTGCTCTCTGCATCACAGTTCTGGCCCACCCCAGCCTTCGGCCTTTGCAGCGGCAGCAGCCACAGCTCTCCCGCTCCTGAGGCCAGCACGCCCGCTCCTTCCTCTGGAGCCATGCCACAGCCGTTGCCACCATCCGTCACCCCCCAGAGGAGCCTCCGCTTCACGACGCGCCCCTCCCGCCCGTCCTCCCCTAGCCCAGCCTGCCTGGGCATCCATCTTTCCGCAGAAAAGAGGTGGGCGGTGGCCAAGGGGCCTTCCCTAGGAAGCCCCTGTCACCACCTCAAATGAAGTGGTCCCTGCTGAGTGCTTTGCCAGGGTCTGGGAGGCAATTCGAGATGAGAAATGGAACGGTGGCTTCAGAAAGGCAAATCATTCCAACAGCACCTTAAAAACATCAAAGGAAACAAGCTCATTGTGTGTGTGTGAAAATGGGGAATATATTGTTTTTCACTGTTTGGAAGATTGTTTTCTCATCTCGAAATCACAAGCTGTTTACTTCCAGAGAGACTTATAAATACATCCAATTATCGACATTCAATATAGGAAATAAAGTTCTGAAATGGCCTTCCGCGCCCGCACACTGGGCTGCCAGGTTGGGCAGGTGATAATTACTTTTATTTCTTACCATTTCGTTTCCGTGTGAGGTGACTGGTACGTTGTGTCCACCGTTATTACATTTCCCATCTTGTGCTGGGCTATTCATTGGTGTAACTTTATTACCACATTTCAAGATCTTGATAAAAATGAATGAACTTCCTAATTTCAAACAGATGAGCGCAAAGTCCCAGAGCGTGGGGATTTGGTTGTGTGCTTGTGTCCTGGTGAAAAGTCCCCCTGGGGGATGGACTTTCCCTCTACCCAGCTCCAATTCACTGAATGTTTCTGACTGGACAATGGGGTCTCTGTGGACAAGCAGAGCTGCCCCTTGACGGGCTCTTGCCGCTCAGGGTGGCATTTTGAGGAAGATGCTTGCAGCCCTTCATGCAGTCACCTACAGACAATGTCCCCAGTGGCCACCTGTCCTTCTGTCCATGCCAGCATCACTCCAGGGGTCCCCTTTGACCCTTCCCTCTTCTTCTGCTGAAACCACTTCTGACCTCCCACCCTACTCACTCTTCCTCCTCGGTGCCTTGTCTGTCCTACAGCCTCTCCCTGCCAGGGCCCAGGCCCCATGTGACTGCCAAGGCCTCCTGGCTGCCTGCCTATCTCAGTCTTGTCCCATTCTGAGCTCCCATGCTAACCAAGGTTCTACATGGCCAACAACCCTTGAGTCTGACCAGCTCAAACAGAAGAGGGATGCGTTGGGGGTATGTCAAGTGGCCCATTTGTGGGAAAGGCAAAATCAGACAATAGGCAGGAGCTGGGGAGGCTGGTGGCCCCGTGTACTGTCGGGCCATGCCCCAAGAAGCATGGTGGCTGGCGTGGCTGCCCAGAACCCTTGCCACCACCTCTGCCTCTGGGCACAATCTTGGGCTAACACAGCAGCCTGGCCTCACTCTGTGTTCAGCCAAAGCCCTTGGTGGGCAGTCACTTCCTATCACCGAGCCCAACTCACATACCCACACCCTGGGAATCTTATCCCGTTTAGCTTCTGCATGGGGAGAGTGGACTGGCATCTCACCCAGCCCCATTCCCTGAACAGGAGGGGGCTAAGATGCAGGTAGATACACTACCTTGTGACATACAGTGATGGATCAGTTTGGGATACCAGCAAGCCTCCCCCTACCCCCCAAAAAACGGTGGAAAGTTCTGCTTGGGTGAATTAATCCTGAACATTGCAATCAGAAAGTCTAGAATGCAGCTATTTTGATTTCAGCACAAGTACATGTTTTGTTTTGTGGTTTGGCGTGATTTTTCTTTTCATTTTACATAAAGAAATACATAATTTTTGTTTCTTCAGCCTTAAAGGTCTTACCTGGCCCTGCCTCCATGTCATTGCCAAATACATATCCTAGAGCACAAAAGGGCCCATTAGAAATCATGCAGTGGAGAAAGACATACCAGGACTTCAAAGGCAGAAGCCTGGGCGTGGGGGTTGACAGCGTAATGCCACTGGCAGTCCCTTCTCCCCTTTGGAGATGGAGAGCACGGAGTGTCCTCTGTTACAAGGGTCAGGTGAGGTCTCGGACTCCAGGGCCCTTGGATGTTCGAATGTGGTCTTGGTCGCTTTCATTACAGTGATATTGACATTACTAGAGGGCAGGGTGCGTGGTGATCAGACACATGGGTATCGCACCTATGTCCCACTCCTGGCTTTGCTATTTCTCACTCCCCGTGGCATTGAGAAAATGACCAACCTCTCTGAGCCTCAGCTTCCCAGTCAGTGAAATGGACTGATGAGGTCCCAGCTCAGAGGATGGTTGAAGGGATGAGATGGGATTAGCTACTTGGTGTGGTGCCAGGCTCACAATGAAGGCAGTCGTTCTTGCTACCATGGTCACAAGAGAAGTGGGGGCAGCAGCAAAGGACCCTGCCTCTGTCCAGGGGGACTCCATTCTCCTCACCCCCAAGGCATGGAGGTGGTGCAGTGCCTGATGAGGACCCTACAGAGCAACTTCGATGCAAAGGGGGCAAGTCCTTAACCCCAAACCGAAGTGGTCAGTTCTCACCCCCTTCAAGAGGAGGGGCTGGTCCTGGGTCTACCTGAACCTCTCGAGCCAGCCTGGGCTCCCTGCACACAGAGATGCTAAAGAGAGGTAGGGAACAGGAGTCAGTGGAGTGAGTGGGGCAGGCTGCACCGGGAGCTTGTCTGGCAGGATTTGCACATAGGGACGAGGGTATGCAAGGTTGGTGAGAGGGATTAGGGACCTATCATAGATTGTGAAAATGGCCTTGAATTCTTCTCCTTGCTGCACCCATGCCCTTGCATCGTGCTGCTGCAGATCTTCCCATCCAGAGGTAGAGTCTATTTCATCATCCTTGTATCCCTGTTGACCCCTTGGCTTGCTTTGGATGATGGGGCATTAACAAAAGCAGAGGCCTCGGAAGGTGCTCACCCACTGGGGCCTGTCCTCTTGCTGCCACCACCACCACATGAAGATGCCCAAGCTAGCCTGTCAGAGGGCGAGACATCTGGCTGACAACCCGCCAGGTGCCAGCCGTATGAGCAAGGCCAGCCTAGATGATCCAGCCTCCGGCCGGCCTGACAGGTGACCACAGACCCATGAATGAGTCTAGCAGAGACCAGCCAGGCTGGCCCCCAGAATCCTGAGCTATAGAAAGGGTTGGTGTTTTGAGCCATTACTTTGGGCAGTTTTGTATGCAACAATTGATAACCTACAAAGGGCAGACGGGAGGAGAGCTTGAACTATTGCCCCCAGAGAGGAGGTTGGGAGCAAATGTGACAGGGGCAGTTTCCACAAGGAACTCTGGGAGACGCAGGGTCCCAGCAGCACTGCGGTGAGGCCCTGGGGAAAAAGTGTGACCTTTGCCTTATTCCCTCCTGGAATGGCTTCAGCTCAGAGAAGGCTGCAGGGACTTCGATTCTGCTTTGGTACAGTGTGGTTGTGTTGCTTCAGGGGTGCAGAGAGGTGGCACCCCAACTTAGACATTTGTGTGGCTGCATGGGGCTTGGGCAGTGGTAGTGGCAGAGAGAAATGCCTCTAGTGGGGCTTCCTGGGCAGCAGCCTGGCACAGGACCCCCCAGGAGAGGAGACGTTAAGAGGACCGAAGGACCTGCTGTACAGACAAGCAGGCGGTAGTTGAATCTGGGTGATTACTTCCATGGAGCCTGTGTGCACCTAGAGCCCCGGCTGGGGAACTTGACCTGCACTGTCACAGAAGGGCACCCAAAGCAAGGCCGGTGACACTCGGCAGGGAGTTGATCCCCAGCTAGCCTTGCTCAGACAGACACAAACCTCATAGGGAAGCTGTGGATCAAGCCAAAATCAACCCACAAGAGGGCTTCTCTTCCCAAAGAGAAAAGTACCTTCTTGTCCGAGTGCAGACAAGGGTCCTGCTGCGGAGACGACTGCCCAAGTCCAAAGCTCAGACCATCTCAGCTGAGTGCCCATGCCTATTTCAGAGGTCTGGCTAATACATACCGAGTGCTGCTTAAAGAATAGATGAGGGGGCGGATGTGGCTCAAATGGTTGGGCATCTGTCTCCCATATGGAGGGACCTGGGTTCGATCCCCAGGACCTCCTGGTAAAAAAAAAAAAAAGAATAGATGAAGTGACAACCAAGAAGCTGCCACTGCGGCGCTAAGTCCAGAGAGCAGCACAGTCTCGGAACCAGATGCCAGTTCACCAGGCGGTGCAGTTGGCTGATGGCGATCTCACTCCCTTCCCCATCCTTTCTGGACATTCGGATCCAAGAGGCTTTGGGAAAAATCACAATTTGATTTGCAATTCTCGAAGGTCAATATTCCACTATAGGGGAGCCAATGTGGCTCAAGTGATTGAGCACCTGCTTCCCATGTATGAGGTCCTGGGTTCAATGCCCAGTACCTCCTAAAAAAATATTCGACTATAAATCCAGGGCTGGATGATACTTACTGCCCATCCTCTAGGGTGGGGACGGCAGCAGTGGGAGCTTCTGCACACGCCGCTCCTCATAAGAGGTTGCTCGCCTCAGTTCTCAGGCGCCAAAGTCACCTGCAGAAGCAGGAACCTGCCCAGCACGAGGCTGCTCCGAGCTGCCTTCCCCTGTGGGGCCGGTGGCCGATTCCACTGCCCAGAGCCCCAGCATCAATGCCAGCCAGGGTGAACTGGGGTGGGCAGCCTGGCCTTTCATCCTGGAGCTCCAGGAGGAGAAGGAAAGGACCCCAAATCCTCACTGGGTGCCACCGCTACTTGAGGCAAGAGAGGCGGAAGAGGCCAAGAGAAGGCTGAGGAGAGCTCATGGAATCTTTTTGGCAGTTCCCCAAAATCCAGGCTGCAGAACCGGCTGCCTGGAAAACCATTCTCAGCTTTGGGTCTGTCGCTGAGAGCAGACTTTGTCCCCTCTATCTCTTGAGGACATTGCTATGCAAATATGCAAGGACAAAGGGCCCTTTCTAAGGGCAGGCCCGCTCTGCAGAGGGACAAACCCCTTCCGTGTATATGTGTGTGTGTGTGTGTGTGCATGTGGGGGGGGTACGTGTGGGGAGTGCAGCACGCCCCTGGAGCTCCTGCTGTGGGGACTGGTGTGGCCCAGGCACCTGGATGTCAACCAGCACCCCAGCTGCCTGTGGTGTGTGGCCAGGCTTGGGGGGTCATTGTCTGGGCAGTCACCCAAGGAAGCTCGGCCTCCCCTGTGCCCTCGGTCCTCACATACGACGATGATTGGCCCTGTCGGCAGCCTCTCCTGAGATGAAGCACTGGCACTGGGCATCCATCCCAAGTTCGATACCCCAGCTACACCCCAAGTTTATCCCCTCCCCCCAAGCCCCACTTCCCCGTAAGTCCCCCTCCTTTTGCCCGCCCCAGGGCCCACAGCCCAGGCAGGAAAGCTCACTGGCCTGGCCAGGGGTCCTGTGGTCCCTCCAGGGGCCCAGGCCTTGCCGGCCATAGAGGCCAATAGCCTGTCACTCCCATCCCAAGGTGGGCACCAAGTAAAGCTCACGGAGACTGAGCACTGTACAGTCGTGGGAGAATAAATTAGAACATCTACTTTGGAGGGCACTTTGGGAATATCTATTAAAACCCCCAAAGAAGAAAAAAAAATCAAAATTGTCTCCACCAAATACCATTGATTGTACACTTTGGATTGATTTATGCTTTATTAATATGTGTCAATAAAATTGATTTGTTAAGAAAAAAAATTAAGTCTTATGAGTCTGTAATTGCAATTCTCATTATCCTAAAGAGAGCCTGCTTCATGCACCAAGAGACGTGCATAAGAGTCCTCATTGCAGCGTTATTTGTGAGAGCGAAGACTTGGAAACCAGCCGAGCATTGGTTGATAGGTGAAATCTTGTCTGCTCTCATGCTGGAACACGGGGAGACGTGTTGAAAGGATGTCAGAGAGCTACAGGTATCAACATGGAGAAATCGCAGAAATTCACTCTCGCGTGAAAGTTGAAGAACAGTGCACAAAACCCAAAAAACAATAGTTCTGTATATTCTCTACGGACACACGGTTATGTGTGGAAAACATTGCAAAGATCTGGAAGGAAAAACTGAAGTAGCTGTCTTCAGGGGGTGGGGAAGGGACTGTGAGGGGATTCGAAGAAGATCATAACTTTATCTCACGGTCTAATTTTTTAAAAGGGTGAATATATTCATGCAATTGTGTAGCTAAAAATAAATATTACAATAAAAAAAAAAAAAAAATCTCGACTTCAGAAATTTTCTTCAGCCCAAGGGGCTCCCTTTGCAAACTCTGGGGAGCTTGCTTCAATCCTGTGGGCCTCAGAATCTAAGGGAGCCATCCCCAGACAGCCCTGAGCTCCCACTTTGACCCCTTCCCACTGCTGTGCTGTCCCAGCTCCTGGCTCCAGAGTCACACAGACTCTGTCCGGGGAGGGGAGTTGGTTTGTCTGTGTTTTAAATGACAAGGCCTGGTTATCATTTACAAGGACCATAGACAGAGATCTTCAGAGCTTAAGCTGAAAGGGCAGTTGGGGCCAGTAGGGGGCCAGGTGGAGGGTTCCCTGGCTAATGGTACTCCCCCACTCTGCCCCCTACCTCCCCCCACCCTGGCCCCCACTTCCCTCCACTACTGACCCCCACTTCCCAACCTCCACCTCCCTACCCTAGATCCCAGATCTTCTATTCTCAACACAGCCAACATCCACCCCTTACCTTTACTTCTACCACAACTTCCCCTCCCCCCACCCTGACCCTCGGACCCCAACCCAGAGCCTGCTACCTCCTCCCGGAGATAAAGCCCCGTCCCGTCCCTGGAAAGAAATGGGAACCGGCCCTTGGTGGGGTGGACGCCAGTGAGGGAGAAAGTGGTGTTTTAGGCTTTTACTCGCCAGGGAAGAGAATATTCCCCTCCCCCTCCCCAGGATTTGCCAGACAAAGCACAGCCCCCTCCTCCTTCCTGGTTTCCAGCCTCCTCAGTGGTTTCCATGGATTCAGAAATTTGCTCCCAGCACCTGAGCCCTGGAGCGGGAGCAAGGGGGTTGGGAAGCAAGGGAGTGGCTGAGCCGGCTGGGGGAAAGAGCAATAGGGAAGCTGCTCCACAACAGCCCCACTGACCCACAGGCCTGATGCCCTCCGCCCGCCCAGAGGTCGGAGGCATACCTGGGCTGCCAGCAGCTTGCTGGGGACTCGCTGGAGGCCTGATGCATCTCCTCTTCTTGCTGGGTGGCCAAGGCTTACCAAGTGCACCTTGGTGAGCTTGGCCAAAGACCGCCTGGGGGGATTCCTTCCCCAGCTCAGGTCGCAGCAGGTTCTGGAAACTTCAGACACCTTTCTAGTGAGGTCCTCTCCAGCATGCATTTGCCTAAGTCCATTTCCATCATTTGCAACTGCAGGCCTTGCCTGGCACACAGTTTTGGGGGAGGGTGACCGGTCTTCACTGACAGATTTTCAGGGGTCGACTGTGGTCTCAGGAACCATGACTTCATGAGCCCTGGCTCCCAGAAGAATCCCCTGGAGAGTCTTTAAAAGTTATATATGCCTGAGTCTCACCCCAGATCAACAGAATCAGAATTCCCAGGGCTGGAGACAAAACATCGGGATTTTTGGAAACTCCCCGGTTGGTTCTACTGGAAGCCAGGACTGAGAAAGCTTTGAGACAGGATCCTCTCCAGGACTGTCTGAAGAGACAGTAGGCCTGAGGGTGGGGGCGCAGGAGAGGAGGCTCCCCTGGGAGGGAAGGTGAGCGTGGTCCCTGGGCACGGTCTCCTCTCCTTTGACCTGAGCAGTCCCTACTGGGTGCCCATTCCTCCTGTCTCCCAAAGGCTGCCCATGGGCTCCTGCCCTTGTCCTCTTGTCCCTTCACCACTAGTCCCAAATCCTCGTTTCCATCTCCACATTCAGCCTAATGACTCACATTCAGTCTTAAAAAACAGGGGGCTCTCCTTTGACCCAGCAGTTCACTCCTGGGGGTACACCCAACTGGCGTGGCAAGACTGCGCATCACTGCACTGTCCAAAACAGCCACACACTGGAAACACCCCAAATGTCCATCAACAGTAGATTGGATAAAAGAAATGTTTTCCTACATTGGAATCCACTCGACAAAGCAGATCGACCTCGGAAACACAGTGTGGAGCCCAATCAGCCAGACACAAAAGGGTACATGCTGCACGAGTCCATTTCCTTCAGGTCAAAAAGAATGTAGGATAAACTAACAAAGACTCCTGGAAGTCGGGAAAATGACCACCTTTGGCAGGTAGGGACTGGAAGCGAGGCCCGAGGGGGCTTCTGGGCTGGTGCTGTTGGGTTTCACTCCTCTGGGTGGTTGCAGGGGTGTGTAAACACATCAAGCTGTACACGTAGGATTTGTGCATTTTCGGTGTGGATGTTTTGCTTCAATTAAGAGCGTTCAAAAATATGCATATGAAGGTCCTCATGTACTTTATGTGGCCTCTTTCTAGGAGAGTTAAATTGGTTCCAGAAAGGAACCAAGAAGTTCATGGATTTCTGGTAATCCATTCCCAAGGCTTGACCTATACTGTGCATCGAGTATGGGGCAAGGAAAGGGCACAGAATTAGAAGAAACAAATTATGGATTCTAGTCCAGCCTCACTAGCTGTGTGGCTTTGAGCAAGTCATTTAGCATCTCTGGGACATATTTTTATTTTCAAAATAAAAGGATTCATTAGAGCCAGCATTTCCTAATCCAATAAAAACTGTGCATTGTAAGCTGTCTAAATTCTCTACTAAAGACCAAAGAAGAAAAAGAAAGTGGGTGAGGAGTGCAAAGAGAGCCAGGTCATTTTGCCACCATAAGGGAGCAAGCTTTAGGCTGAAGCTGACACTATGGAAAGCGTTACGAAGAGATGGAAAGAAACTGGATCCTTCCTTGATGACATGGGATGCTGGTCTTTACAGTTATATGAGCCAATAAACCCCTTTAAAACTAAAAAAAAAAAAAAAAAAAAAAAAAAAAGAGCCTTCATAATCAATCCAGCTGCCCTCAAGAAGGACAGGGGGTGAGGGAAACATTTGCACTCCCTCTTTCTAAGGCAGGAAAGGAAAAGAGCCTGTCAACAGTCAGGTTTCCATTTTAAAACCTGTTGGACTCTCACTCACATGAAATACCTGGAATGATCCAACTCATAGAGGCAGATAGTAGATTACAGGTTCCCAGGGGCCGAGGGGTGAGGGGAATGGGGAGGCAGTACTGAATGGGTGCAGAGTTTCTGTTGGAGGGGATGAAAAAGGTGGGGTAATGGATGTTGGTAGTGGTAGCACAATATTGTGAATGTAATTAATACCACTGAATTGTACATGGGAAAAGGGTTAAAATGGGAAACTTTGAGTTGTATTATTACTAGTAAAAGTTGGCCATGTACATGGTGCTGGAGAACTCCCCTCTGCTCCCCCAAACCTACTTTTTCACCCTGATGCCTGGGCTGCCAAGGAGGAAACCAGCCTCAGCCTGGGGTCTAGGAGGTGGGGATGGGGGAGAAGAGCCACCATGCTCCTCCCAGTCTCCTTGACCCTTGGAAACCACTGGTTCTGCTTGGCCTCTTGGCATCTTAGGGTGCTGGGGACCACGCACTCCTTGTTTTGCCCCCCAGTTCCCCTCCCTCTCCTGACTTTCCTCCAGCTCCTTGGGCCAGTCCTTCTCTGACTGCTAAGACTCAGACCATCCCTCCAATAATGGAGCCCCCCTGGGCCATGTTGCAGACCCCATCTCCTCTAACTGCCCACGTGTGGTCCACTCCAGCAGCTTTCTTTCCTTGGTCAGTCTTCCCTTGGCGCTAGCTCTGTATCACTGGCAGTGCTTCTCCATTATTACCCAGGCAAGACAAATGTGTCTCAAAGTCACTACTTACCGCTCCCCACCCCCAACTTTATTCCCCCATCTCAGTGGCCATGCAGCTGGTTATCCAACCGGAAATCTGGGTGTCATCTCACTTGCACCAGTACATCCCATCTGTCCCCAAAGCCTGCCAATTCCCCACTTAAATATCTCTGGAATCCTCCCCTCCCCTTCCCACAACCATTTCCCTAGAACATTCTCCCTCTTCTCTCACCCTAGGTTATTGCTAGAACCTTCAACACAGCTCTCCTGGTTTCTGCCCAGGTAGCCTTTTAAATAAAAAAGATCTGATCTTATCACTCCTGCTGCTTATAGCCCTCCAAGCATACCACATCACCCTGAGGCCAAAGCAATGAGTCTGCAAGCCCAGCTGCTCTTAGGATCACCTGAGGAGCTTGGAGCCATTTTAGCCCTGGATCCCACCCCCAACCAATTGACCTGGGCCTCTGGGCGTGGGGCCCTGAACATTGGCATAAGTTTGTTGCGTCCCCCAAGGCCCGGTGACCTGACTCCTGTCGTCAGCTCTAGCCCCATCTTTCACTGCACCCCCCATCTCCCCTCATTCTGCACCCCTGACCTCCTGATCTTTGGGGTCCCAACTTCACCCACTGAATACACTGTCCCCTCTGCCTCGGACACTTGTTCTCTGGTCGCTTCCTGCCTCCATGCCTTTAGGCATCAACCTTCCCTGACCGCCTGCTTAGAAACCCCTCCTCTGAGGGCCCACTGCTTCTAGCTTCCCCATCTCAGCACAGCCTTGCAAGGCCTCTTGGTTTATCTGTTGTCCCCTAAAGGAATGGAAGCTCTGGATGGTGATGCTGGGTCCTCCTCCAGGAAGCCATGCGGGGATGGAGTTAGGACAGCAGGAGTTTTTTGGGGCAATACCAGTGAAAGGAAAAAGGGAGAAGCAGCAGGACTGGGCAGAAGAGCCTCAGATTGCCATGAAGAGTTGACCAAGCTTCAGCCAACTTCATGGGGAGCTCTAGGCAAAGGTTACCCATTAGGGGAGTGCTGCGCCGGGCACAGGAGGCCAAGGCTAGTATCCCTGCCACGCTCAGTCACCGTCTGAGGGAGGCCTGGGAAGGGCCAGCTCAGGCTTGAAAGCTCCTTGCAGCTGAATGGCAATTCTTGAAGGGAGATCCCAGCACCTCCATGGCAGCCCCAGGGCCCTTTCACAGAAGCAGAAGCCAGTGCTGAGAGGCTCATGAGCTTCCAGGGTAACATGGTAGGTTCAAGCACTTGAGCTATATCTGCTCCCAAGCCAAAGCTTTTGATCCCATGGTGTGTCCTCCAGATGGAACATAAAAAGGAAGTTTTTCAAAAACATGGGTGACTTGATTCCCCCATGCCTAGACTTTCTTCTCCCTGAGTCTTCCCCTTTTCAGCAAATGGCCTCACTATCCTCATTGCTCCCTCCCAAACCTGGGAATCCTGATTCCTCTCTTTACCTCTCCCCCACCCTGATCCCAACAAATGCACCAGCAAAGCCTGTGGCTTTACCTCCATGGCAAACCCCAGTGCACCCCTTCGTGGCAGCTCCACGGCCTCCCCGGCTGCTCTTATTGCTGGTCCATCTCCTCAGACACTTGCCCCCTTACTGGCTGTCTCACCCAGCAACTGGAGGGGTCCCTTCCCCCTCCTCCCAATGGCACCCCACAATGCTCAGGGTAAAATTAGACCCATATCAGTGCTGCACAGTTTTAGAATTGTGATGCTGGCATCCTACCACCAATTGGCCTGGAGTGGGGCCTAGGCATGGAAATTCTTTAATGCCTTACAAGAAAGGCTGGCGTGGTGGGCAGCGTGATAGTGCAGTCACACAGGGCCCCCCACTCGGAAGAGGACTTGGCACTTGGGATTCAAAGCTCTGTGATCATTGTCTTGAAAATCTTAACAATTTTATTTTTGAATTTATGTTTTCTAAGTCCAATGCGACAAGGGAGTGTGTGCTGGGCGAGGGGTGGTTAGTGCCTCAGCTCCACCGTGCTCACCTCTCATCACACTCCCACTCTCAGGGATGAGTTCTGGGCTGCCTACTCCCCCGGCCCCCACCCAGTCTCTGCTGTCACCTGCCACCTCCTGGAGGGTGTTGGGAGGGTCAGGGTTGGGTACGCGTACCCCTGCACCAAGATGTAGGGTGGGCTCCAGGCACCTGTATCCCCATGCCAGACTGAGGGTGACATTTAACAGCAAATAAAACCATAATGGTCATGGGTCCCCTAGAGTTGCCACGTCGGTCACAAAAAACAAAAGCCATGTTATACTCGTGTAAAACACACACACACAATGACGGGTCAGGGGAGAGACAGTGGAAGAAGCTTCTTTCCTGTTTTTTTTGTAAACAAGGACTCTGCGTTTTCTTTCATATTGCACTGGGCCCTGAAAAGTCTGTACCTAGCCTGGCCCGCAGGTGAAGCTGGTGGGGCTCTCCCCCCACGCCCTCTGGCTTGCTTCTGACAGCACCCAAGACCCCCTCCCCAAGGGCTTTCTCTGCAGGGAGAATGGGGGCGGGCGTGGGGGTGGTGCTTTTCTGGAGCAAGTTAAATACAACTGCAGGAGATTCCAACAGGGAGCCACGCTGAAGACCACTGACCCGCTCCACCAATCAACCTCTCTGAACTCACGGCCTCCCCTCAGACCCCACCTGCCAGCCCCTCAGCCTTCTTTCCATCTTCCTGAACCTCTAGGCTTGGGCCCCAACCTCTCCCCAACCACTTGCTTTGCTTGGGCAGCTCTTTCCGGCCTTTTCCATGGCTGGTTCCTTTGACACTACCAATGCCTTCTTTCAGGGGCTCTTCCTGAGCCCCGATTTCTCTTTGCAGCACACAATCCTCTCTGGAGTCCCCTGTTTTGCTGATTTGATTATGTGGCTGTGGGTGCCCTGCCCTCACTCACCTGTTAGCTCCCCAAGGTCAGTGTCTTTTCTGTTTTGTTCCTCTACATATCCCCAGAGCAGTGCTAGACACATGGAAGGAACTCAGTAAATATTTGGTAAAGGAACAATGAGATGTCTGTTGTAAGCATCTGGGTTTGAATCTCGGTTTAAGACAGGGGTTCTTAACAAGGGGTCAATGGGCTTGAATTTAAATAATAATAAAAAAAAAACATTCTTGTGGGGACGTGTTGGTTTAAGTACAACATATTTATCAAAGAATACACAGTATAGCGTGGACTTAGTAAGGGGTCCGTGGTTTTCATATGACTGGCAAAAGGGTCTGTGGAACAAAAAAGACTAAGAACCCCTGGTTTAAAAGATGCCTCACAAGCAGCTGGACAGGGACGGAGCAGGGCGCTGTGCAGAGCCAAAGCAGCGCGTTGCAAAATGGCCCCCTTGTTCCATATCCCACTCGCAGCAAGGTGCAGCGAACATGGTGACCCAGAGGGAGAATAATGGCTGCTTCAGCCTGAACGAGTAGGGAGGAGGTGAGGTGTTGGATACCCTCAATTATCACCCCAAACCCTAGCATCACTCATAATCTGCCTGAGATAAATCACAGGCAGATAATTATTATGTCAGGCCGGGTAGCAGAGAGAAGTTTTAAAATAGCAATCAAAGAACTTCCTGGTTAATTCAAATCCATCCTAACTCCCTCCAGGGGACAAAAGTGCTTTGGTTGTAGAATTGACCAAGCATAGAGAAATGCGATTGCTCAATGCCACATGGGGATTCCTGGACTTAATGTTTCTCTCCATCAAGTTTCGGAATAGCACGCTTGTCAGAAGTCCTAAATCGATGATGGCCCATCCAGAGTAAATCAGGTTGCAGTGATTTCCTGGTTCCTGGGTGTCGAGCCCAAGCTCCCCAGCCTGCTAGCTTCCTGGGCCTGTCATTCCCGCCTCTGCCCAGGCCAGGCCTGTGTTCCCGGGACTCTCCCCTTAGTCCTTCTGTGACCCTTTGCCCACTTGGTTTCCCACGCCACTGTGCCCCTTCCCCCTTCCAAATGCTACCAAGGCCCAGCTCAAGCCGCCTTGCCCATGAGCCTCCTGAGCCCCAGGTCCTCCCGAGGCCATGTCCCTTGGCGAGGGCTGGGCTCTCACTGCATCAGGAGAGCACCTCCCATCCCTACCCTCAAGGACAATGCTGAGCTTATCTGTCCCTGCACTGGTCTTAACCCTGGGCTTTCCTGGGGCTGGATCTCCCCATTCTCGTCCACTTAAACAAAGCAGCACCTCTGCAGCCGGCCCTTCTGCTGGGCACAGAAACTTCCATGGGCTAAATGAAGCCAGAAGAGTGGGGGTGGAGGGAGAGGTTTCTTGGGGTGGCAAAGGTGCAGCGCATCCAACCCACTCAGGGTGAAGCAGATCCCCTTCAGGGAAGGCTGGCTTCCGGCAGAGTAAGCTCTAGGCTCCGGCTGACTGTGGGTGACATTCCTGGGTCGTACGTGGTGGCGAGGTAATGGTCATACCTGCCCAGGTGTGTGTCCATTAAGACACGGCAGGCACTTCTACCCAGTTGCTCAGACAAAAGCTCTGGGGTTAGGTCTAATGAGGCCTGTGTGGCCTGAATCATGGACCCACGCCGGGGTCCATCCCTACGGCCACAGGGAGAAGTGTTCTCATTGGCTTAGGCCCCAGGTCACAGGCTGCCCCATCTAGGGGCGCAACTGCATCCAAGATACATGGGCTAAGAACAGGGGAATTGTGATTCCCAGGGGGAATCAGGGAACCCAGGAAGAGGGAACAAGTGCTGGGCAACCCCAAACCAAGACCAGCGTGCAGGGGTGGCTTTTGGGACCAAAGGGAGAGAGGAACAACATCAGAGGGGCCCAAGGGCCTGGGTCCTGGAGTTCCTGGGTCTGCCCCTCCCTGGGGCTGGTGGTGAACAGGGCGCTCAGCTCTACCCATCCCTGGTTCCTAGGAGAGAAAATCCCCTCGGCCAGGCCTGAGTGACTCAGGTCCCACCCGAGCATAGGGGCATTTCTGAGAAGGAAACGAGGGCTTTGCAAGCAGGAAGTCGTCCTGGTGGCAGCTGCTAGAATGTGGATGCTTCTACTTGGAACCCGCACAGCTGCTAAAATGCAGATGATGCACATTGCAACCCTGGCCATGCTAACTTTGCTTTTTCCAAATTAAAAAAAAATTGCATGATTTTTCTTTAAATGCCACTAGCATTTGCCTCAATTCCATGATGATTTATGTATCTGAGTGGAAAATTGTCCTTGGAGTGTATCCTCCCCTAGCCTGGCAGCCTGGGCATAGCCCAAGCTCCAGTAGGGAGGGTGTTACGGGTTGAATCGTGTCCCCCAAAAGGACATGTTCAAGTCCCACGAGTGTGACCTTTTTAGGAAATAGGGTCTTTGAAGATGTCATTAGTTAAGATGAAGCCACACTGGATTAAAGGTGACCCTCATCCAAAATGACCGGGTCCTTATAAGAAGAGGAAATCATGACACACACAGACAGACACCAGGGAGCACTCCAGTGACACCGGCAGCAGAAGCAGGAGGGACGTATCTTCAAGCTAAGGCTTGATATCAAGGGCTGCCGGCAAACGCCCGACACTGGAGGATGCAAGGAAGGACTCTCCCCTGCAGGTTTCAGACGCAGCGTGGCTCTCCTGCCAGCACCTTGATTTCAGACTTCTGGCCACCGGAGCTGTGAAAGAATAAATCTCTGTCGTTTTAAGGCCCCTGGTTTGTGGTATTTTGTTACGGCAGCCCTAGGAACCTCAGACGGGTGGGGTGGGGGATTGTCCATTTCCTCCTTTCCCTTGGGTTGGGAGGATCAAAGTGCTGGACATTACATCAGATTTCTGGCTGGTCAAACACAGCATGCTATTAACTTAGGGGCGGGGGGCCAGGGAGCTAAGTACTCCCCCAGGTTGCCCTCTGCTCCCACCCCCACTACGTGCATGCCTGAGCCCCCACTCTCGGCTGGAGCTGCTCCAGATGAAGTCTGAGCCTTCCACCGTGGGCATCCTCACCCAAGCGCCATCAGCCATCCATCCCTGTGTCCTCCTCCCACACTGGCCTCCTGTCCTGCCCCGGGCACGGGCCTGGCTCCTGTCCCACCTCTGGGCGGCTGTTCCCTGCTCCTCTGGCATGCTCCTCCTGTCTTGTCCACCAGGGGGCCCTACCTGTTGCCCAGACTGCTTGGCTCCCCGCAGAGTCAAGCAGGAGGGGCTGCTCTCCCTGTTGGGCCCCAGCGCACCCCCGCTGCCCCCATTTCCTGAGCCATAGACACCGGCTGGTCTCGCTGCCTTGTGGATGGAGTCTTCTCCCCCAGCCTCATCTGGTCTTCCTAGTAACCCTGGGTCGCACGACCGGGAGCACAGGTGGTGGGATGGGAGGTGGATGTGGCTGGGATTACTCAGAGCACCATGGGGCCATCCTGCCAGCCTTGCTAGGAAACTCCCAGATGGATCTGAAGTCTGGAAATGGGTTTGTTCCTGGGATTTGCTTTGCAGGACCCAGGGTCGCAGGCCCCAAGGTGGGCCCATGGAGAATTTGAAAACGAGGCCAGGAACCCTGTCCCTTGGAGCCCCTAGAGCAGGGGAACTGGGACCGGCTGCCTCCACCCCACCATGGGCCAGAATTAGAGCCTGGCTCTGGAGATCCCCGGAGGTCCCTGAGGAGGGAGAGTCCTGGGAACCATGGTGCATTTGGAATTGGGGGGAGCAGTGGGGGCGTACCAAAAAGACGGGGCGTCGAAGCTGCTGGGGAACACTGCAGCAGGAGTCTTGTCTCCTGTGCACAGATCTGAGGGGCTCTTGGGGGTCCATCGCCCGCATCTCACTAAGAAGCTTGAGCTGACCCTCTCCATGAGTTTTAAACAAGGGTACGTGGCCAACACAAGGCTGGAAATAGGGAAGAGAAAAGCAATGCAAATATTAGAAAGGAAGAGACAATATTGTCATTCCTTGCAGATAATATGTTTATGTTTACCTAGAAAATCCAAGAGAATTAACTGTGAAACAATTAGAGCCACTGAGAGCTTGGGAAAGTGGTCTGAGAGAAGATGCAGAGAAAATCCCGAAGCTTTCCGTGTACAAACAAAAGCTGAGCAGAAAATAAAGTGAAAAGAGGCCTCATTCACGGCATCAAGAAAACTACAAACTATATAGACTTCACATGAGCTATGCAAGCTCTCTATGAAGAAAACTGTAAAATGTTCAAAAGCTAAGGACCGACCTCATTAGAGACAAACGGCCCTTTCCCAGGTGGAAAGGCTCGCTGTTGTAAAGATTCCAGTTCTCCCCCAATTTATTTGGGTATTTAATGTAATTCCAATAAAAATCCCAGTCATAATCATTGGAATTTGACAGGAAAGTGCTAAAGGTCATCAGAAGGGGCAGGTGGGGCCGGGCTGAGGGGTTTGCCAGCCCCCTACTGTGCCTGCCTGACGGGGCAAGGAGAGGATTCCCTTCCCAGCCCTGGAGGAGCGGGGTGGCCTGCTACCCCCGCACAGCCCCCGGGGCCTGCTGGGAGCGGGAAGTGTGTGGGCGCCAATGTTCCAGCTCCACGATGCTAGGCAGGCTTCCACTTCCATGTTGTCCCCCGGGTGAGTGGCCCAGGACCGGCAGGGTTGCCAGCTGTGTGCCCAGAAACTGCCATGGGAAGGGGAGCATCTCCAGCGGCTACCCGATGACACAGCAGATGCCTAGAAGAGAAGGAGAGGGTGGGGCAGGGCAGGCAGGCCTGGGAGGGCCTGCTCCGCCTGTGTCCTGACCTGGCCATTGGCCAGGCCATTGGATGGCCCACAGACAGTCCCCCCCCCCTTCCAGGGGTGGGGAGGCAGAGCCCAGGAATTCCTCTGGTCTGTCCCTTGTTAGCTGTGTGATCCTGGACCATCCTTCCCCTTGGTGCCTCAGTTTCCCCATCTGCTCGGTAGGGGGTTGGCTGGATCTGGTGCCTGGGTCTCTCACGGGGGCTACCTTTTTCCAGTAGGGATAGACCTGCTGCTTATAAAGGGGAACCTGGAGGTCTGGCTGGCCTGGGGGGTAGGGGGCCAGAATAGAGTCCTGACACCCTGTAGGTCCAGGATAGTCATCTAGACACTGAGGAACAGACAGACAAACAGGCCACCAGGGCTATGGGAAGGGGGCGCATGGACCTTTGGGTAGGCCAGTGTCCTCAACCCCACATCTGGCCTCCCCGCGGGCCTGGGGGCTAGTCCTTACCCGCAGGCTGGGGCCAGCTGTGGAGCCGGGCCTCGCCCAGGCGACCAGGGAGCAGCCCTTCTGACTCCTTCCAGCCTGCAGACCCTAGGCTGGATCTGGGGCCATCTTGCTGCAGAATTCATGGCTGGGCCACGAGGGAGCTGTGGGCTTTTCTGTCTCAGAGCAGAGGTTACTCTCAGATTCATGGAAGCCATAATCCTGCGCCCTATTTCTGCTCTAATTGAGGCTATTTGTATTGTGACTGAAATAATCAGACAATTTTATTGGGATATTCTTAAAAATAATTACATCCCATATATTGAAGTTGTGTAACTGCAGTGGCAATCCCCATGTGGGCCCCCAGGGCCCCAGCTCAAAGGGCCTGCTCTTGAGGACAGCTCACCCCACCCACGCCTCCGGTGCCCTGCACCTCCCCAGACCCACGAGCAGAGGAGACGCTAACACAAACGGGTCCCCAAGGGCTGAGGCAACAGTCGGGGCCTGCCAGGGGACCAGGGGACATGCGGTGAAGATTTCCAGGCAGGGAGCCCAGCCCAGGGACTCCAGAGCACTGCAGGGCTGCCAGTATCGAGCCCTCCACCTTCTGGTCACCCCATTCTCCTCTGGTAACCCCCAACCCGGCCCCCTTCCTGGTTCTGGAGCAGCTGGCTTTCCAACAAGCTCTGGGGTGGGCCAACGAGAGCATCGCATTCTCCAGCCATAGCGATGGGTTCCGGGCTGAGTGTGGGACCCAATCAGAGCCAATGAAATGGTCTGCTCTCTTTCCCCGGGGTGGACTCCAGGGTGGATGAGGGTCTGGGATGCTGGCCGCCATCTTGCCCCCTGTGTGGAGCTGGGGAATGAAGCCGATATGGAGGAGAGGGGGCAGAGAAATGGCGGAGGAGAAAAGGTGCTGGTGGGATCACCTGTGCACCTAGACATGGAGCTAGTGCTGCCCCTCCCCCCAGCTAGGGTATTTTGGACCTGAGCCAGTACACCCCGTTTTTGCTTACTCTTGTCACTGTGACCTAGTTGCTGTCACTTCTGTGAGCCTCTGTCTCCCCATGTGCAAAGGGAGAGAGTACAGCTCCCACCTTGTGGTGTTGTTGTGAGGATCCGTGGAGGTTGCCTGTCTCCAGCACCAAGGCCAGTACCTGGCACAGGGTCTGGCTCAATAAGTACAGGTCCCGGCTGTTGGGGCATTTGCCGAGCCCTGATGCTGCGGCCAGTGAGAGATGTGGAAAGAGGAGACGGGAAGTGGTGATGGGGGACCTGGCAGGTTCGGCAGGACCTGAGTCTTGCTGGAGGTCCCGCCCTGCCCGTGCAGTGGTGGTGGGAGCAGCTTTCCTGTGGCCCAGCAGTGCCTCTTTGCCTCCTCCATCAGGGCCCTTCCCTCAAGCACCTAACACCATTGATTTTGCTCAACCCAGACCTCTTGCTACACCCAAATCAGTTGTGTATTGATCCTCTGTCCACACCACAGGCAGAAAGAAAGGGGCCAGGGCGTGGGAAGGGCAGAAAATGCAGCTGCCAGGACTGGGAACTGGGAGGCCAGTGGCCATGTCTCCACCAAGCTTGCATCACCCAGGCCCCAAGACCCTGGGTTGCCGGAGGTACGGACCCCAGACCGGAGGCAGCCAACTTGGCCCCCGCTTCTCCCGCTTCAGCAAGTCCTGGGCTCCTGGCAGAGCAGACAGACACCTTAGTATTCCCACCACACTGCAAATCCCCCCAGGGTCCTGCATTTGGAGCTGAGCCATGTCTGGCCTTCGTGTCCACCAGCCTCCAAACCACCAGGTACTACAAACCAGGAGTAAATCTAAACTCCTACCTGCTCTTGGCTGATATTCTCTCTCAGGGCAGCCTTTCGTCCTGGGAAGCCACCCTGCTACTAGGGTGGTGGGTGCCTCACGTCCTGTGCCAAGAAAGCCTTCCCTTTGCTGGTTTGAAACTAGGTTGGTCTTAAATAGCAGCAAGTGCCGCAGGGAAAGCCCCTGCTGTCTACATAGTGGAAATGACGCCCTCCATCCCTGGTAGCTTATCCGGAAGTGTCTCCTGCTTGGGGAAGAGCTGGGAGGAGCGCTGGGGTGGGGACAGCCAGCTGGGCTTGGGATTCTTGGCCCTCCACGGCATGGTTTAGTACGGACACACACACTCACATGCACACGCTCCCACACATACATGCACACACATGCACGCACATGCCTACACCAAAAAAATGCTTGCTTTTTCTGCCCAGAAAAACTTCAATAGCCACACCTTATGGGGCACCCCACAGACCCCTACATACCAGGCACTGCTGGGGTACTGTGTGTCATCAGCCCAGCAGACTATCTGCACCTGGTGTCCATGGCCTCCCTAGCCCTCGGGGTCCCCAGTTTAAGCGGTGGGTCATACCCAGCATCCATTGGGCCTGTAAAGGTTGCCCCCCCCCATTCCATGGGGTTTTCGCTCTGCCTAGCCCCAGGAGCCTCACCAGAGTTCCCCTTGATTTCAAACATTATCTTCTGTCATCAGACTCCCCCTCCCCCCAGCGATGGCCTCAAGGAGTTTCTCCAGCTCCCCAGCTTCACCCCTCCCTCCTGGTACACCGCCCCCCCAGCCTCCCATGGAGCCATCACCCAGACAGGCTCCCAGGACCCTTTCCAGTACCACCTACACACCAGGAAGGGCAGGCCCGCCCCCATCCAGCCCAAGGCATTCTGAGGTCCCCTGTTGTCACTGCGGGTCCAGGACATGAGTCTACCAAACCTCGGACCCCTCAGTCAGCACATTACCTGATGCACTCCTCATCACTGAGCTGACCCCCCAGTGCAGCCCTGCTGAGGGGGCCCTTAGGGCTTTCCGCCCATAGCCTGGCCCCAGGGGACTGCCCTGCTCCCCCTGACTCAAGTGAGGGAGAATCAAGCAAGATGAGAGCCCTGGGGGCCGGGACAAGCCAAGAAGCCTTCCCTGGGCCTCAGGCCAGGATGGAGGAATCTTCACACCCTGAGGGTGGGCAGCCTTGGGCCTTGGGCAGGGAGCTGGGCCTCAGGAATGCAGAGCCCCAAGGTTCTGCCTTCAGGCCCCTGATGTGGGGGGTGTCATCCTTGTCCCCTGCTGGTAGAAGCACAGGAAGGGAGGGAGAGAGGGAGGAAGAGGCTCTGAGGCTGCCCAAAAAAGCTGGGGTGCAGACTAGAGGAGGGGGTGATACGAGGGTAGTCCAGGAAGGGGCTGCTGTGGGAGGGGCAGGCAGCAGGTGGGGCCACCCCCTGGCAACCCATTTGGGTCCCATGGGAGATGAATGGCTCCACCCCCAAAGAGGGCCCAGGAAAATCTTGCTCCCAGGACTTCTGTGCCGACAATGTCCTAAAGGACCTCCCCCTCCCAATCTCACCCCTCATTCAGAGGAGGAAACTGAGGCCCCGAGGCAGATGTGGCTGCTTGAGTTTACTCTGTGGGTGTTCCAGCCCAGGGCCGGGCTCTCCCCCACCACAGGGCCTCCCCAGCCCTCCATTCTTCTCATCTGCAAAATGGAGGCAGGGGCACAAAGATCTTACCTGCCCCTTCTGGCTTAAAGATCCAGAGATTGAGGACCCCTCTCTCCGAGTCTTTGAGAGTCCAGCAGGAGCTCTGGCAGGTTCGGAGTCCCCTCCCTTCATCTGTACCCGCTGCTCAGCACCGACCTTTTTACCAAAAAAATCAGCTATTTTAATTATGAAAGTAATACCTGCTGGTTTGTCAAAATATTTCCAACAGCACAGAAGGTCACAGGGAGGAGGCAGGGGGTGGCTCTCCCCCGGCTCTTCCCAGGCCTCCGGGAACCTTCTGTGCAGACAGCAGCTAACACCAGCCGTCGGCCCACCCGCCCCCAGGCTCCTCTGCCACCTCTCTAAGTAGTGTCGGCCTCTGTTTCTGCAGAGCCCAGGAGGAAAGTCTGAGATGGGTGAGCCAGGGACAGCCCTGGACCCTGGGCCCAGCAATCCCACCCCACTTCCCGCACCAGCCCCTCTCTGCCAGCCCCCCACCCCGCCGGCCCATCCCCATCGACAGGGGCTGGTCACTGCGTCCTGTCTGCCTTGGATGCCTCAGAGTGACAGCTGTTCCGTGTTTAATTACTGATGGGCTGCGGCTCTGCCAACCCATGAATAAAATTACGGTTGTTCTGCAATGCAAATAACCCGGGTTTGAGTCTGAGGGTCTGTGCGGGGCTCCTTTTGATTGGCTGGTTTTTTTTTAATGAGAAAAGTTCTATTACATTTAAAAGAACATTAATAATGGTGAAATCCTCACACCTAAAAATTTATATAGCACTGCAAACAAGCAGCGGGGAGAAAGGAAGTTATTTATAACTTCAAATAGGCTCCTGCCTTCTGGTCTGATGGCATTGTTTTAGGGAGCAGAGCATTTTTAGCTGATAATTGTTTTCATGAAAAATAGGGGAACTCAAGAACCAAAATATCGAAAGTATTCTTAAGAGACAAACCTCAGAGAAGGTTGGGACGAGATGACCTTATTTTGGGGCTGGGTGGCTTGACTTCTCCAAGACCCATGGGATAAGATGAATACATTGTCAAGTTCATCATTAGCAGAAGTCAGCCATCTGTGGGTAGCCACTGGGCATAGGCTTAGCTCCCGGAAATGGAAAGAGACGTCACATCCTCCTGTTGGAGCTGTCACCATGGGAATATTTCTCCTCCTTGTCACTGAGCATTTCCCTTCAGAGTGATGGATCCCTGCTCTGTGTGACTGGAAATCTCATCTGAGCCACAGCTGGATGAAAATACTGAGTTTCAACTCAATGATCTGAAATCCATACAGATTTGAATAGAGCACATCGGATTCGATTTCTCTTTTCACTTAGAGGAAGGAGCTTCCCAGGGAAGATGGGCATTTCCTGATTAACGAGTGGGGTTGGGAGATGGTATTTCCCTGGTGAGTTTTCTGGGCAGATCCTTCCCTCTGGGGACACAGGTGAATCCAGGAACACCAGAACTGAGAGGGGGGGGTTTCTCCTGGGGTAGGTCCTTGTGGTCTCCAGAAAGAACAGAACAGACTTTGGCTCAGCACCATTGACACATTCATTATTCATTCATTCAGCCAACAAGATGTATGGAGGGCCTTACTATGAACCAGGTTTTGGCACACTGAGATGAGGAGGATATGGTCTGAGCCCTCCAAAAGGGGCGTAAGGGGCAGGGTAGAAAGAACCATTAAGTGGCAGTGTGACCAGGGTGATGTTTTAGTTTCCTAGGCTGCTCAAGCAAATATTATGAAATGGGTCTGCTTAAATAATGGGAATTTGTTGGCTTCAGGTTTTGAGGCTAAAAGAAAGTCCAGTCAAGGCATCATCAAGGCAATGCTTTCTTCCTGAAGGTTGGCGTTCTGGGGCGGGCTGCTGACGATCCTTGGCTCCTCTGTCATAAGGTGCATGGCGGTGTCTCCTGGTCTCTCCCGTCTTTTCTAGTTTCCATTGATTTCAGCTTCTTGTTTCTCATGGCTTTCTCTCTGTCTGAATTTCATTCTGCTTAAAAAGGACTCCAGTAATAGGATAGATCCATCCTGATTGAAGTGGGACATACCTTAAATGAAGCAGCCCCATCAAAAGATCCTACTTGGGGGCCGGATGTGGCTCGAATGGTTAGGTGTCCGTCTCCCATATGGAGGGACCTGGGTTCAATCCCCCGGACCTCCCGGTAAAATAAAGAAAAATATAGATGATGCGCGTGTCGCTAGGTCCTGCCGAGCCACGCAGCAAGATGGTGACATAACAGGAGAGAGACACAGGGGAGAGCCAAGACAAGACATGCCAAAAAAACAGAAACTAAGGTGGCACAGATGGCAGAATGCCTCTCTCCAACATGGGAGCTTCCCAGGTTCGAATCCTGGTGAAGACAGGAGGATAAGGATGAGAAGAGAGGGCAGGAAACAGACAGAGAATTCCCCAGCTAATGGACACAAAAACAGCAAAAATAGGGGGCGGAGAAGGGGGGGTTAAAACGGATAAAAGTAAAATAAATAAATAAATCTTTTTAAAAAAAATCCTACTTTAGTGGGTTCACACCCACAGGAATGGATTAACTTCAAGAAGATATTTTTTTGGTAGGCATACAATTCCAAAGCATCACACCCCACCTTCTGGACCCAAAAAAGACATGTTCTTTCCACATACAAAATACATTCATTTCATCACAACATCCCAAAAGGCTTAAATTATTTCAGTAACAATGCTAAGTACAAAATCTTATTGAAATTGGTTATGGGTGTGGTCTGTCATGGGGCACAATTCCCCCGTTTGTGGGTCTATGAAACTTAGAGAACAAGTTATCTGTTTCCAATATACCATGGAGGGACAGGCAGAGGATAAACATTTCCATTTCCATAGGGAGAAATTGGAAGGGAAACGGGTCATGGATTCCAGAAAACTCTGAAACCCAGCAGATTTCCAGGCCTGAGAGTCATCTATGGAATGATGTTTTGTCCTTCAGGCCTGATGAAGCAGCAGCCTGACCCTTGCCAAGTGCTTGCACAATGGCCATGCTCTCCCTCAACACTGGGGTGAAGGCTCCACCCTGTCCAAGCAGCAGAATGGCAACCAAGCTCTCCGCAAACACCTGGTCACAGGCTCTGCCATCTCAGAGCACTGGGGTGGCACTCTTCCTGAACAATGGGGCAGAAGGCCAACTCTCACCAAGCTCTGGGGCAGACTCATCCTTTCCACACACATGGGTGGGCCCAATCTCTTGGCCAGAAAAGATGTCTTTGGTCTAGATCCCAGCTTCCATGATTCTACCCTTCAAGAGACTTTTCCTTCAATTGTCTCTTCTCTGTCTTTTTTAGTCCAGACTGGCAATGGTTCCATTCATACAAATTATGCAAAAAAAAACTTGTTGGTTTTGCATGTAGTTCACAGGAGTCCAATTCATCAGACAAAAGAACTTTCCACAAATCCTTTTTGGATAACTGCATTGCCAATCCTGGCTTGCACTGAACTGTCTCAGTGGATCCATATTCAGTTAGACCCTCACATGGAGCTCTATTTTCTGGGGACTCACTTTCCAGAAGCTCAGAAATTTACAAACCACCAATTTCTGATTTCCTTGTGTCCAGGAGTTCAGTTCTCAACTTATCGCTTTCCGCTCACATTCTACTATAAGCTACAAGGAGAAACCAGACTGTACTTTCCACATTAGCTTGGAAATCTCCTCAGCTAAATATCCAAGTTCATTGCTTTCAAGTTCTGCTTTCCATCCAACATCAGAACTCAATTTCACCAAGTTCTCTGCATTTTATTTATTTATTTATTTTTTTACCGGGAGGTCCCGGGGATTGAACTCCGGTCCCTCCATATGGTAGACGGATGCTGAACCTCTTGAGCCACATCTGTTTCCCGAGTTCTCTGCATTTTAAAACAAGAATCATCTTTCCTCCAGTTTCCGTCTTTCCTTCAGTTTCCAATAACACAGTCATCGCTTCTTCTTAAAGCCTCATTGAAAGTACTGTTTGCATCCATTTTTCTACCAACAGTATGTTCAAAGCCATCTAAGCCTTTTCTATCAAATACCTCACACTCCTCCCAACCTCTACCCATTACCCACTTCCAAAGCTGTTTCCACATTTTTGGTGTTTGCACTAGTAGGACCCCACCCTACTGGAACTAAATTCTGTTTTAGTTTCCTAGGTTGCTCAAGGAAATACTGTGAAATAGGTTGGCTTGGAAAAAATGGAACTCCATCAGCTTACTGTTTTGAGGCTAAAAGAAAGTCCAAATGAAGACATCATCAAGACAATACTTTCTTCCCAAAGATCAGGGGTTCCCATCTCTTTTGGGTTCTGCTGATTTCAGCTTCTTGCTTCTGTGGCTTTCTCTCCCTTTGTCTGAATTTCATTCTTTTATAAAGGACTCCATATAAGATTAAGACCCATCCTCATTGAGGTGCTGTTTTATTTTGCTAAGAGCTGTTGAAGGCAGTATACCAGAAATGGGTTGATTTTTACAATAGGGGTTTATTGGCTTACAAGTTTACAGTTCCAAAGCTGAGAAAAGTGTCCTTCAATCAAGGCATAATCAGGTGACACTCTTTCCTCAAAGACCGGCTGCTGGTGATCCTGGACTCCTCTGTCACATGGGAAGGCACATGGGCAGTGTCTTCTGGTCTCCGCCTTCTCCTCCAGGATCCATTGCTTTCAGCTTCTGGCTGCTCCATCTGTGGTTTTCTCCCTCAGCTTCTGTGGGTTTCTCTCTGAGCTCCTGTATTCCTCTCCATATTCATCCCATTTATAAAGGACTCCAGTAAAAGGATTAAGACCACTGTAGGCCATACCTTACTGAAGTAATGTAATCAAAAGGCCCTTAACTGAACTAATCTAATCACACCCACAGGAATGGATTAACTCTAAGGGCATGATTTTCTGGGGTCCGCAGACTTCAAACTGTCACAGACCACACCTTAACTGAAGTAGCCTCATCAAAAGGTTCTACTTACAGTGGGCTCATATCTACAAGAATGATTAACTTTAAGAACATGTTTTTCTGTGGTACGTACAGTTCTAAACCATCACAAATGATAGCAGAGGTATGTCTCCAGCTCAGGAAGCATAGAGGAAGGGGAACCAGCATGCCTGTGTAGGAGGGTTGGAGAAGGAACCATCCAAGTGGGCCTTGAAAGGTGCATAGGAGTTTGGAGTGGGAATGTGATTGGCAGGGCAGAAGAGTGACTATATGTGGACACCCCACACCTTGAGTTCTGTGGAAGGGAGAGGAGCTTTGAGTGCCTGGAGCACAGTTTGGTATCTTGGTTGGGGGACAATTTGGGGTGAGGCAGAGCGTCAGGTCAAGTCCAAGCTTTCCTCCTTAGGGCATCTCTTTACCTCAGAGCTGGGGTTTGGAACCCTCTGGGGGGAGCATGGAGTGTGGATGGTGGGGGCAGGGAGGAAGCCCAGGGAGAAGGGGTAGGCCAGCAGGCAGGCCTGTGAAAAATGGAAGATGGAATCAGGGTTTTCTACTTCCCTTCTTTTGGAGCAGCGACTCCTGTTTATTTAGCAAAGGATCCCACCCTGGAACAAGGATGTAGGACAAGACCAGGCAGGTTTTCCAAACCTGCTGCAGGGCTCTCCCAGCCTCTTACCAGCACTTTGGAGTGCATGCGTGTGCATGCATGCTTATTTCTGTGTGTGTTTACATGTGCACACGTGTCAATATGTGCTTGTCTGTGTGTGCTCTTGTGGATGTGCATGTATGTACATGCTTGGGTATTTGTGCATGTGTGTATGTGGGTCTGTGCATGTTTGTGCATGTGAAAATGTGTGTGCTCCTGTCTGTGTGAGCAGGTGTACGTGTCTGCAACTTTCATGGGTGAGTGCGAGTCCTTGTGTGAATGTGTGCTCAAGCATGCATATGAGGATTTGTATGTGACTGTGCAGGCTCATACGTGTGTGTGTGTGTGTGTGTATGTGTGAGCTCACCAATAGATCCAGTCTAGACCAAACACGGGTTTTTTTAATCAAGTCTGACACCCTGCAATCAACACAGTCTAACACCAGCACTGGAGGTTCTAAAATGAATCCCTTACAGCTACACAGTTTGTACCCTTGGGCAGCTCAGGTTTCTGAGGTTTCCTTGGTGAGGGAAGAAAATGGAAAACTAAATAACAGCAGCTGCCTCCTGGGACAGCCCAGGCCGGGCTCAGCAGGGCTGCGGGGGTGAGAGGGCACCTAATGAGAGCCAGCCCGTCCCCACGCCTGACCCTCACAGGGCCAAGAAGGAGGGGCGCCAGCAGGCCCAGGGCAGACTCAGGGACCCTGCAAGCAGGAAAGGTGCTCAAATACCTGTGTCCCTGAGTGTGTGCACAGGGGTGTGCCTGTGTATGGTGTGTAGAGGTGCATCTCTGTGAGTGTGCAGGCATACAGACCTGTGCACACGTTTTCACACACACAAACATGCACAGGCACATGTACACACATGCACAGGCACACACGTGTCCACAGCTGGGCACATACACAAGAGAACGCACAGAACCATTCACACACAAGTCCGCACGCACAAGCAGGTGCAGATCTGCACACATCTGGAGGTGTGAGTTTGTGTACAGGTAGGTATGTTGGTGCCTGTATCTGTGTGCACATGGTACCTGTGTTTCCTGATCCAGGAACCACTGTCTGCATTAGCCACGAGGTACCCAAAGCTGCAACTAAGGAGGGTGGGAACAGAGAGAGGGCACTGGCCCGACGTGCTGCTGCCTGCCCTCCTTGACGTTGGCCCTCTGACCTGTCAGTGTCAGTTCTGTCAAGGGAATAGGCTGTGCTAAGGGCTTGAGAGATTGCCTCGTGGGCACAGAACATACCTGCGCACTCTTGTGCCATGCCATGGAGGGACGGGCAGCTCACAGCCTGCACTGAAGACCTGCTCCCTTCTCCTTCTCCTCCCCTCCCCCTTCCCACCCTTCCCCTCCCCTCCCCCTTCTCGCTTCTTCCTCCTCCTCCATCTTTTCTTTCTTTTTTAAAAAAACTTACTAATAAACACCTTCCTTTCCCTCCTCCCCATCCCTTGATAACCCCTAATCTACTTTCTATTTCTGCAATTATGCTATTCCTAGTCATTCTTAAGAGTGACATCAGGGAAGCAGATGTGGCTTAAGCAATTGGGCTCCTGTCTACCATATATATATATAGGAGGTCCAGCGTTCAATTCCCAGGGCCTCCTGGTGAAGGCAAGCTGGCTCGTGTGGTGAGCTGGCCCAAGCAGAGAGCTGGCGCAGCAAGATGACACACCAAAAAGAGATACAAAGGAGAAACAATAAGAGATGCAGCAGACCAGGGAGCTGCGGTGGCACAAGAGATTGAGTGCCTCTCTCCCACTCCAGAAGGTCTCAGGATTGGCTCCCAGTGCCACCTAAAGAGAAGACAAGCAAACACAGAAGAACACACAGCAAATGGACACAGAGAGCAAACAACCGGGGGGAGGGGGCGCAAATAAATAAATAAATCTTTAAAAATAAATAAATAACCCCCCCCCCAAAAAAAAAAAAGTGACATCAGACAATATTTATCCTCATGTGCCTGGCTTATTTCACTGAGCATAATGCTTTCAAGGTTCTGCCATCTAACAGCATGTCTCAGAACTCCACTCTTTCTTATGACCGAGTAATTTTTCCTGCGTGTATGGACCACGTTTTTGTTATCCACTCATCTGTCGATGACACTTGGGTTGTTTTCACCTTTGGGCCATTGTGAGCAGTACTGCTCTGAACACTGGAGTACGAGTACCTGTCTGAAGCCCTGCTTTTCCTTTCTTTGGACATGTACCTAGGAGTGGAATTACCGAGTCAGACAGTAATTCTAGATTTAACTTTTTGAGGAATCATCATCTTGCTTTCCACAGTGGCTGCACCCTTTTACATTCCTGCCAACAATGCATGAGATGTCCAATGTCTCCACATCCTCTCTAATATTTGTTCTTTTCTTTTCTTTCTTTTTTTTTTTTATTTAAGTAATGCTTGCTCCCTTCTTAATGGCTTGCTGGTTTGTGTGTGGTGACAAGGTTGGTCATGGGTCTAAAGAATCTTTCCTGGTGGCTGAAAGGATCAGCTGAGTTCTGTTTCCTCTTCCCTCCTCGGGGCTGAAGTGGATGGAAGGGCTGGGAATTGAGGGGTGGCCGAGGGATTTGTTGATTACGCAAGTGAGCCTGCCAACTACGGGGCCAACAGCCTGGCCAGGGCACAGAAACCTAACTGAGTGAACCAAGAGGGTTCAGGAGGGGAGGAAGTGGAGACACGAGTGCAGACAACTGGGTGACCAGCTGGGCCAGAGGGAAAGGGCGAGGAAGCACAGGCAGGAAGCACAGGGCAGGACCCACAGTGCCCACTACGTGCAGTAGCCCTCTTTACCCAGCAGGGGCCTGTGAGCCATTTCACAGACCAGGAAACCATGGCTCAGAGAGGTCGTGTGGCTGCCTGTGGCCACACAGCTGGTGTGATCAGAGCTGTAGCCTGTACTGAGATCACCTGAGCCTTACCTGCCACCTCCACCATGCAGCCCTCCTCTCCTATCTCTCCAGCCAGAGATTAGGGGCAGGCAGGGACCTTGTGGTGTCTACTCCATCCAGCCCAGAGTCCAGAGCTAAAGAGATCATTCTTGGTTCTGACTGGGAGGCCTGTGTTGCTGGAAAATGCACGTGTTTTCCTTATGTCACAGGCCTAGGCCATGGATCCTTGTTTCCATGGTTGTCACTATTTTCAAATTGTGCTCAGAGAAAAAAAATCTCCTAATTTGACTATTACCTGTGGGCCTGTGTTCTAGGACCTCAGAGGCTCTGTGGGATATAAGGGCCTGTTGACTCTGGGTCCCTAAGGACACAAAATCAAGTTCAATATGATCGAAAGGGCTTTCAAACTTGGGTATAAATTAGTTTCTCTAAAGTGACTATTTTGGAGATTGTGTGTGTGTGTATAATAAACTTGTTTTTCAAAAGAGTTTGGGGCAAGATTAGTTTTATAGGATGAACCTAAGTATTACTGCGGGTTTCTCACTTCCAAAGTGGTATGCCTATCCACCAACACACTTAGTAAAAGCTCTCAGTGCCTTGCATCTGAGGTAAGAGGATAATCCCATCCTTGGGCCTTTTGTATTTTTGGGTCGCTGCATACATCACATAAATAAGAAATGTGATTTAACCATGGTGTAGCAGTTTAAGCAAGGCAGTCGCTGCGCAATAATCATTATTATAATAAGTGATGCTAAACACCCCTTATTGATCTCTCCCATGTGCCAGGCCTGATTCAAAGGCTTCCCAGGTATTGATGGTCTTAATTAATTTAAGCCACAGAACCTCTCAGGTAAGTACTGTTAGTTTTCCCATCTTAAGATGAAGAAACTGAGCTTTCTTTATCTCCACATTCCCCAAATCTATGCAATCAGCCTTATCACAAAAAAAGTAGTTTTTGTCTCTCATTAAGGTTTCAGCTGGAAAACTTATTCACCAAGTTCCTCAGCAATTATAGACGTGTGTGTAAGAATTATTCAAAGGGTCATAACCGACCTGGCGCGTGTGACCTACAGGAATGAGATGTAGACGTGAAGGAAGGTGGTGGTGTGAGAAAAAGACCTCCAATCTCCCTCCGTGAAAGGAGAAAAATGAAACAAAGAAAACAAAAATTAGAGAAGTCCAGCGGAAACTCAAGGAGGGCACCAGCCGTGTGCCAGAAGCTTCGAGGAGCTTCCACCAGGCTCGGAACAGCTGAAGCCAGGGCGGGGAGGTTGCCGAAGTAGACCAACAGAACTTTCCTGAGCGACAGTGTGGCATAGGGGGAGGAAAGGAAAGGAAAATCTGGGGGCATCATGCACGCCCCTCTTCTCCAGGCTGAGGTGTGCAGCAGGGCAGCCCTGGGGGAGGTGGGGCCAGTGCCCACCATGTCCTAAGGGTCCTCTGAGGCCTCAGTCCCTGCCTGGTGAACACAGTCGGGGCACTTCGTGGTGTGGAAGAACTCTTTCCCGAGCCCCTCTAACCTGGAGAGGTGGGTGAGATACAAGGGTGGGCTATGGGTGAACGTTTTTAGCCCCCACGGACCACCTGTGAATGGCCCACCAGCCGCAAGGCACCTGGGCTGGGTCTGGGCAGAATCCTGTGGGTCTCTTCTCCAGCCCTTCCTTCACCAGTGGGTGAGCTCAGCCTGTCCTCAGGGACCCCTCTTCTGAATAAGAGGGAGACCCTCATTTGCAAAATGAAGTGGGGCATCTGAATGAACATAGCCATAACAATACTTGGCCAAGAAGTGGGAGGAAAAGAAAACTATATTGTTTAAATAAAGGAAGGACAAAAAACAGAATTTTGAAAATATTTACTCCAAGAGACAAATGTAGATTTTTTTTCAGAATGAAAATATTGACTCTGAGGGCCAAGAGAAGAAGAAAAGACTACAAGTCAAGGTCAAAATGGATCCGGAAGTCAGGTAAACAATCTGAGGACACAAGTAGCACCATAGCAGAATTTAAAAAGGCATCAGAGATGGTCAAGATCAGGAGGGGCCCAGCGGACGACTGGCTCATGGACAGTGAGTGTGAGGGCCTCTTTCAGAATGAAGCTCAGACAGAGAGCAACGTGTGTGAAAAAGAGATATTGGAAATCCCATAAGGCTAAAGAACAGAACCCAATTCATGGAAAAACCAGAAAACTTCCAAAAATAAAACAGAAGAAAATGTAGTTGAATCGAAGCCTGCTCTAAGCCTGTAGATTGGAAGGATTCACTGCATACCAGGCCAAATTAATTTAAAATCATCAGGAGATAGCTCGTAGCTGGATCTGATCTCTTGGATAAATGAAGAATAATTACCTCTGAAGGCGTAAATGCCAAGCTGGCCTTGGATGTTCTCCCCAAACCCTCAGCTGCCCTGCTCCTGCTCCTGCCCTTTCAGTTTCTCTCTCTGCCCACTTGGTTACCCCCCTCACCCCAGCCTCTGCTCTCAGGCCATCATTGGTTAATTTCAGGACTCCTCAGCTGCCCCAGGGAGAGGGAGAGTCCTCAGGGACCAGAGGCGGGCTTTACCCTCAAGCTGAGCCTTGGCTGCCTCTGGTTTTGGGCAGGCAGAGGAGAGAACCCACCCTTCTGCAGATTCAGGTCCATCAGAAGCCTCCTAAGGGCCGGGCTGCATTTCAGACCCAGTGGGTGAGGCATCAGGTCCCCCCTAGCCTGTCACCCAGGGAGGGGAAAGGCCCACCAGCCGGCCTTTTCTACAGTGACTGTTGCCCAGAAGGGTGGGAAACTTAATTAAAATCTCAGGTGCCTTTTTCCCAGGGGTCACTCCGCTGGAGAACCTAAATATCATATGGGGTCTAAATGTGCTGCATTTATTATTTTCACCATGGAGACGTCCAAGAAAACTGACCTTTTCAGCTTCAATAAAAACGGATTTTCCTGTAGGTCCTTTGACAGCAGCTGCGATCTTGAGGCGGGCTGAAACTCGATATTAAACACCAAACAAGGGAAAAGGGGGACGCCTTCTCTCAGCTGGGGAGGGTGCTATTGACACCGTGTGCAACTGGACACCAGGAAGCTCGAGACGGCCCGAGCCCTGCTCGGAGGAGAGGCTCCACTCCTCTTGAACTCAGATGCCTGCGGCACCCTCCCGGCACCAGAGGCGCCTGCTATTCGTGGGTTTGGTTCAAGGCAGGTTGGACTCAGAGCAAAGCGGCAGCAGCAGGCCGCTCTGGAATTCCAAGGGGGCTGAGTTCTGGCCCCAGCTCTGCCACCTCTCTTCCCTGCTCGGGACTCAGCCTCCCCTCCTGTAACATGCCTGGGAGCCCAAACATCCCATTTGACTCACTTTCCCCTAAGTGCAGTCCAGGGAATACCCTCTCACCATTGCTTGGCACTGGGTGGGCAAAAACCTTGCAAACTTCCTGCCCCACCATTTCTACTGACCAGGAGAGCCAATTCAGAGAAGAACACAAATGCTAACAGTGTGTGTGGCCTTGCAGTGAGAAGAGAGGCTAAAGAGAAGCAAAACCCTGCGGTCCTTTTAAAAACCAGTAGCTTGGCCGCGGGCATTTTCTCCTCTTCCTCCCACCTGCCACCATGAAAGTGAAGCAATTTTAAGTAACAAAGACAAAGGCAGAAGGTGGCCAGGGGTTGCAATGATCTTGGAAGGCAGAATGTAGAGGGAGGCGTGCAAGCTGGCAGGGCAGAGCAGGGAAAGGGGCCCCTGGAGGGAACACCAGTGAGCGTGGGTCCTTAACCACAGGAGCCTCCCTCCCCCTAGCACTGGAGGGGAAAGGGGAGGGGGGAGGCTAAACACAGGGGAAGTGGTTCGAGAGCTGTAAACAGCACATTGGGCAGCACAGGTCCTTTCTCTTGCCTATGAAGCCAGGAGCCAAGGGGCTGGAGGTTCATTTTCTGGAGAAATTGAACCAAGTAATTGAATCTTGGGGCACCAGACACAGCAGAGGCCTGGGGAACAGTGAGAGCTGCCGGCCCCCATCCCCCTCCACCTGCCAGGTATGAGGCTCTCCCCCTCATAAACACCCACACAGATGTCTGCACAGACATGCACACACACACACACACATCCCTTGCTAGCCTACCAGATGGTTCTTCCTGGAGTAACTGGGCCATCCCTGAGAGAAAATCCTAGACACTGCCTGATCAGCTTCCCAAGAGGCCAGAAAGATATGAAATGTAGAAGCTCACTCTACCTGACCAAATGGGAGTTCCAAAAAAAGGGAACAGAGAAAACAGATGGAAGGAAATTAAATAAATCATATCAGATTGTTTCTTGAACTGAAGGACATCATTCTCTAGATTTAAAAGCCCAAGAAGGAAAGCGGATGAGGCTCAAGCAGTTGGGCACCTGCCTACCACATGGGAGGTCCTGGGTTCAGTTCGCGGGGCCTCCTAAAGAAGATGAGCAAAACAGTGAGCTGACGTAAGGAGTTGGTGCAGCGAGCTGGAGCAATGAACTGACACAATGAGGAGACACAACGAGAGACACAAGCAGGGAGTGGATGTGGCTCAAGCAATTAGGCACCTCCCTCCCACCTGCGAGGTCCCGGGTTTGGTTCTCAGTGCCTCCCAAAAAGGAAGACTAGCAGACACAGAGCAGACACAACGAACAGATGCAGAGAGCAGTCAGCGAGCGCAAACAACGAGGGATGGGGGAGAAATAAATAAATAAATAGCCCAAGAAGTGTCCAGCACAAGAAATGAAGTATATCTACTTCAAGACTCGTCAAAGTAACATTTTTAAGTGATCGGGACAAGAAAGAGGTCCTAAAAGCTTTAAGTGAGAAAAAAAGGTCCAGACATTGTGGTGGACCCTGGTATGTGCTGCCCAGGTGTGTCTTCAAGGGAGGGCATGTTGTCCCAGGTGTCAGCAAGCAGCCTCCAGCTCTTCAGAGATTTCTGCTGCAGAGAATCTCTTACTCAAGGTCATGCTTTTCCCAGGGTGAGCCACATCTAATGTCTGTCTGAAGCAGGAGTATGAAGGCCAGGCCATCTTGGCTCATTTCAGGACACCTCTGAAAAGTCATTCCAGCTCCAGAGTTCCCACGGGGTCAGCTAGGCTGCTGTTGGGACTGTGGTGCTCAAACCTGCTTCTTTTCTCTTCCTTCTAGAAACGTTGGTCCTGAGGGCAAGCCTTAATACACATCTTGCTTGCTCAACCCTGCCTTAGAGTCTGCTTCCTGGGGAACCCTGCCCGCAGCAGATGTCCTGCAAAGAACTGGGAGTTAGAAAGGCATCAGGCATTTAACGACCATATAAAAAGCCAGAACAATGGACCAAAGCTTTTAAAAGTCTGAGCAAAAATTATTTTCAGTCTAAAATTCTATACTCAGCCAAACTATCAATCAAGAATGAGAGCTGAATAAAGACATTTTCAGACTTTCAAGTACTAAAAATGTTGACTTTCCATATACCCCTCCTCAGGAAGCTGAAGAACATGGAACTGGAGACCATGCTCCAGCCAAATGAGAAAAAAACAAAAATGGCATCATGGGATCCAGGCAAAAGAGGACTCCTCACAGGAGAGAAATGAAGGCTGGTCCCAAGGTGACAGCTTTACAGCAGATTGCAGCGAGAGGAAGAAGGCTCCAGGAGGGAAGCCCTCAGGAAAAAATAGTACTGAAGTGTTCAAGCAGAGTTTCCCACACTTTCTTGGTTCATGGAGTCCTTGGCGTCTCAGTAATTTTTCTTGGTGCCCCTAGACTACAAGAAATACTCAACAGTTCTGTTTATTCAATAAGAGAGCCAAATGGCTTCATAAGTACTATGTCCTAACAACTTAGCCATTTAAGAAATTGTACACATAAATGGAAAGAAAAAAATATTTTTATTTCATTCTGAAATAACTGCAATTACTTCCTACTGGGATGTGTGCCCCTGTTGGACACTCTACAGCTTCTCAGACCTTCGGATCAGATTGTGCCCCTCCACACTTATTTTCTGTTTCACATTGATTTTTGCCCAGTATTTGCTTTTTATCACAGCATCTGCTGAAAACCCAGCTTTGCAAAGATATGACATCATCAAAAGGAATGTGGTGTACTCTAATGTTGTAGTGAAATACCTTGTACTGGTAGTTTGTGGTCTCTGACAAATGTCAAGTATCACTGTTTCTCTTGAAAATTTAAAATATCCCACGGCACTCCCATGAGCTCACTACAGTACCCTGGGGTGACTTGATGCAGTTTGGGAATTGTGACACTAGAGTGCATAGAAATATTGTTGATGGGCTGCCGGCAGAGCTGTCAAAGTATGTGGGAAAAAATTAGTGATAGATACATTGAAAATAAAAAATGATTCAATTGCTAACTCTAGAGGAGAAGGTTAGACAAGAAAGAAGATGAGATCAGAGTATACCTCTTGACTCTGCAGTAAATAATATTCGCTTAATCACAATGACATAAACATTGACCATAGTTTCAATCAAAAGCGCAATGGAGAATGGTGGGAAAGGGAGGGGGAGGTGTGGGAAAGCTGGGACATGGAGGCACATCAATAGAGGCAAAAGACCAGAAGAATGAAGAAGAGGCAGTGTCAGCATGTGGCTTGGAATCATGGAAGAAAATACTGGAGGAGCACATATAGGGGGTAAAAGTCTTCTCTGGCAGCAAGATTTGGGTGTAGGCAGGTAGAACGACTGTACTTATTATAAGCCTTTTGGTAATATTTGACTTTTTGAACTATGTACATGCATTGCTTTGATAATGCCTAACAATTACACAAAACAATATTAAAACCTAACAAATGCCCACGTGCCCCTGAGCTCTAGATAATAATTCACATGCAGCAGAAAATCTAATAACTCTCCTGAGATTTCTGCAGATTCGAGGCTGCGAGTGGAGGGTGAGTTATATTCTCACGTCCCCACTAGCTCCCGGCAGTTGCCTCTGCCCTGTCCCTTGTCACTAGGAGCTTCTCGTCAGGATTCACCTTCCCCAGTTTCTCCAAATTAACTGAGGAAACAAAACTGCGAGTTTGTGGGTCACAGAAGAGGGGCTGGTTATTAGACACCCACTGACCTCACATCAGGCCTGAGGTCCCAGCTTCTCACAATTCTTCTCACAGCTCTTCCTCCCACACCTGGCTCCAGGGTTGCACATGGGTGTGCACACACACACCTGGGCAGAACCAAGAGCTGACGCTCTGAAAAGGATGGCAAAGACCCTGGGCGAATGGCTTTTCCTGCAACAGCCTCCATCCTCCCGGAAGAGAGCTGTAGTTCTAAGTAGCAATTTCTTCCTCCATTACCCATTTTCCCTCCTCACGCCGAAGAACACGCAATCACATCAACCGTGCGCTGTGACTGACACGCGGCAGCTCCGGGCGGTGTGGGCAACACGGACGCTTTACTGATCACTGGTGATCCCCGCGCTCCGTCTGCCTGTGCTGGCGGCGAGCTCTGCTCCGTGGCCCAGCGGCCATACGTCTTAGTGGAACATTGATCAATCTCCTGATGCACTGACCGAAATTCCAGTGATCCCAAATCACTCACTCGGTAGCTTCCTGGTAGGAAGCCCGTGGTCAAATCTGGAAAGGTTTATAGGTGTGAGGAGTTGTGCCTCACTTGCCCAGAATAGCCGAGGAAAGACTTCTCAGTCTTTGAGGTGGGTTCCCAAAGACGCCCAGTGTGAAACTTGTTCTGAAGTTTGTCCAGTCCCTGCAACCTTCCCCTAAGCTGGTGGAGAGCAGCGGTTTTGCATTTTTCTCCCATCTCCCCAGCACCACTTACCATAGCCCTGGGGCAGGGGGGTGGGCATCTGGAGTCTCAGCCCCCCTTTTTGTAGGGTGAGCAGAGCCCAGCTTTGGCCTTCCTGGCTTCCCTTGTCTGCACAGAAGTGCCAGACAGGTGCTGCCTTCCTGCGATCCTCTGACCCCGGAGCTGCTTGGCATGAGGGTGACATAGCAGGTCTCACTTCTCGTGGTGGGCACAGCTGGCAGGGCTCCCCTTGGGTAGGGCAGCCTGCAGGGAAAGGGGCTACCTGCTCCCGCATCTCAGGTCTGGAAGGAAACAGCACCATTAGCTCTAGAAGCCCAGCTCACTGCCAGCCTGGAGGTGATGGAACCCTCACCTAAGACCCTCCCCAATCCCGAGGCACAGGTGCCCGGCTGCCTGGCCACAGCAGCTCTGGACTCAATGCCTTACCTGACAGACCACACCCTCGAAACAACACAGCCCCTGCCTCCCAGGAGCTCAGTCCTTCTAGAGATGACCCAGTATTCCCAGTTCCTCCAATAGCATCTGGAGCCACTGCCCCCTACCCCCTTCACTACCCTCATTAAACCCAGGCCAGGCCCTTGCACGGGCAGAATGGGGTCTTGGAATTTCCACTGTCCCCCAACGCCCCCCTTGACCTTCATCATCAACCTCTCTCTCCAGCTTCCTCGTTCCAAACCTGCCTCTGACCCAGGCCACGCTGCACGTTCAGGAGGCTCCTATTTTAAAAAATCCTCCTTATGCTGCCCTGGTACAGCCCTGGCACCCTCACTGCCCTCTCTTTTCAGCCCAGGGCAGTGTCCAGCCTAGGATAAGGACAAGCCTCCCGAGCTGGCAATGAGGGGGTGGGGGGTGTACCTGGGCATACTGGGAAAGTTCTTCTCACCCCTCTCCTCACCCCCACCCCCTGCCCTCTGCCTCACGTGCTCCCCCTACCTGGAGATGGCCAAGCTTGCAGCCTTCGCTGGAAACCTGGATAGAGGCTGGTTTGCTGTCCCCCCCTTTCCTCCCACCTAGAGCAGGACCCAGGTCCAGGGCAGTGTTGTTAAATGCTCCCCAGAATCCCATGTGTGCTGGATGCAATGGGGCTGTCCTTGCCCAGCTCCTGGACTACCCCCACCCAGACCCCCAAGTCCTCCGGGAGCCCCTGCCCCATACACATCCAGCTATGACTGCCCGAGCAACACTCCCACGCCTCGGCCCAAGAGCAGAGCAGGTGGGGAGCACACACTGTCCTAGGAGGCTTCGGCGTTGATTGAACCTTCAGTGTCTGCGAGGCAGGAGTCCCTCCCTCCCTTTTCAAGAGCGAGTCTCGTTCTCACTGGCTTTCGTGTCCCTGCAGGAGCCTGATCGATTCCAGTGTAAACTGAGCTTCGTTCTGAGTTGTTAGTTGTCCTTCCCGGTTTGGGGCATGAGCTGTAATGTTTGACTCCTGGCACCCAGCTCCCCAGAGGCTCCAGGAGAGGGGCCTCGGTCAGGGTGAGGGCACCGTGGTCTGGGCAGAAGGTTCTGGAAGGACAACGAGGAATGTGAAGGCTGAGGGGGCTGACGGGCTCTCGGGCAAGGATCTCAGGGCTGCCCTGATCTGGGGTAGGCATGCACGCCCCTCTCCCCAGCACTGGGTACTGGGACCCTCCCCAATTGCCCTGTGCGGCTGAGCTGCCTGCACATCCCTGCCCTCTTGTGTTTGCTGAGGACGGTTAAAAACTGTCTGCTGGGTCGATAATGAGGCCTGGCCCGACGCTCTGGCTCTGGTCGGGGGTGTTTCAGGGAAACTGGCTTTCCAGGGATGCTTAGGCATGGCCGTGCCGTATCTTGGCAACCAGTCCCAAAGCCGAGTCCTCCTGAGATTCCGGCTGGGCCCAGCACCGGCAGAGTGGGGAATGGCAGCAGCACATGCTGCTCTCACTGCCCACCCCACCTCTCGGCCGGCACCACCTGCTCCCTGCTGGACCTGAGCTGTGCCAGGAGTCCACAGCCCTCCCCAAGCAGCCACACCCTGCCTGGCACAGGGGCCATGGGGATATTGTCTCCCCCACTGCCTTTCTGGATGCCCCAGGCCATCCTCCTTCAAACTTATTCTCAGTTTTCTCATCTGTAAGGTGGGGTAGGGATGGTGCCAGACCTCCGGCTGCCTTCCATGGACACACAGTCCTCTAGCTGCCCACACCTCTCTGTCACTTCTCATTCTCTGGACAAGGTGTTTAAAGGCAACAATTGTCCATGAGACCTCCCTCTCTTCAGACACCAGGGCCACCTGCTCTTCTGACCAACTGGTTAGAAAAATTGGTGGGTTCCCACTGCCCCCTTAGGTTTGATAATTCACTAGATCGAGTCACAGAACTCAGGAAGGTACTCTACTATGATGATCACAGTTTTATTATAGCAAAAGGATACCAATAAGAAGGAACCAAAAGAAGAGAAACACAGGTTGAGGTCGGGGGCTGGGGGGTCTCAAACGTGAAGTTTCATGTCCTCTTCATGTGGAGTCAGGATGTGGCACCTTCCTGGCACTTTGATGCGTATGGCCAACCAGGGAAGCTCAGCTGAGCTTCAGCATCCAGAGCTTTTTATTGGGGTTTCATTACACAGGCCTGATTCATTGAATCAATGCCATGTGGTTGTATTCAATCTCCAGCTTCCTTCTCTTCAAAAGTTCCCAGAGGAAAACAGATGTGGCCCAAGAAGTTTGGGTCCCGTCTACCATATGGAGGGACCGGGGTTTGATCCCCTGGACCTCCTGGTAAAAAAAAAAAAAAGTTCCCAGACCCATCCTGAGCCATGTCATTAGCATAAACTATCGGTGGGGTGTAGGAGCCCAAAACAAACAACAAAGTCCCCATTTCACTCAGGAAATTCCAAGAATGTGGAGGTCCCCCCTCTTCCAGCCAGGAACAGAGACCAGACCTCATTCTGGAGGCTAAATTCCTTACTATACAGGCTCCTTCTCTGATCTCTCTCCCACAGGCACCTTTGCCAGGGAGCACAAGCACCCCCAGAACTTTGGGAGCCCTGCCTGTCCTACCTCTCAGGGCTTCGGAAGAAGTGGTCTACTTAGAGGGCGCTCCCATCCCAATGGCTTCTGATCTCTTGCTCTCTGGGCTTCCCACTCGGCCCCTCTCCTCAGCAAGTCATAGCGGCCAGGGGCCTCCAGGAGAGGAGACTTCTCAGTTCCCTCTTTAAGTGGATGCTGTGGGACTTTCTTCATGGCTGTGATGGTTAATTTCATGTGTCAATTTGGTTAAGTTATGGTGCCCAGTTATTTGGTCAAGCACTGGCTTGTTATTGTGAGGGTATTTTGTAGATGGCATTTGCATCTACAATTAACAAAGGAGATTGGCCTCAGCAAGGTGGGGAGTTTCCTCATCCAATCAGTTGGACATATTTTTTTTTTTTTTTAAAGATTTTATTTATTTATTCATTCATTTATCCCCGCCTTGCTGCTTGTGCTCGCTGGGTCAGCCAACCATGCCGTGCGGGCGGGCTTGCCTTCACCAGGAGGCCCCGGGAACCGAACCCCGGGCCTCCCATATGGCAAACGGGAGCCCCACTGATTGAGCCACAGCTGCTTCCCAGTTGGACATCTTAAAAGCCAGAACTGATGACTTAGAGGTCAGAAAAATTTCTGCCTCTACTTCAGCTTTGGCTCTTACCAGAATTTCCAGCCAGTCAGCTTCCTCTGGGGATTTTAGACTAAGGATTTCAACATCACATTAATTGGAGTTTCCAGCCTGCCCTATGGAATTTGGACTTGCCAGCCCCCATGGTTGCATGAGGCAATTCCTTATAATAAATCTTTTACGATTTATATATGTCCTCTTGGCTCTGTTTCTCTGGAAAACCCTGACTAATATGATGACTGGTGCCTGCATCCCTCAGCTGCTGGGGGTTTTACTGTGTCCTTCACTGGGAATTATCCTTGGCTACAAGGAAGTACCTCTCCCAAGGGTACACCCCAACTGGGAAGAAGGCATCCCACATCCAATAACTGGCTGATGTCAGGGTACAAAGACCTGGTCACTTGCCTCAATTTGGGGGCAACTCTGAAGGGCCATCTGTGATGGTTTGAAGCTGCATGGACTCCCAGAAAATCATGTTCTTAAAAATAATCCATTCTCATGGGTATAAACCTATTGTAAGTAGGCTTTTTTGATTAGGTTACCTCAGTTAAGGCATGGCCCAGAATAGATCTCAATCCTCTTTCTGGAGTCCTTTATAAATGGGATGAATATGGAGAGAAGGAAAGAGAAAGCCACAGAAGCAGGAGGCTGGAGGCAACGAAACCCGGGAAAGAAGGGAAAGACCAGCAGATGCCGCCATGTGCCTTCCCATGAGACAGAGGAGTCCAGGATCACCGCAGCCAGTCTTTGGAGAGAAAGCGTTGCCTGATGATGCCTTAATTTAGACATTTTTCTCAGCCTCAAAGCTGTAAGCTTGTAAACTAATAGATCCCCATTGTAAAAGCTGACCCATTTCATGGTATCTGCATTTTGGCAGGCTAGCAGACTAAAATACCATGCCAGCTCCCCAACATCCTGTGGGACTGATGGCCTGAAACCTCAGCTATGATCACATTCCACTAGTTTTTCCCTCTGCCCATTCCTGCCCTCCTCACTTCCTTACTGGGATCTCTCCTGAGAGCCCTGAGTTTAAACCTAATGCCTCAAACTCTCCACCTCATTCTGCTCCCATGGAACTCAGCCTAAGATGCCTTTTGGACTCTGGGGCCAGATGCCCAAATAAGGTGATTTGGTGAGGGACTTGGAAGTTTCACTGCAAATGAGCTGTAACTTCAAGTCTTACCTCCAGTGGAGCAGCTCATGGGTCTGGTCCCAGAGGTCTCCCCCAGCTCACGATCTCTGACAGGCACCCTCGGCAGTAGACACTGATGGAGGCCCTCCCAGATCCTCTCTGAACCCTTCAGCACATAGGGAAGCTGTGCTCTTGGATTCTACGGGCTGTTGCTCCTAACGGGCGGACCTGCGGCTCCTCGGCATACACCCTGGTTTCCTGCAGCTGCTCCACCCACAGGCCTCGAGAGGCACATTCATGCCCCCTGGAATAGGTGATGGAGTGTGAAATAAAAAAGCCCCCTGTGCTGGGTATTTCCTGGAGGGGACCCTTTTCTGAGAAGGGCTTTTTCAAAAGACAAAAACAACCGACCTGCAAGGGTTTTCTGAGAAGATGAAACACACCCTACGGGGTCGCCCATAAGCAACACTTGGTGATAGTCAGTTTGGTCCAGTAGAGAGAACTGATCAGAATGGACAAGCATATCATACTAATCAATATTTATCTGTTCCCCACTTTTTAGGAGCCCCCCATGTAAAATTAAAACTTAATGACAGTCAATTAGAACATTCTTTCACTTGCTTCTGCGTTGGCCTCATATGAGCTCCTCGGTGGAGCTCCCCTCTACTTCCTGAATGGGCTGCTGCCCAGTTCATGAATCACTCAATAAAGCTGTGAGATCCTAAGTTGCATGAAACACTTTTTTTCTTTTATCAAAGCCCAGCTCCTTTGTCTCAAGATGGGGACCAAGTCTGAGGGATAACCTATGAGCCACAGGTGCCCACGGGCTGGGCTGGGACTTCGCCTGAGGTCTTCTTCCCTTCCCCTAGTATGCTCCCCTCTTGCTTTTCCCAGGGTGCGCTTTCTTCATAAACCACTAGCACACGGATGCTCATCTCCAGGTCTGGTTCTGGGGAACCGCACCGGAGACACGCTTCTCTTCCTGGAGAGAAATGGAGTCCAGAGAGCACCAACGGACAGGCACTCACGCCTGTGGGTCTGGGACTTTGTAGTTTCCACATCTTTTGTACCTGACCCAGAAGGACGTCTCTTCTCACCCAAGGACCCATCAAATGAGGCTCATTCATCCTTATTTTCTTCCATTATTTTTTCAAGAATTTCATTTGTTATAATTAGATCTTTAATCTATAGCTTAGGATTTATTTCCATGGTATAAGGAAGGAAGCCAATTTTAATATTTCTCATAAACAGTTAACTCATTATCACAGCACCATTTATTTATTTATGTGGTTTTTAAATTAAAAATGAATTAGTACATGAAATCATCTCCAAGATATTATTAAGAAGAAAAAACAAAGTACAGAGCAGCATGTATAATAAGCTTTTATATGTTTTTTTTTTTTAAATACATACAAGTGCTTCTCTATGCATGGGCAGTTTCTGAAAGGATTTACGGAAACTATTAATGGTGTTTGCCTCTGGAGGGGGGACCTGAGTCTGGTGTGGAAGGAAGACCTACTTTTCACTGAATACTCTTTTTTTTTGAAGATTTTATTTATTTATTTCTCTCCCCCACCTCGTTGTTGACGCTTGCTATCTGCCCTCTGTGTCTGTTTGTTGTGTGCTCTCTGTCTGCCTGTCTTCCTTTTAGAAGGCATCGGGAACCAAACTTGGGACCTCCCATGTGGGAGGGAGGCGCTTAATCACTTGAGCCACAGGCACTCCCTGCTTGCTGTGTCTCCTCGTTGTGTCTCCACATTGTATCATCTTATTGCATCATCTCGCTGTGTCAGTTTGTCGCACCAGCCCTTTGCATCAGCTCACTGTCTTGTTCGTCTTTGTTAGGAGGCACTGGGAACCGAACCCAGGACCTCCAATGTGGGAGGTGGGCACCCAACTGCTTGAGCCACATCCGCTCTCCCGAATGAATATTCTTTTGACCTGTTTGAATTTTTAATCATGTTCAGTTTTTACCTTTTTAGTAAAAGATAAGTTAATTTAAAAAATTCAAGACCCTGTAAGTTGCAAGTAACGAAATACACCCAAAGCTAACTTAAGCATAAAGGGGCACATATTTTTAAGGATGTAGTCATGACCCATGGGCCAAGGCCAGGAGGGCAGCCAGTGTTGAGAGGCCTGGAGCCAGGAACATAAAGCCAACAGACACCCTCTCTTTCCTGTACAACTGTCCACCTCGTAGAGCAGAGGACTTCCCCTCCCAATGGAAAGTGCCCAAACCCCACCCAGTCCCTGCCCCCCAAACTCACCAGGCAGTCATGTTGCTCCTCTTCTTTGGGCTGAGTGATAACAGAAGCTTCCCCAACACACACGTGTACAGTTGGTGAATTCCATCTAGAAGAGGGGATGTATTACAAAGCTTCTAGAACAGAGCTACTTCCCACCCTTGTTTCCAGCCCAGAGCAAATGCCATTTCTTCCAGCCCAAAGAGAATAATGAAATGAAGTGACAGGACCAGTGGCTTCTTGCCTTCCACGGTTCTTTGGCATCTTACCTCCCTGGACAGCAGCCACTCCAGCCTCTTCCTCTTCCTGAGAGGAGCACTGGGAGGATCCCCTAGATGGGGCTGAGCTCTCTGATGGTTCACTCTCAGCTGGATCCTGAGCTCAGAATTGCAGATTTCCTGAGGGTCTGAGAATTGCCAACTTCTGTTGGTCAGGCTTTCTCTTTTTTCTGCAATACAACTACTGTGAAAACCTGAGCCAGTGTTTGGTTTGCCTGCTAACTGTAGGGGTCCCCTACAACCTTGCTCTCTGTTGGTCCCTAAACCTAGACCCAAGAGCCATAGAGCATCATTGATAGCTTCTCTAGTATGTAGCCCAGTTGGCAAGCATCTCAGGATTGGGTGGGAAATCCTCACCAGGGATCTCCTCGCTCCCATCCTGTCTCAGGCAGCACATTGTCTTTTAGGGACTGTTCACTTGTACCCCCATTTCTGGTACCGAGGTTGATATCTGTTAATATCCCTTTGATTGTGTCATCCAATCAGAAGGGCTTAAACAAAAACATGGGATGCAGAACAATTGAACAGGAACCCAGCTGGGCCTCAGGAAGGTCAGGAGCTTGAGCCTGGACTCCTGTTGCCTGCCTTTCCTGGTGTGCGAATTTCTGCTTTAGCCACATGAAGGACCGACTTTCTCAGCCCAATTCCAAATCCCTGGGCAGGGGACCTCAAATGGTCCAGTGTGGGTTAGTGCCAGCCCCTGTTTCAAACCCCTCAGGCCAGGATGGAGGTGGGGGTTGGGAGTCGGGGGCCAGACAGGTCTGCATTTACAAGGAGGCTGCTAGAGACCCACCAATATTGTCAAACTACTATTGGAATTATGAAAATGCTCTAACAATGATTGAAGTGATGAGTGCACAACTATGTGATTATGCCAAATACCATTGATTGCACACTTTGGATGGATTGGTATGCTTTATTAATATGTACCAATAAAATTGATTTGTTTAAAACCTATTGTCAAAATAAAGGGGTAGGATTAGAGATTCTTTTGATTTAAGGAGGCACTCCTGAAAGGTGAACAAAAAACTAATCGTATCATTTTTCTATTTCAAGGGAAATACATGAAAATTACAGAAAAATAATAAAATTTGAGAAAACAAGAAATGCCCTTGGTCCCAACTGCTCAAATAATTAACACATCATACAACTTTCCAGGGCTCTCCTGCCCGCTTTTCCACTTCATCCTTGGGTACACATCCTTCCAGTCTTTTTTTGTTTCTGTCTTTGTAATAAATTATATATATAATATGTGGTACCAGAATATGAATACTCAGCCTTTTTAGAGAATCTGATTGATCTTTCCTTCTGTGCTACACTGGAAAGGCAGAATGCAAATATTTCATCTCTCCTCCTGGGAAGATTTGAATATTAAGCCTTTCCTGCCCTCGTGGAAAAGTAAGAGGAGCCAGGCAGTCAGGTACCAATGATTAGGGCTGTTGGCTTAATGGCCCATCAAATCAGGCCTATTGTGAAAGAACAAGAGAAGATCAGAGGTTTGTTGGCATTTGAGGGAAGCAATAAACAATCACCTTCTCTCCCTGCCAAGATTTGAACCAACTCAAAAATAAAATACAACAGACAGATGGAGATGAAATCATCAGCTTTGGGTCTGATGCGGTTGACACAAAGTCTCTTGGATCTGCAGGCCCTTTGGGGCCTCCTAACATCACACCCACCACCACACCCCTGCCTGCCACCTGGGAGCACTCTCTGTATATCTCCAGAAATGGGTCATGCCATCTTCACTGTGCTCTGAAACCTGCTTTGTCCCTTATCAATATCCTTCACTTGATACATCCCCCATTAATGAACATCTCCTTGTTTTATTATGGGGACTACGGTGAAGAGGGCTGTAATGACCATCCTTGTTCCTATATTGCTTTTAACCTGTTTGATTATTTCCTTCGGATAAATTCCAAGAAATGGATCACATTACAAATGTGTATACACATGCCACATCAGTCTCAGAAAGATTGTAACAATTTATAATCTGTGTAAGAGGGTATGAAAGTTTGTTTTCCCATAGACTTTTGGGGAATTGTCCTTTTTAACTCTTTGTACATAGGATAGACCCTCCCCAATTTTTTTTTAAAGATTTGTTTTATTTATTTCTCCACCCACCTCATTGTTTATACTCGCTGTCTGCTCTCCGTTCATTGTGTGCTCTCTGTGTCTGCTCATCTTCTTTTTAGGAGGCAGTGGGAACCGAATCTGGGATGTCTCATGTGAGAGGGAAGTGCCCAATCGCTTCAGCCACAGCCGTTCCCTGCTTATTGTGTCTCTCACTGTGCCTCTTTGTTGTGTCTCCTTGTTGCATCAGCTTGCTGCACCAGCCCATAGTGTCAGCTCACTGTATTGCTCATCTTCTTTAGGAGGCACCAGGAACCAAACCCAGGATTTCTTATGTGGTAGACAGGCACCCAACTTCTTGAGCCACATCTGCTTCCACAACTTGTTTTAATATACACTTCTGATTATCTCTGAAGCTTATTTTTAATGTTTTTTAAGTTTATCGGTCATTTGTATTTATTTTGAAATTGATTGTTCATATTTTTAGCATTTGTCTTTACATCCTTTTTCTTGATTTTTTTTTACTAAATATGTCATTTAGTATATATATTTTATGATTTTAAATTGATATATATATTAATAAAGCATATAATTCACCCAAAGTGTACAGTCAATGGTATTTGATATAATCACATAGTTGTACATTCATCACTTCAATCATTATTAGAGCATTTTCATTATTTCAATAATAATAATAAACAAAAACAAACAACAAGAAAATTCTTCACCTCTTAATCTCTCCATGTTTCCTCTGCTGTACATAGCTGCTATTTCTGGCTGTTCTTGCACAATTATTTATTTCTCAAGCAGTTTTATTGAGATATATTCACATACCATATGCTCTATCCAAAGTGTATAATCAATGGCTTTTAGTATAATCAGTGTTACGCATTCATCAGCACAAAAAAATTTAGAACAATTTCATTACTCCACAAAGAAAAACTCCACATCCCTTAGCAGTCCTTCCCAGCCTATGTAACCAGTAATCTAATTTCATCTTTATAAATTTATTTATATTTACATTTTATATAAATGGAATCATATGATATACTTTGTGTCTGGTTTCTTTCACTTAGCATAATTTTTTTGTCTGGTATTAGCATCTTGTATTATTTCATATTTCACATGTGGTTCTACTATGCTATACAGTTCTACATTACATTTTTTAGCTTTCCTTCTAGTAATATACATGACCTTAGACTTTCCCTTTAAACCACTTTCATACCCACATAATAGAACTGCTAGTTACAAACAGTTCATTTCCAAAGATTAGCACACATCCTTTCCACCAATTCTGTACAAGTTAATGCTCAGATTTCCATTCTCTAACCTCATTCTATTTTCTGGTGACCCATATTCAAGTTATTAACTCCATGAGATTACACAATATATTTAGTTCATAATAGTGTAATCATGCTATATTTGTCCTTTTGTGTCTGGTATTTGATCTTAAGAGCTCTTTATATGTGGAGGATAATAAGATTTTGCTCACCATATGTTGTATATCACTCCCCACCTACATTATTACTCCTGGTCAGAATTCTTTTTTAACAGAGTCATTGTTCTAACAATGGCCTAATGCCTCATGCATTTACCCTAAAGCTTAGAGACTCTGAAACGGTTCTTTGGGATAGGGCTGGTATGTGTATATTGAAAAAGCTCACCAGGCAGTTTCAGTATACCCTCAGGATGAGAAACACTAGTTCTTGGTGTTTTATTTGTGTTTTGGCTTATGGAAATTTTAAATTTCTGTGTAGTCAAATTTGTGCTATTTCTGCCTTTAGCACTGCATTAAGAAAAAAGTCCTCCTTAGCGCAAATGAATCCATTATCTAGTGCTGCACAGCAATCCACTCAAAACAAAGGGCTTAAAACACGGACCATTTTTCACGATTCTGTGGATGGCATCTGGGCTGAGCTTGGCAGGGTGGTTTTTCTGCTGGTCTCACCTGGGATCACTGATGCCACTGTCAGCTGGGCACCTTGGTTTTCCGCCACATGGCCTCTCATCCTCCAGGAAGCTCCAGTGGCTCCAGTGGTCGGCTTAGAGCTCCAAGAGGACAAAGTGGAAGCTCCAGGGGGTCTTACTGCTGAAGCCCCAGAACTGGCACATTGTTACTTCTCCATAGTGTATTGGCCAAGCAGGTCACAAGACCAGCCTAGCTTCAAGGGATGGGGAAATAGACTCCACGGCTTTCACTTCTTTATGGGAAGAGCTGCACAGCCCATTGCCAAAGGGGCACGGACACCTGGGGCCATTATGGTAACCACCTACCATACCGAGATTATAAAAGCACTCTTCTGCAGTTTCTTCTAGCACATTTTTTAAGGTAAAATTCATGAAACATAAAATTAACAATTAACCATTTTAAAGTGTACAATCCAGTGGCATTTATTATGTTCACAATGCTATGAGACCATCATCTCTATCTCCATCACCCCAAAAGCAAACTCTGTATCCATTAGCAGTCGTTCCCTTTCTCCCCTCCCCCTGCCCAGCCCTTGGCAACTTCTAGACTACTTTCTGTTTCTATGGATTTACGTCTTCTGGATGTTTCAAATGAATGGATTCATGCAATATGTGATCTTTTGTTTCTGGCTTCTTTCACTCAGCATATATAACGTTTTTGAGGTTCATCTATGTTGTAGCATGTATCAGTACTTCATTCTTTTTTATGGCCAAACAATATTCCACACTTTGTTTATCCATTCATCAGTTGATGGACATTGAGGCTGTTTCCATCTCTGGGCTATTGTGAACAGTACTGCTCTAAACATCTAATACTCTTGATCTTTCTTACATTTAACTCTTTACCACATCTGGGATTCAATTTTGTACATGGTTAAGACAGTAAACCTAATTTTATTTTCTTCCATTTACCCCCAATGCTATATAGACTATTCTTTTTACACTGACTTTATTTGCCCCCCTTATCATATAGTAATGTGTGCCCTTGGATGAGTTATGCAACTTCTTTGTGCCTTAGTTTCCTCATCTGAAAAGTGGGATGGTGATAGTAACCTACTTCATTAGGTTGCTGTCAGTATTAAATGAGTTAATAAATGTGCTTAGAACAGGGCCTGGAAAATAGGAAGTGTCCAGTAATTATCTGCTGTTATTCTTAGTACTCCTGAATTCCTACATATATGAAAAATCTATTTCTGGACACTGTTCTGTTGTTTTACTCACCTATGCCTAATATTAATGAGAGTTACTTTATATTGTTTAATATCCAGTAGTGACTTCTACATTTGTTGCTCTTTTTCCTTTTTAAAAAATTTCTTAGTTCATCTTGGTCATTTGGAATTCTTCCAGTTGAATTTTAGATTAAATTTATCAGGTTCTTCTCCCTAAATTCTGCTGGAATTTTTATTGGAATTACATTTATAGATTAGTTTAGGGAGAAGTGAAATATTTTTATTACCAAGTCTTCTATGCCATTAATATGCCTCTTCATTTATTAAGCTCTTATTTTATATCCCATAGTGCAGAGTTTTTTTTTTTTTTTTTTTTTCAATTTCCATACAGGTATTATAGACTTTTTTTTAGTTTATCCCTTTATATTTTATATTTTTGGTGCACTGTGAATGGGACATTTATTTTCATTATAGTTAACTCGTTACTATTTGTATATAAGGAAACTATTGATCTAAGTTCCTCTTTGGTTGTTTATGTTCTAATGGCTTTTCATTGTTTTGTTTTTAAAAACCATATCATCTTCAAATAATTATTTTTCCATTATCATATCTATATATTTTTTCTTGACTTATTACACAGGCTAAAACTCTCAGAACAATATTGCATAAGAATGGTGAAAGCAAGCATGAAAGGATATTTGAGGAGTGGCAGTGGGTGGAGGGAGGGAGGGAGGTGTTTTGGTGTAACAGCATAAACAGGAGTTCACAGAAGGAAAGGCAGGGCCATGTCTAGGGACTAGTCCCAAGAAAGGAGAAGCTGGTTTTAAATTCCAGGGTGAGGATTATAGAACTGATTTGGTCAATGGTGGACAGTTACTGATGGTTTCTGAGCATCAGACTGGCTGGTCATATGGTGCTTTAGAAGCACAGCTCAGGCAGTGGTGGAGGACAGACCCCAGGGAGCTGAGATGCAGGCCGGATGACCAATGCAATCTTTATGAATCATCAAGTGAGAGGAGGTGAAGACCAGGAGCTGTATGGGAGTGCCCTCTGTGATGTCCTCTGTGACGAAGGATACAAGGTCTTTGTTGAGGTTAAACATTAGGTCTTAGAGCCCTGCAGTCCTGCCCAGTGTGTGGAGCCAGTTCAGGAAGGAAGTTTCCTGTCTCATCCTTAAGAGCTTCAAGTGTGACTGGGACTGTTGTGTCCAGCTGAACCAGTAGCAGAACTTGCCCCAGAAGAAGAAATAGGGAAAGATCCAGCCGGCATTGCATTGCCCAACCCACCCTACAATGGTGCCAGTTGCATCAAATGCCATGGTGGTCAGTCCAAAAGCATTTATTAGAGGAACTTACAGAGAGCTGCAGTACCTTGAAACAGACAACAATACAGGCAAGAAGTTCACTTGAGTATGTCTTTACCTATGGTAACTGCTCTACCGATTACAAATGGTTAGGGAACAAAAGTGGCTAAATGCCAGGGGCTTTCGTGCTGGTTTTGGGAATGCACCTTGGATTTTAGTATATGTGCTGCCGAAGTGAGCACAGGAATGCACCTTGGATTGTGCTCTTTTCTCAAAACAAGATGGGAGCCAAAGTTCAGTGTGCTTCCAGGGAGTTATGGGGAGGGAAGACTGGGGGGGTGGGGGGAGGGAAGCAAGGGCAAGGTCAATCCCTGTTAAGGTAGTTGTTTTAGTTTGCCAATGCAATATACCAGAAATGAGTTGTCTTCACAATAGGAATTTTAAACTTACAAGCTTATATGTTCTGAGGCCATGAAAGTGTCCCAATCAAGGCATCCTAAGAGCTGCTTTCTCACCAGGCGGCAGCAATGAGTGATCAGGCACACATAGCAGTGCCTGCTCCCCTGTCCTCCAGGCCTTGTTGCCTTCAGCTTCTGGCTGCTCCATCTGTAGCTTTTCTCTCTCCTGGGTTCATTGATTTCAACTTCTGGAGGCTTCTCTCTGTCTTTGCAGCTTTTTTCTGTGTCTGTAGCTTTTTATTCCTCTGGTTATAAAGTATACCAGTAAGAGGACTAAGACCCACCCTGGGTCACGCAATCTAATTAAAGTCCCTTAACTAAGTGATTTAATCAAAAGTTCCTACCTACAATAGGTTTACACACACAGGAATGGATTCACTCTAAGCACATGATCTTTTGGGGTCCACCCAGCTTCAGACTGTCATAGTAGTAGGAGCTATATGTATCACACATGGGATCAAGCTGTTCTCTATCTGTTTTCAGGCCCTGATGGCTACCCTGAGGAAAGTTTCTATTCTCCTTCCAGTTTCCACCCTTGAGAAGAACATCTAATTTCTCAGTTACAATTCCAAATGGGGACAGGGTTTTATGGGTTTTACTTTTGTTTTTATTATTGGTTGTTGGGTGTAACATAAATTGTGATCCTTAAAAACTCAAGTTTTCAGGTCTCAAAGGACTATGGCTCCAGCCTTCAGCGTAACTTATCTAACTCATCAACTTTCCCCTTCATTGGTCAAGACTCCCCAACCACCTCTATTGCCTGACCTTGTTTGGTTCAGCCTCATATGGATCTGGGACCACAGTGTTCACCTCCAGGTCAGTGAGGATTTCTGAACCTCAGGGGTATGATGTAAGAAAGGGGAGCAGGATTGGGAGACAGAGACTCACTGTGCCTCCCCTGACATCCCTTGGGCAGCCATTAAGACTTCTTCTCTACCTTCCACATCCAGGCCATCATAGCAACAGAAGAGCAAGGGGTGACCCAAGGATGAGTCTAGGCCTGGAAAATACAGAGAGGAGAAGCCAACTCAGCATCCACAGCAGCAGAGAAATTCTACTTGTCCCATCGAGGCAGCAAGGAGCCAGTGGGCAGGAAGCAGGCTACATGAGGAGGGTGGACCTTGTAGGGCAGAGAGCAGACAGGGCTGTGGGGGCTGGCAGGGGTTCCATGATGAATTGGGGCAGCTTAGAATGTATTTACAGATCAGAGTTTGACCAGGAAACCAGGAACACCTCCAAGTCCTTGAGGGAAATCAATACCCAGGGATGGGACTAATGCCTGCAGAGAGGATTTTGGCCCTGTGACCCCAAACCCTACCAAGGAACCCAGGCTCCTAGAGGTATGGAGCCAACCCGGACCCCATTCCAACCCTTACTCTGGTTCTTCTGGGCTTTCTGCTCGGTCTGGCTGCCCCTGGCGGTCTTCAGAAGCATGAAAGTGAGGCAGGTGCCCCTGACTTTGGACACCAAGGTCCAAGAACGATGGCAGATGGGGCATAGACCCCAGTTTTCTGCCCAGATCCAGCCCTGGATTCCTGCCTGGGGACTTTGATTCAGCAGTTGGCAAAAGGGTGTCTGGCAACGATGTGGGTGATGGGCTACTAGAGGGATAGGGCCTCCTTGGTTCTGCAGCCACACTTGATGGTGCTCTCAGCCCACCTGGTGTCGCATAATGTAGTGGTTGTTACAAACTGAAAGCAGATGGAAACCGAAACTAAATTTAGCTCTGGAAGGCAGATCCCACACCACTCTAGTTGAGTGCTCAATGCAGTTTATTTGCTTTGCTTAATCATAAGCTGCCAACACGACCAATACACTATTACCAGGTCAGGGCACATAATGCATTTGAAGATGGAGACAGTCTTTACGATCCATCAGATACCTTTAACAAGCGGGGTTGGGGATAAGGTCTAAGGTGTGGTTCAGTGGAGGCTCCAGAGCCAGCGGTGGGAGTGAGAGCAGTGGCTAGACTCACAGCAGGGCATGGGCATTGGAGTCAGAGTGACCAGGCACCAAGCAACCTCAACCTGATGCCCGCTGAAGCGGCGTCTGCCCCGAGTTTTTGTAAGAAGTGCCCGTCTAGCTGCCATCTTGCCGATCCATATCATTTCTTTGCACAAAGATCTGTTTATCACTTATTAAAAAAAACCAAACGTGCTTTTCTCAATTTATTGGCATTCTATTAGTGGTCAACATGTTTACAACGTTTTCTTGCGATTCAAGATCAATATCATTTCAAACCTAACACCTGGGGCAGGGCAGAAATCCAGATATCTATCTCTGGCTGCAGAAGGTGCAGAGCTTTCTGAGCTATCCAAGGCAGAGCCCAATGCCCCAGTATGGTGGGGAGACCACTCACCCACACAAACTGCTCACTGTGATGGGGGGGCAGTGTATGAGCCCAGCGTCAAGAGAGGGCTCCAAAGTTGCAGCTTCCTCTTTCAACCGCAGACCTTTAGGGCAATGCCCCCCTTCTCTGTTTGGCTTGCTGCTCCGAGGGCACGAAGCCCCAAAGTCTGCTTTTTGCTTTATTTCTGTGTGCTTACATTTGCTGGGAGCAGAGCCTATTGGAAATCAGCACAGATGGAGCATTTTAATTAACGGAGCTGGTCTGAGCATTTAGGCTGACGCAACTTTGCTCAACGCTGAAGCTGATCACAATTTAAGGCTGGGAGAAGAAAGCAATGAAGGAAATAGATCAGATGAGGCAATATTGGGAGTTTATGAATTCTGTGCATTTTCTTGTGGCTTCACAGTGATGGCTTTTAAACTGGCTGTCATCCATCCATGAAATATTGTTGGGACCTGGGAGGATGGGGAGGCTGACCAGACATACCCACCTACAGGCACGGGTATTCGCCTGGCTCATAATTCTTTCTTCTGCTGCTGAGTGGCGAGCTCTGCCCTAGCAAAGAGAGATGTGACCCTTGTGATGTCTTCAGAAAGAAAGAAGGAAAGAAAAACAAAACCCTGGGGGCAGGGGAAGAAAGAGGCATGCTAAGAAATAAATAACAAAGCGGGATGCTATTTACATGGAGGGAAGGCCTCTGAGACTGCGCTCAGCGTCTTGGATGTCAGTAATAACTTGGTGATGGAAATAAGGAGACTCACTGCAAACCCACATTGCCCGAGATGGTATCAGCAGTTTTTCCCTTTGTTTCCAGGCAAATTCCAGCATAGCAGTGGGCAAGACAGGCCTGTCAAGGGACCAGTGATGAGGGGGTGGGGGGTGGAGGCCAGTGAGCCCCGTGAAGACTCAGTTATGTTGGCTGTGAAGAGATTGATTAGAATTGAATTTTCTATTGATGCAAAACTGCCGTTTGCACCTGCTGTTGGCATCCTCATTAGTGGTTTTCCATTACGGGGGATTATATAATGCCAGGAAACAACGTTTAGGCTTCCTAGATAATGCTCTTGAAAATGGGTTTACTGTACTTAAACTGGCAGTGACTAAGGTTACTTGAGGGAAATGTGATTTAATCCTTTTTTAAAAAAAACAAGGGAGCCTCTATCCACGTCTGGAAACCACTGGGCACAGATGCTTGGATGCCCGCTAGCCAGGCTCTACGCTCTGTGAAAGTAGGGGTGGGCTTGGTCCGATCTCGTTGTGCCTGCCATTTAACTAGGGTACGAAGCCGACGACAGAGTCAGCAACTCCCTATAACAGAATGAGTCACAGCAAGTGACTCTGGGCAGAGGTGGCCTGGAGATCTGAGGGTCGAGATCGGTTCTCTGGGCTTCTGTAGCTTGACCTTTGGGAAGGGGGTGTGTGTGGAGGGGTGGGCAGCATCTGTTGACTGGAGGAGAGCTAACTAGAGGACAAATGCCAGGTGAGAGAGAACTGCTGCCTGCTCCTCACCTCCAAGATAGAATTCCAGAGGTGTCTGTTAGGAAAGGGATCTGTCCTTGCCCAGAAAGGCATAAGTGAATGCTAGATCAAGGGGAACTAGAGGCATCACCTCTCAAGGACCCTCTACCCTCTCCACCTGGGATAAGGAGGATCAAACCCTTTTGCCTCTGTTGCCCCATCTGTTGGGTGGGCATTAACCATGATGGAGGGGCCTGTGGGAAGTAATTAATTCTCAGGGATTTGGGGTAAGCCTGAATTTCATCAAAATCACCTTAAATAATGCTACCTTCCAAACATGCCCTATTTTGGGTTGCCACACTTGGAGGCAGTGTCTCATGTCTGTACATGGGTGCATCTGGGATCCCCATGTTCTTGGGGGCCCTAAGAGCTGGAGTTGGGAGCCTGGAGGGGAAGCGGAAATGGCAGATGGCCTGCGCCCACCAGTGCGGGTGCACTGTCCTCCCCTGACATGATGAGCCCGCCTGGAACCCAGAGCCCACAGATGTGGCTTCTTCCCCTGAGCAGCCCCACAGTAGGTAATAGGGCCTGGGCACTGTCGCCACTTCTCTGAAGCATCTCCTAACTTTGGTTCAAATGAAGGCAAAATACAGTCCAGCCTCCCTCCCCTGGTCTTTTGGAAGCAGTGACGCATCCTTCACAGAGGAGCAGTGGCTCACTAAGGAGGTCCCCAGATACTAGTCCAGGTGGTGGGATGCATGGTGTCCAAAGGTGGGCCAGAGAGCGACCTTGGAGATGCAGACATGACAGACTTGGAAAGAGGGAGGAGCCGGGCCTTTGAGAGGGGCTCTGGGCGTCTTTTCTATGACAAAGTGAAACCTCTGAATCTGCCCTCTACCGTACATTTGTTCAAAACCTAGAAAAGAGCTAGCTTTTCTAGTAGGGGTTTATTGAGCACCGACTGTGTGCCAGACACAGCTGGGAACACAGCAGGGAACTGTCGGACATGGTCTCTGAACTTCCAGAGCTTATATTCTGGTGGGCCAGTAGATCTTTCTAATAGACACCAGAGTCCTTACTCTGGGCCAGTGCCCTAGGGCATCATGTTGGGAAATCGGAGTCATAGCCACAGCTTTGGGTGTGTGGAGAATGAGGATTAAACTGTTGGGATTGGTAAAAAATTTGAAAGAAATATTTTTGTTGTAAAACAAAACAGACAGGGAAGCGGCTGTGGCTCAATCAGTAGGGCTCCTGTTTACCATATGGGAGGCCCCGGGTTCGGTTCCCGGGGCCTCCTGGTGAAGGCAAGCCCGCCCGCACGGCGTGGTTAGCTGACCCAGCGAGCACAAGCAGCAAGGGGGGGATAAATGAATAAATAAATAAAATCTAAAAAAAAAAAAAAAAAACAGACAGAAGAAACGAACCAAACAAATGTATAATTCAATGAGTTTGTCTAACAACATAGCAACCAACACCCAGATTTGAAAGAACAGAACTTTGCCAGCATCTCCAGAAGCCCTTCGCTTTCCTCTTCCCAACCCCAACTGCCTCTCTCCCTGTAAAAGTGACTCTGACGCTGACTTTTATGGTAATGGAGTCCCTGTCTTTCTTCATACTTTGCTCACCCAAGTGTGCCTTCCTTGCCATTAAAAAAATTTTTTTTGGATCTGTATTTTGAGTCTCTTTTAATCCAGTCTCCTCCTCCATCACTCTCTTGCTTTTACAATCTATCTTTTGAACAACTTGGACCTTCTGACCCACAGAGTTCCCTGGGTTTTTCCTGATTGAGACTCTTGGTGCAGTTCAAAACGATCCTCTGTGTTTCCTGCAAATTGGCGGCTGAATCCAGAGGCTGGATCAGACTTGGGCTCAGTCCTTTTGGCAAGACTGTAGACGTGTTGAGTTCTTTCATGAGAGACACATAAAATCTGGTTGCCTCTCTCTCTGTGATGTTAACAGCTGTCGCTGTACAATGCCTAGTTCTGCTAATTCATTGTGGGGTTTCAAAATGGAGAGATTCTAAAATTCCATCATTTTTTCCCTAGATTAATTTGAGGACTTCTATAAAGAGCAGCTTCTACTCGTCTATGATTTGGTTACTCATGATGAAAGGCAGGATAAATGCTTGATTTTTTCCCTTTATTTACCAGTTTTCAAGGTAATGAATTTGTTCCTTATCATCCTCTGAAGGTGACCATGTTTTTGGTAACTCTATGAGTTAAAGGTTTAAACATATTCGATGGGTTTTAATCCATTACAATTGTAATTTTTCTAGAAACTCAAATTGTCCCCTATTTGGCCAGTGAGAGCCTCTGACAGTTGGTTCCTGAGTCCTTTTGACATTATCTTTTAGTCTCTGCTAGTATCCTTGCTATCTGGTATGACAAGATTTCCAGGCCTATCTTGTACATTTGCTGCTGCAATAGTGGAGTATCTATCTTCCTTCCTTCCTTCCTTCCTTCTTTCTATTATCTATCAATCATCATTCTATACCTATGTATCTCTCTCTCTCTCATCTACCTATATATCTATCTCTATCATCTATCATCTGTCTCTATCTTTCTATCATCTACCTATCTAATCTTTAAAAAAGATAAAATGTCTCATGAATATATACTAATCCTTCCAATTCAAATTCATAACTATGGGATGTTTTAGTTTCCTAGTCGCTAAAACAAATACCACACAGTGGGTTGGCTTAAACCATGGGAATTTATTGGCTCATGGTTTTGAGGCTAGGAGAAGTCCAAATCAAGGTGTCAGCAAAGCTATGCTTTCTCCCTGAAGACTGTAGCATTCTGGGGCTGGCTGCCAGCGATCATTGGTCCTTGGCTTTTCTGTCACATGGCAATGTACATGGCGGCATCTTCTCCTTTCTCCTCTGTGTTCTGTTGACTTCCAAATTTTGTGGCTCCCTCTGGTTTCTCTCTTGGTGCCCAATTTCCTTTGCTTATCAGGACTTCAGCCATATTGGATTAAGGTTCACTCTCATTCAGTTTGGCACACCTAAACTGAGAACCTCTTCAAAGGACCTGTTTACAAATGTGTTCACACCCACAGGATCAGGGGTTAGGACCTGAACATACCTTTTTGGGGAGACATGATTCAATCCTCAACAGGGGGTATTTCCTTAAATCTCTTCCTTCTTTTTTTTTTTTTAAAGATTTTATTTATTTATTCATTTATCCCCCCCTTGCTGCTTGTACTCGCTGGGTCAGCTAACCACGCTGTGCGGGCAGGCTCGCCTTCACCAGGAGGCCCCGGGAACCGAACCCGGGGCCTCCCATATGGTAAACGGGAGCCCTACTGATTGAGCCACAGCCGCTTCCCAATCTCTTCCTTCTTATACCTAGATTTCTTTTTTCTCACTCAAGAATCCTAGTTGTTAGGGCACAGGAGATGACAGAGTTGAAATAACCAAGATTTACTCATTTGCTTATCCCATATTACATACACAATTGCTTCACAGTAACAACTCTGGCACTAACTCAGTCAACATCATTATTGAAAACAGTTTAAATTTTCCCAAACACTTTCCCCATTTTCTTATCCCTCCAATTTATAAAGAGTTGTACTATATTTCTATTTTCAAGAGCATATAGCAATTACACACTATATAATTTCCTTTTCAATCCTTATTTATTCTTAATTTTACAAAGAACTGCATATTTAATGTTCACCTTCTTAAGCTGATGTCTTTTTAGTCATTCTGGTTGCCTAAAATTCATTCTCTAGTAGATTCCCCAGGAAGGATTCATGGGAACAATATTTCCTGGATTCTTGCATGTTGGTAAGAGTTTGTACCCTTTATATTGAAAATCACTTTCCCTGGATATAAAATCCTTGGCTCACATTTATTTTCTAGAGTGTTTTTTAAACATGTTACTTTATTTTCTTCTGTCATAAGTGTTACCATCAAAAAGTTGATAATAATCCAATTTTCTTTCCTTAACAAGTCACGTGTTATTTTTGCTTAGATACTCAAAGGATTTTTCTTTTTCTTTAAAATCTCATAATTTTACAAAAATGAGGGGGTTGGTAATTCTGGGTCAGTAGATTCCCCAGGAATGTGGGAATCTTTCAATATGTGGCTTCAAACCTTTATTTTATTTTTTTTTGGTGGTGGTGGTGGGGGCTCTTGAACTAAAGTTTTTCCTATTTGTTCTATTCTCCTGCATTTTTTTTCCTCTAGGGCTTCCTGTTCTCTGTAGGTTAGAGCTTCTTTACCTAGCTCAAGATTACTTACTTTCTCTTGAATCATTTCAATCATGTTAATTTATTTCTGAGTTTTAAAATGTCTGTTCTTCATCCTCTATTTCTTGTCATTATCTGTTATATTTATTCACTTTGTATTCTTCTTAGTATTAATTTTTGAATTTTCCTTTTATATCTAATTCTTTCCCGAGTTTGTCATTTCATTTCTGAGTTTTCCTATTTCTGATTTATGTTGTTTGTTAATATCTTGTTTCATTCCCTAATGTCTTTTAGCTTGTTTTGAAACTATAGGTTATAGCTTTTATTTGTTTGTGGGCATGTCTTTCTGGTGTGCTTTTCATTGTCTATAGAGATTTATTCTACTCCTTATTCTCTTTCTTTCTTAAAATAGCTTGAGTGCAACATGACCTTGATCCTTTCCTGTTGCCAATTTAAAAAATTTTTTTCTGAACTTTGAGAAAGAGGTAGAGTTCAGAACAGTCTTTCTAACTTCACAGAGTTCCTTCTTTTGTTGTTTTCATAAAGTATTTTTAAAATATGGCGGCATGTTTTCTGAGATTTCCTTGCTCTTATAAAAAATGTCTCCACTTGTATTTGGACCTTCTGTTTCTTTCCCCGTCCTTCTCTTCAATTCCCCTTCACTGTCTTCCACTCTGATTCCTCTTTCAGCGGTTTCTCCTCTGTGTGGGGCCCTGTCCAGGAAGACCTGGCTGGTCAGTTTCAAGAGTTCACAGGGACTAGATCCTTCCATCTCCTTTCAATCTTCTTACCAGAGGCTCTTTGCACTTACCTGCTATTGGAGTGGGCGAAACCCCTCCCAGTTTCAGCTACTGTTCTTAAATCAGATCTCTGTGCTTTCCAGTGTTTACCTATCGGTTACCTTGGGGTGCTACTCTTCTCAGTTCTAACACCCTGCTTCTTCCCTTTGCTTCCTACTGCCACATACTAATACCCTGCAGGTTTTGTAACTATTGGTGGCTCCTACCCACCTGCTAGTATTTTGGGGTTTTAAGTGATGCATTGTCCAACAGTTTTATTGTAAATGTTTCCCATAGGTTTTGGGGCTTGTATCTAGTTGGTCTGTCTGTTTTTATTAGGGGATTCAGGGAGATTCACAATTATGCCACCAGAACTGCCATCTCAAAAATACCCCAAGGAGAACTTTGCTCACACTTTCACATCACTAAGAGATGCTTTATAACCCAACCACAGCAAAGGAGGACAACCATGTCCACAATAGTGTATATAAAGTGTTTGGTACTGACTGTGACATTGTGACGGACCTGTTGGTGCTGAGCCTCGTATCTTCTCAGCCCACCTGAGTTCAACCCCAGTATACAACCTCAAGTACCTGCATCTCTCTTCTCTCCTGAGGGCTTTTCCCTGATGCCACCAAAGCTTCTGGGCTGCTTGCCAGAGTGTTAATTCCTGCAGGGGGCCCCCTCAACCAATGTTGGTGGATGCACACCCCAGTCTCCAGCCTACAGTAGGATGATTTAAAAAAAAAAATTTTTTTAACTAAATTTTTTTTTTTTTTTAGGAGGTACCAGGGATTGAACCCAGACCCTCGTACATGGGAAGCAAGCAGCCAGCCACTGAGCTATACCCACTCCCCTCCAGTAGGACGATTCTGAGGTATGTTCTACATGGTTCCTCACTGAGTCCCCACTTGCCACAGTGGTAAGCCCCTCACTAATGCGTCCTTTACTGATTTTCCTCCCTCCCCTCTCTCACTCCCCCTATGTCGTGGCTTGTGATTCCTGAGATCACTCTCAAATGAACTACTTGCACCCAGGCGCTTGTCTCAGTCTGCCTTGGGGGAAACCCAATGCACAACAGACTCAGCTGTGCCCCAGTGGCTCTGCCAGTTTTGAACATCTCTTAAGTAATGTAACCTGCTTGTGATTTTCAAAAATGGAATTGTCTTAGCTGAATATTTTTAATAGCCTTCATCTATGCAGATGAAATACTTGTCTTTCCTTGTCTACACTCTCTTTACTCCCTCAAAGGGCTCTTACTGATTTGCCGTTTCACTCCCCTCCCCACCTAAGACACTGTTGGGCTTGTTTTCTAGAATTCAGTAATCTATCCCACCTTTGAATTATAAAGTCTATGCTTGTTTTAGGGCATGGAAGTGGGGTGCCAGAGTATCCTTTGTGTGATATATAGAGATACATATGGATATATAGGACATATCTAGCTAAATTACATAATGCATAAATATATAATATATAAATATGTATTTTATATAAAATTATTTTGTATGTCTAATATAAAATGATTGTCTCTGGTCCTTTGTGACTGTGAATCTTGCTATGGGTGAGGACAGGCCGGGTAAGATAAGGTCAGATCAAATGCCTCCGTCTCCACTGAGCCCTGCTTGCCTCCTTGATCCCCCAGAAGACAGCTCAGCCACCACTTTCATGGCGCCATCACAGTCTGGCTTGCATTCTGGCTGGAAGTCTGTCCACTTGTCTGTCCGCCTTCTGCCTTGACTGGGAGCGTCTGTCCCCTGGGCTCCCTGGGCCTAGCACCCACCGCAGGTGGACTCAGCCAGGCAGTCTGGGCCTAAAGCAGAAGGTCCAGACACCTGTAAAAGGGGCGGGGCTTCACCCTCGCACCTGCCTCCAGCTGAGGGCAGCGGGGTGAGCAGAGCCTCTGCCCTGCCCCCTGAATCTTGGGACAGGGTGCCAATGCAGGAACAGACCCGAAGGGTGGACCCATTTAAGCCCAAGACACGGCTGCTAAGAGCAAGCAGACAGGAAGCTGTGTCCAAGGACAGGGACGAGGGGGCAGAGTGTGACGGGCTCCACGCTGGGGCCTGCAGACTGCCTTCATGCCACAGCACCCTCGGGGTGGTGTCGGAAGAGGAGCTTGGGTTGTCTTGTTTTTTTGAGCCAACTTTAAACTCTACTGACAGCAAGATGTCTCTGGTACAAAAGCCGACAGGGAGGCGACTGTCTAGCTGTTTCCATAGCTACAGACAGCACGCCACTGGGCAGTGCTCTGAACTCCAGGGCATCCCGGGTTCTGCCTCAAGGATGAAGTTTCCAGGGCTCTGGGAGAACTCGGCAACAGAGTGGCAGTTGCTTGTCTCAGTTTCTGCGTCAACTGCCTTCTATTTTTGGTGGTAGGCTTTAATTTTTTCAGGTGTCTGAGACTTTATCTTCAATGCTGTACTGCCTCTAGGAATACTGGGGAACTGGAGATATTCTTCCCTCCCACCCCACCCCGCCCCAAACCTTCTGGAGCACTCCTGGCCTGCCTAACTCTGCAGGTGGCATTGTTGGCTTCCAAAGACTGCTGACCTTGCCCCTTCTCAACACAGGGGGATGGCTTAGCAAAGCTGGGAGGGGGCAAGCTTGGTGGCGGGCTGACTCTCCACGATTTGTGGGGCATGGGGTGGGAGGGGCTGACAGAAAGTTTTAGCAACACCTGCTTACAAATTGGAAAACCTTTGGAGCCTCTAGCTTCTGCTTCACAGGAAACTTGCAGCATAAGGATCCAAATCTAACTTGGGTATTTCCGATTGAGGCACCTTCCTACAGGAGAAAGGGTGGCAAAGGCTGCAGGTCAAGGGTTGCAAAGTGGAGGGCTGGACTTGGGGTGAGTGTCCCGTTCTGTTGCCCTTGGATGTCCTTCCAAGGAGCCACCGCCCATTCTGCCTGATCGATGGCGTCTCCTTGGATGCATCATCCACGAGGCTTTTGTTTTCAGTCCCAGTGGAGAGATTCATCTTGCCAGGTGCTGTTGTGTGGGCTCCCAGTACAGTGTGAAAATACCACGTGCTCAGGGTGGCCTCAAATAGAAGGGCAGTACCTGCTGCTTTTTTCCCATCTCAGCTGCAGCCTACCATATGGTTTATGGCACCACTTGCCTGTGCTAAAAAGGACTGAGAACACCTTGAGAATAACCAATGGCATTTGGGAGATTTTTAAATGGTCTGTCCTCAGGTAGGCAACATTCCTTTCTGAGCTTAGGGACCCCTTTGCTTTTCAGATCTGAGGGGGCAGACCTCAGGCTGCTCTCGAATGAGGTCCTTTCAGCCTGGCTATGAAATTGCCATGTGTTTCCTCTTTGTGTCACATTTCTCTAAAGCCTCTTGATTGTAAGCCTCCGCAGCCAGGGAAGACTCAGACTGTACACCCTCATCCAATGGCATCTGATAAACGCTCCTGGAGTGTTACTGTGGAAATATTTTGTTCAAATCAAAGCAATCCTTTCTTTCTTCTCAGAATCTCCAAACCTGGTTCTTAATACTAAGCATTAAATTTAGAATAGCATTCAACTTTGCATTTAAAAAAAATGCTTTTAGCTATCTCAGGAACTCAGAAGATACTTAAGCCCCACTTTCCTACCACATGATGGAGAGTAAGCAACTGATTTATAACTCTGGGAGAGGGTAGAGTATTTCTGGAAATGCACTCTGGGCTGATCATGCTGGAGACGAGATCTTGCCCTGGGAGGTCCCACCGCCCCACTGGGACCTCGTGGACTGTTCCATGAGGGTGAGCAGCAGCACATTCAAGGTGCTGCATCTCATCCTTCTGGGCTAAGCCAGGGGAGTCCTAGAGAATCAGCATGCTCTCCAAATTAGGGAGAAAAGAAAGGAAGCACCATTTTATTTCTGTCATCTAGTAATTTACTCATTTTAACAATCACCTTGATTAATGATAGTGTATAATCAAAGAGAGGGTCAACCAAGCCAACCCGATTGAATATAGAGAACGATTTATGAGCTCGTTCACATCTGGATGCAGATGGATACACAGAAATACGAGTGGTGAAGAGAAGTCAAAATCCATTTACTATACAAGGTAGGGTAGATTTCCCCCCGGCAAGCCTATTCCCTCTGTGTGTGATTGAGAGAGAAAAAGTAAACTTCAGTCCAACCTTGCATGACATGGATGCTGAATTAATTTGGCCCGAATTAAATAGCACTCATTGTATTATGACATCTAAATATTCTAGAATTTTTAAAGTATTTTCCTCAAAGTAAAAAAGAAGAGTAACAGCATTTATATTTAGGTATTGGACCCCCTCCTGTAGTTAACCCCCCTCCTTGGACAGTGTCCTCTCTCCCCACTGGGGGCAGGGCTGGAGGAAGGGTCCCTGCCAGGCCACAGGAGGATGATCCGTTACAAGCATTGGTGGGAGCTGCAGGGGTGACCAGCAGCATACCAGCCCAGTGGTGATTTTTTTTTTTTTTTTTAATTAAGAAGCATCAAAATGAACTTGAGCTTGACAAACTATGGCTTTGAACATAGTTTGTGGCACAGAGGGGCCGGACTTGGCGGCATGGCTGCTTCCTGGGCTCAAGGTCCGGACACCTTAGGTTGGTGGGGGGAGGACATGTCCAGGCCAGCTTGAGTAGGGGTCACCCAGCTCTGTGGAGGACATGCCTTCCTAGAGTCCCAAGGGGCTGCCCACAGCTCTGCCCAAAGGGACCTGGACACCTCAGCCCTGGTTTCTGCCTTCCTTCCCCTCAGTTCTGTGAGCTCCTCCAGTGTCCTTTCAAGGAAATCTTCCTTTCCATTGAAGTTAACCATAGTCAGTTTCTGTTGTGTTCTACCCAGAACACCTTATCTGTTCACTGACTCTCCTCTGTGTCCAGGACTGGCCTTACCCTGTTAAGAAACTTACCCTGGCCCAGCAACCTGCTCTTTAAAGAGAACTATTCTTATTCCCCGGGGAATGATGGTGGAATTTCAGAGGTTGTATCAGGTGTATGGGGCATGGGGCTGCCTGGAACCCCCAGCAACATGGCTGCCATGCGGGGGACTCCTGCACATCAGGAGATGTTTAGGCAACTCAACGAAGAAACAAACAAGCGACCCTTTCCCACCACCTCCTCACTGACCAGATGGGAGAGTAAGGCCATGGCCATGATCATCCTGGTCAGCAGCAGAGGTGGCTGGGGGAGAGTCTCCCACTGGGACCCTGCTCTTGTCATCATGTCATGGCTGGTCTATGTGTTGAACTGATTTCCAGAAACCTTGAGGGACAGAGGCCACGACAGGGCCAGATGCGTGGGGCAGAGGCCAGGTGGCTCCCTGAGTAGCTGATAGAGGTGGGGCTCAGGACAGGCTCCTTTGTAGTCACAGAGCTCCATTTTCCAAGATGCTTTCACTCCCTTCCTCTTACCTGAGAATTCCGCTTGCCAAGTGAGGAAGAAGACATGGCAGAGTCTATTGTCCTCATTTTTTTTTTTTTTTTTTTTACCGGGAGGTACCGGGGATCGAACCCCGGTCTCTCCATATGGTAGACGGACGCCGAACCTCTTGAGCCACATCCGTTTCCCTATTGTCCTCATTTTTAAAACAATTTGGAGGAGCTAGCAGACATGCCCAAGGTCACCCAGCTGGCACCTTGGGGCAGTCCTTTCCATTACTCTCTTCTTTCTCCTGTAGGATGGAGGGAGATGGAAGAGGCGTTCCCTCGCAGGAGTGGTCCAGGGCCCCAGAGCCAGCAAAGGGAGGGGGGTGCCTGCAGCTGCAGCCCAGCCTGGGTCAGCCCCCCTCCCCTCCCACCCCTGTGGCAGCAAACACATCACCTCTCCTGCAGGGAGATTGTGGACTCCCGGTGCCATCCAGTGAAAATTCCTTTTTACCTTAGTTGGGATGCAAAGGGAGAAGTTTGCCACTAATCTTTCAGTGGAGACACACATATCCAAAGCTGCAAGCACACAGGGCTTCCTGCCGGGGATTTGCGGCGCTTCTCCTCCTCCCTCGCTGCAGAGGCTGAGCCTGACTTTCAAAAAAGGGCATGCAGCCCTTGGCGAATCTCGAGGAGGAAGACTCATTGCACGTTGGTGCTGTGGGAAGTGGGGGAGGCTCAGACCTGCCCCCTCCCTTGGGATTTCCCTGAGGGCCTCTCAAAACAAGGAAGTCAGAATGAAAGATTGAAAATGTTGTAGGAAAGGAATGCAGCATTGTTGATTCCTAGCAGTGTCTGCCTGAATATTAGATGCAAATAAGTGCTAATAAGTAGAGTTGGAAAAGCTAATGGAAAAACCACCCTTCCCGGAGGATTGCTGCACACAGATGCTCCAGGCGTCTGTGACAGGCTGACTAGCCCTCCTCGCTGCTCACCTGGTCCCAGTAAAACCAGTGTAGACACGCTCAAGCCGGTATAGATGGGCTCCATGGAAATGCTGGTGGGCCAGAGCCTTCTCCCAGCTGGGGGGCTGGGCTCCTTGGGAATGGGAACTTCTCTCCCCATCTTCCCATCACATGGTGAGTATGTGAGTTGTGCACCCACGCATGCATTTGCACGCTGGAGTGTGCATGGCACGAGAGTGGTTTTCTTGACCACAGGAATTTGGCTGTGCTGCCCCAGGCCAGTCTGCAGGCTGGGAGCTTATCAATCCCTGCCACCCTGGGGCCAGGATCCTGGACTGGTGGGGAGCCAGGGGCGGGGTGCACAGAGCACTCTGGGCTAGTCAGGGGAGTAGCTTTCTGCTCACTTCACCCTCCCCTTTTTTGTTCCCCATCTTCTGTCCTGCTCTGCTGACAGTTTTGGACGTGGGTTGGGTAAGTTTTCCACTGCCCTTTCTTCCTGACGCTTCTGTCCTTCTCTCTTTCATTCAGTTCATCAGGTCAGTCTGCACCTGATGGAGGCAGAGGAGGGCGATTTCTGCCACATACAAACCATCCCTACCACCAACACCTACACAAGTAACACAGCAGCCCATGGAGCCTGGCTGGATCCCGTGTCTTGGGCCTGGCACAGCCTCTGGGTTCAAGGCCTTGGAGAGGGAGACCCAGCACCCAGAGGATTCCACTTTGGAATGAGCAGACCTAAGCAGACCCTGGCTCTGCTATCCTCCAGATGTGTGTGCTCCGGCAACCAGGCAGCATCCTCAGTTTCCTCATCTGCAAAATGGGGATAATGACGTCCCTTTGCTGTTGCAAGAATTAAAGGAAGGTCGTGATGGTCTTGGTATGCTTCCGTTTGTGTTCTCACCTTTTCTGGTCCATCTTTGGGTGCTCTAAGCTACCTGGGGTGCTAAGCGGGCTTCAAGGCTGCTCTGAACAGCCAGGGTGCCTCTCAGACGAGCCAGAGCCTAGTGCTAGGGCTCCCAGGCCTTCTTTGGGAGGGGCTTTGCCCCTGTCAGGGCTGCCCCCAGCCCACCCTCTGATCACTCCAGGGCCATGGGTCCCCAACTCCATCTCCCACTCTGGGCCAGCCCATTGGAGTCAGACCAACCAGCAGAGAAGACACAAGGAGAGAGAGTGGGATGAGCCTCCTTCACTTGCTTCTACTAAAGGTTTCTCTGCTGGTCAAACAAAAACACTGGGTGTCCCTTAGAGACTAAGAGGTTGGCCCTGCAGTTACTCACTGTTCCTGTGAGAAGCCAGCCTGCCCTTCTTTCCCAGCCAGTGTCCTGCTTGCCCCCTGCAGGTAGGGGCTGCCTCTTCTCAGGAGGAACCAGGAGTGGACTCCCTAGCCTTGGTGCCTACACAGCCCTGGTGCCGTGTGGGTAGTCAGTCTTCACACTGTGATGGGGCTGCGTGACCTCTTCCCCCGGCCCTCCCAGCTCGCAGGCCGGTGACCTGAGAGGGACTTCGGGGCTGAAACCCTTCACAAGTGAAGGCAGTTTCGGCAGAATCCAGGGTCCCAGGGATTGATGTAGACACTCGGGCCCGAGGCTGCTCAAGGCCTCGACCGTTTTCCGGGAAAGAGCCCAGGGACCTTTCAAAATCTTCCGTGGGATCAATCCTCGGCCTCTCGCGGGCCCCGCGCCCTCGCAGCGCCAGGGCCTGGGCGGACGCCTCTGTCCAGCTGTGGCCACCGCCAGCCCGGTGACGGTCGATCCTTTTCCCGGGTGGGCTCCGGGATGCGACCCACCGAGGGTCTGGATCCCAGCGGCAGCCGGGAGTCGAGCTCTCAGAAAAGCCGGGAACGGGCGCGGTCCCCTTCCCTACCTCTTCTACCCGGCGGCCGCCCGACCGCACCCAGCGACCGCTCCTTGGGAGCGCGGGGCCGCGGGAGCCGCAGAACGCGCGTGGACGCGGCGCCTGAGAGTGCCCAGGAGGGCCGAACCCACCGCCGAGTGATCCCGGCCCGGCCCGGCCCCCGCGCCGCAGCCACCACCGCGGGGCGGGGCCCGGGCCGGGGGCGGGGCGCCGGGCGGGCGCGGCGCTATTTCCAGCCTCGCCGGAGGCTTCGCTCGCACTTCGCTGGGAGCCTTCCCAGCGCGCCTGCCGGAGACGGTGGCGCTGCTGGAAGCGGGGAGGACCGGGCAGCGGCGGCGGGAGGCCGGAGACCGACCCGCGGAGGAGCGCGCCGCCGCGCCCCTCTCCCTCTCCCGCGCTCCCCAGCCGCGGGCCCCAGCCGCTCGCCCCGCCGCTGGCACCCGGTGCCACTCCAAGCGGAGGAGGCGCCGGGTCCGAGCCCGAGCCCGAGCGGGGGGCTTCGTTGCCTCCGGGCGTCCCGGAGCGGAGGATTGGCCGTAGAGGACCGAGCCCGGGCTGAGGGCGTCAGCGGCGCCGAGAGCGGCGGCTGCGCCAGGTAAGTGCGCCGGGCACCCCCGCCCTACCCGTGTCCCCGCCCTGCACAGGCTCCTAGTCCAGAGCGACGCGGCGAGGGGCCCGGGCCGGTCCTGGGACTGCGCTGCTTGCCGACCTCCGACCGGCGCGGGATAGGAGACTGAAGCCGCGGGCGGAGGTGGGGCGCGCGGGGCTTAGGTGTGGCCACACTTTAGGGACCTAGTTGCGGGAACTTTAATTAGACTTTCGCTGCTTGATTTCACTCGCCGCCGCGCGTCTGTGAACCGCCGCCTCTCGGGCGCTGTGGGTCCCTGCGGACCATCCGCCCCGCTTCCTGGCCCTGGTGCTGGGCGCAGGGAGGGGCGGGCTCGAGCGCCTGGGGCGCCCGGGGCTTTACCGCGCTCGGGACTGGGACTCGGTGGCGGCTTGTGGCGGGCACGGGAGAGGGGGAGGTAGAGGCTGCGTTGGTTGCCTACCCAAAACGGGAGTGCTCCCGCCCTCTGTGGCGCGCTTCCCACCCCGCGCCTCTCCAGGGCACCCGCCTGTTTCTTGCTCGAAGCCAGTGTTTGCGCGTCAGTGATTGTGCGAAGATTTTGTGCGTGTGTGTGGCCGGGACGCGGGAGTCGTAGCCCCGGGCGCCTTGGGAGGGGCAGCGAAAGCATCCGCGTTGCCGAGGGACCTAGCCGAGCTCTGGACGTGGCTGCAACTCCAGCTGCTGGCTTCTTCTGCACACCAGCTCTGGTCTCGCCCGAGGCCGGCCAGCCAGGCAAAGGCGCTGAGATGACCCCTCTCTCTTTACCGGCTTGGGGCTCCTGCCGCCCTAACTTACACTGGGCATCTCGTCTCCAGGCCCTGTAACCCCGATTCGGAGCTGGCGCAGTCACCCCGCAGCGCCCTCGGCTGTGGGGCACTCGCTGCCGGGCTGCGTATTCCAACCGAGAAGCAGGGAGCTCATCTCCGTACTCCCTATCCCGTAGCTTCGTCCTGTATCCTCGGGCTCCGGGTCCCTGGGCCGCCTTCCAGCTTGCCCCCAGTCGTGGTTGGCTCTGTTAAAGGGATTGTGCCTCCCAGGCTCTCTTTGAGTTGGCTTGGCCTGGATTTGGCAGGGGCAGCAGAGTACGTGGGATAGGCAGCTGAGCTCAAGGATTTTAGGGCCTCTGGAATGAACCCTGGAGGGGACACCAGACGGGTGAGGGGCAGACTAGCACCCTCCCCACCCTGGAGGTGCTTACAAGCCCTACTACCAAGCCCATCTTCTCTGGGTGACTCCTAAGATTTATAGTCACCTTGGTACTTGCCCAGCCCTCTTTAATTTTTTCCAATTGCTGTGCCCTCTCCTGCCCTGTCCCCATCCATCCCAAAGGCAAGGCAGAGAGGTCACCAGAATGGGTGGCACTCTGGTCCCTGCAGGAGACCCTTTTTTTTTTTTTTAAGATTTTATTTATTTATTCATTTATCCCCCCCTTGCTGCTTGTGCTCGCTGGGTCAGCTAACCAGGCCGTGCCGGCGGGCTTGCCTTCACCAGGAGGCCCCGGGAACCGAACCCAGGACCTCCCATATGGTAAACGGGAGCCCTACTGATTGAGCCACAGCCACTTCCCAGGAGACCCTTTTTAAATCAAGACAGCCCACCTCAAAAGGCAGGACAGGGTCTGGCAAGCATTCCCGAGTACCCAGCACACTTGCCTCTGCTAAGTGACCCCGAGGCGGTGTCGAAATTCAGATCCAGAAGAGTGCGAGCCTTGGTAGGATGATCACCAGTCAGGTAGCATTTGAACACCAGAAACCATTCGCCCTGGGACACACGAATAGCACTGCTTAGGTATTTGCTTACCTGGAAGGCGACTCTGCTAGAGTGAATTATGCTCCCAGGGTATTGATTTTTAAAAAGACCCCAAAGTTAAAAGTCAAGGCTTTTTTAAAGCAAGGTCAAGGATTAATTATTTATATAGTGACATCAATCAGCCAGTGTGGAGGCTCATTTATAAATTGCCTGAGCGGGCAAAATGAACATCCTCTGATTTTCCCTGGCTCCGGCTGGGAGAGGAGCTTGTGTCTGACCCGGGCTTGGCAAAGCCTTCGCTGGACTGTGACTAGTGGAGGATGCTCTGAAACTCTGCCTGCGGTTTGGGATGCCTTTTTTTATCTTGTAGCCGGAATATCACTGGGGAAATTTCATGCATAGTTGCTGTGTTTCGTAATGAACACTTACTGATTATAGAGTATTGAGGGAATTTCACTTTTTAAACATTTATTCAAATCTCTGTTTATGTAAGCTAATAAGTCCAGGAAACTTCGGTAACTACTTTTTTGTCGTATGGTTGTTGGGGAAGCGTGCCTGGTGGGCTCATGACAGAATTTGCCTTTAGTTCACTTAAAAGGAGGGAAGTCCGATTCTCCTGATTGGAAATGGTGGGCAGGCTGCTTCTTTGCCTTTCACTCCGAGTTTGGCCAGCAGCAGCCTGAGAGGCTTTTTGTGGTTTTACAGATCGAAGAGGGGATGGGCGCTTAAAGCTTTTAACCCTGCTTGCTTATGCATCTGGTTAGGAGAGAACTGGGGTGTGCTCTGGAGTGCTTGTGGGGCCGAGGGGGGCCGCCTGCTGGTGGGGGAGGATATGCTCCTCCCTGAGTTCGCTGGCAGATCTCTCTGTCACTTGCCTGCTCAATGTGGGATAGGGAGAGAACCTGTGGGCAGGAGAGTGGACAGATGATTATGGCGGCTCCTCAATGAACGACTGAGGCAATTAGACTCAGTAAACATCTTGTGAAGAAAGCACCCAGCCTTCCAGCTAATCAGAAGGTAATGAGTTATAAAAAGGAGATTTATCTAGTCCTGGCCCAAGGAGATCAATATGGCCCTGCCATGGGATAGCAAGGAATTAAAAACAAAAAACAGCGACAGCATGTATCTGGCGTTGGTGTCCTGGAGCCTCAGGGCAGCCTGCATGGTGGCAGCCCTGGCTCGCCGGGCCTCTCTTTGCACTCACAGCCAGGACTCATCTGAGTCCAGCGCAGCTGTCTTCTCTGCCTTCTGGGAAAAGGCTACCCAAAGGCAGGGGACATCCGAGGGCTCAGACAGCCACTGAAACTGGGGACAGAGCTAGATTAGCTCAGGTGACAGGGGACGCAGAGACACGTCTCATTTCTTATCGGCTGCAGGATGTGTGACCCCGTGGTCGGTAAATCATGGTGGCAGAAGATGAGACTTAGAAATTGGTCATGGGAAAAAAAGTGTGACTTTTACCCTTTACAAAACTACCTGTCATTTGTGATAGGGGGCTGGAGGCCGTGCCTGCTGGAGTTATTCTTGTGTGGTTAGAAATCCAGAAGTGCAGCCTCAGCCACCGGCAGAGTGGCGAAGCCTGTGTCTGGGTGGATTGACGCCAAGGAGCAACCCTGATTCTATATCAAAAGCCACCTTGCGAGAAGTCAGAGATCTCTGCAGGCGAGCTGGGGGCCGGGGAGGCAGGCACGCCTGCCTGCCTGGGCAGGGCTCAGCATCCATCCCCGCTCCCCCCTTGAAGGCTGTGCGTTTCTGGGACATCTGTGCCGTCCCTTGCTGGTGACTGAAGGCAGGGCCCTCTTTCCCTGCCAAGCCGTGGCCCTGGTGAGCAACACTCTTTTGAACTAAATTGAAATCATGAAGGTTGAAAGCTGGAGCCAAAGGACTCTCTGTCCCACACTCCTAGAGCCCTCCACGAATGCTTATCGCATGCATTAGGTGTCAGTACCTAAGGCGGGCTCTGGCAATGTGAGGTGAGCGGGACTTAGTGTGGCCACTGCCCTTTTGGGGTTTGTCTTCTGTTGGGAGAGATTCATCCATCGCTGACCCATCCTCTGCCAGGCAAAGACATTGATAAAAAACAATAACAAATTAATGCATGATGCTAGGCGGTGATAAACATGAAGGAAAAGGCCAGCCATAGATCACATGACCTCGCCTGAGGGGTCAGGAGGACCTCCCTGAGGTGGAGCCCTCTCCCCCCCACCCAGCTGAGATCAGAAGGAGGAGCTGGAGCTGAGCTGAGAGGGAGGGCAGGAGAGTTCCTGGAGAGACCAGAGCGTGTGCAGAGGTCAGGGGTCTGGTCACAGGACGTGGAGTGAGAGCGTGGAGCAGGAGCCGGCGCGGAGCTGTGAGAAGGCCCTGTGGTCAGCAGAGTGGGGCGGGGAGACGTGTGGCTGGAGACGCAGGTGGAGTCCCGGCCTGAGTCCTGGCTGCGTAGGGCCTCAGAGGGATTTGGGACTTTATCCTACCAGCTGCTGCAGAATGAGGCCAGTAGGGAGGGAGCCGCAGTAATCCCGGAGAAAGACGACTGCGGTACTGGCGCAGATGGATGTGAATCCCACGGGGACTTTGGGCTGGATTAGATGAGGGAGGGAGATGGTGAAGGTGGGGTGGGAGGGAAGATGGCGGGAGTGAGTGAGGGTGTGATTTATAGAGCACCGCTAGGGAGCTGTCCGCTCCTGGAGACACGCTCCCCCCCCAACCACCCCCTAGACCAGGAGTTCTTAACCAGGGGTCATGGACCCCAGGTCCATGGAAAGATTTCAGGGGGTCTGTGAGCTTGAATTGAAAAAAATCAACTTCTTATCTTTATTTTCTCTGACCTCTACTGAAATCTAACATTTTCTTCACTTATGAATGTGTGCAATAAATAAATTACAGTCGGATTCATTTCACCTGACTGGCAAAGGGGTCCGTGGAACAAAAAAGGTTAAGAATCCATGCCCTAGACAAAGAGCCCCAACCTTCTGTGCATTCCGGTTGGGCTCCATCCTCCCAAGACAGGTGCAAAAGCGCCCCCCCCCGTGCCCCTCACCCACCTGGCCACCTCCTTCCAGCTTCCTTCCCAGCCCCTGGACCTTCTGCTTCCTTTTTCCACGGGTTCACCATTTAGCCCTGGCACATGGTGGGCACTCAGTGACAACAAACTGCATGGGGCCCAGACCCATGGTCGCTTCCTGTTTTTTGCTTCCACCTCCCAGCTGGGCCGGACTTATTCTGGATGACCTTCCTTGGGGGAGTGGAGCAAGATGCTTCCTCTTGCTCATTCCTTCCTGGTCTGTGTGCTGCCCACTTGCTGTGCTGGTCACTTGCAGTGCTGGCCACTTGCCGTGACTCTGACACCCACCCAACCCTGGGCTGATTGCCCACAGCTCTGCTGGGCAGATAGGGCCTGGCCTGTATTTCATCCCCTTGCTTCCTGGGCCCCCAGCAGCCCTTCACCTGCTGCTCACCTGGATGTGATCTGACAGCTGGCAAGTGTCTGCCCAGAGAGCACTCCTAGCTTGTGCCCTTCTCCCAGTCACTGTGGGAGCCGGTCTGTCCCTGTGCCTTCTCTGAGGAGCTCTGCCCAGGGCTCCAAACTCCCAAACTCTCTCTGGAGCTGGGCAGTTTCCCTGTGACTGCCTGAAACTCAGCTCAAACCCCGGCTCCCTGTGGATATTGCTGGGTCCACCAGGCTCTGTCTCCCAGAGCTGGGCAGGGAAGGGGGTGGGATGGCAAACCTGTGAATCACCCCACTTCTCATTGTGCCCATGCTGCTGGCTGTGGGCCCCGAGCCAACTGGCTGCTGAGCTGTAGGCAGCAGCCCAGGTCGCTGTCACCTTGTCCTCACTCCTCCTGGGCCTGAACCAGCTCCTCCCTGGCTGTGGCCATACTCGGGGATGGGAGGCACAAGAGCCAAGGAGAGGATTCTCGGAGGCATAGATGTACCGCTTGGACCCCCAGGCCTCTCTGAGGCTGATTCCCTCAGTCCCTTGGGCTCTTTGCCTGGTGGGGGGCATCTCACCAGACTGGCCTGGCTGGGCTGGACTGGCCCTTCTGTTGCAGCTGCTGCTCTCGTCACCATGGCCCACAAGGCCTGCTGGGCCTGGCCAGATGCTCATCAGCGGGAAGACGGGACAGGAGCGCCCTTCCGTCAGCAGCCCCTCGCCAGGCACGGTCTGACTCATACTTGGCAGACAAGTCATCCCCACCTTCGAGGCTGCCTCTTGTTGGCAGCTGACTCATCTGGGACCCTCATCCAGCCCTGAGAAGCTGGGGCATCGCTTCTTCTGCCACAGGAGGCAGTGCTCAAAGGGAGCATCCAGGCACCCAGCCAATACTGATGTGTCCTGCCACGTGCAGGACCCTGACCCAGGTCCCGGGGAGGGCATACGGACACAAACAGGTGACGCTGCTGGGGCAAATGCTGCTCCCTTTTGACTGTGTTGGCCACGAGGAGCTCAGCCTGGAAAGGAAATCAGTGATTGTTTGCAGGCTAAACTATACAGTCTGTCTACAATGGGTGAGCCAGTGCCTGGTACGGGCAATCTGTCCACACTCGTTGAGCCCAGGGTGTGATGCAGGCAGTCTGTCTACACTGGTTGAGCCTAGGATGTTGAGCACTAGAGCCTTCCTCCATTTAGTCTGTGTCTGCCCCCACTCTCTAGCATTGGAGACTTCCCCTGAGACTCAGTTCAGCTCAGGCCCTAGCTAAACCTTGGGTATGGGCCTGGTCCATCAGGCTCTGTCCCTCAGAGCTAGGGTGGTTGAGCCCGGTGTGTAATGCAAGGTAGTCTGCCCGCACTGGTTGATCCAGGGCATTATGCAGGCACTCTGTCTATACTAGATGAACCCAGTTCATGATTCAGGCACTTTCTCTACACTGGTTGAGCCAGCGGATGATGCAGACAGCCTCTGGCTTGCTGAGGCTGGGGTTTGAGCCCTTTCTGACACCTTCACCTTTTCATGCATGCTTCTCTTTCCCAAGAATACTCTTCCCTTCCTCTTCTGCTGTACACGTCAGGGTCCAACTTGAGTTCTACTTCTGAGAAGTTTTCCTTGACAATTCTCTCAGGTTTCCCCATTTCTTATTTAGATCCTTTTGGCAGAGGCTGGTGCGGGGCTAGGCATGAGGCGTGGGGACCTCTGGCGAGTCATGACCTAACCTGGATGCCCTCTGTCCCCCATCATATTTGGGAGGTGAAGTCTGCTGCCCAGTCCAGAGGCTGCCCACTGTCATCTGCTCACCCCCGCCCCCCGTGCCTGCACAGCAGCTGCTCATGTGCTTGTTTCTCATGAAAACCATTTTGCATGGATTTAGCCTTGGTATGCATGGTAAATTGCATTTCTCCAAGTTGTGTCTGTTTTGCTGTTTCCCACTCAGATTTGGTGTCTCCATCTCCACTGATGCGCTCTGGTCTCAGGAGGGTTTCAAGACCATTCATCCCTGTGAAAGCACGATCTCGGCCTATTTAACCTTTCTCAATTCTCTCTCCCATGAATTAAAGTGTCAATGGTCAGCCCTGACGGCCAGCTGCACCCCCTGCAGCTGCCTCTGGGATGTGGTTGAAGCCAGCACCCAGAGTCAGACTGCGTGGGTTCAAATCCCAGCTTCACCGCATGGTTGCTGTGTGGGCAGGGGCCTCAGTTTCCCCATCTATGCATTGGAGATAACAGTGGAGCCTACCTCCTAGAACCCTTGTGCCCACTATAAGTGGCAGCCCCGTTATTACGGCTGCTGCCCCCTCTCAGCCAAGTCTCGGTTCCTCTCCATCTCAGGTGCGGGATCATGTTGGTCAAGGGCGATGTGTGTAACAAAGGCTTAGGGGGCATGTGGCCCCCCTGGCCAGTGTCCCCCTGAGTTCCACTTTCCCTAAATGGTTTCCCATTGATCCCTCTTCCTGTCCTGCATTCACTACGGTACATTTAAAACTTTTTCATTCTGAGTACAACAAGTGTATAGTAAAGTGCCCAGAATATCCACCAACCAAACATGCCCATGAACCAAGTATCAGGGCTGGTATTGGAACATTCCAGAAGCCCGCTGTGGTCTCCCGGGCCCTGCCTCTCCATCCGCGTAATTCCAATCCTTGGCACATAGGATTTCTAGACGTCTTTCTTTTCCTTCACAAATTTCATGAACATTGAGGCTTCCCTTTCTGTCATGCTCACTGCTGTACCCCAGCATCTTGCACAGGTCCTGGCACAGCAGAGGCACCCCGTAAATACCCCCTGGGACCACAAGGATGAAGGTCTGTTCATTGGCTCCTTTCTCCTCTCCCATCCTGGCTGACTGCACTGGGATTTGTTTATGACCAGGCTGCAGTGAGGAGGGCTCTGGAAGTCAGGTTCCAGTCCCTGGAAGGTGTACTGTGCTGGTAGCCTGCTCTAGCACCAGCAGACTGCCTGGGTCCCCCCAATAACCATGCTCATTTCCTGTTTCCTCACCCCAGTGCTCCAGGCACTGGCCATGTAGGTTGGGTGTGGCCCCATCCCTGATGGGTTTATCTGCTTGTTGGGTCCCTCCAGAAAAGCCTGGAAGCCCCTCCTGAGTGCAGCACCCTCCCCCAGCTCCATGCAGCCTCCCCAGCTTTTTCACCTCTACCTTTTCATAGATGACATACCTTCTGGTCAAGTGAAGGCAAAAGGGCCGGGTCTCTTAGCACCTTATCCAATCCTGTCCCATCACCATTTTGATGGGAACCTTAATAAAACCTGCTTTCTTTTAGTGTGGCTGGTCCTCTATCTCCTTAAATCTGTCACAGTATCTTGGAAAGCAGCATAACCTGGGAGATGGGAGTTCTAGGTTCGAGCCTGTGAGTTCAAATCGAGGTTCTGCTCTTTGAGTGGGTTTGAGATCCAGTCATTGCCCCCAGGGGAGAGAGGCAGATTCACACACAGCTCTGATGCAACAGTGGGGGAGAGGGAGGTGCCTGGGATTGGAGAGGGAGAGCAAGGGATTCTGGCCTGGGGGAGGGGGCTCCATGGAGGAAGGGGACCTGAGCTGGCCCTCATCAGATGAGGGAGGGGGTAGGCAACACTTCCAGACCACACCAGAATGCGCCCTGCCCCTGATGGCCAGCAGAGTGAAGTCTAAAGAGAAGGAAGTGCACTGAGCACCTGGGAGACCTGTCTGGTTGAGCCAGCACACAAGGGCATGGAGCAATGATCAGGGTTTGGTGGAGTTATGGAAGGCTTCCTGAGGAAGGCGGGCTTGGGCTGCATGCCAAGGGCCAGGGATGAGAACTTTATCTTGGTGCGTGTGGAAATCCTCTCCAAGCTTTGGACCGTGGGGGCAGGGACAGTGTGAGCAAAACGCCAGTCACTGTAAAATAGGGCAGCAAATGAATCCACCACACACACACATTGTTTATGCAGTGTGGAGGCGGGCACGCAAAGATGGAAGAGCTAAAAGCAGTATGGGAAAAACAACACCTTTTTTTTTGTGGGAAGACAGATTAGAAAGGTTTATGCTGTTCTGTGATAACTAATATAAAAAGTCTATCAAAGTTTTTTTTTTTTTTTAAAAAAAAAAAAGCCTTGACGCTTCCTCCAAAATTGATTTGAAGACTTGGCAGATTTGAGGAATCATTCAGTAACATTTTATGGGTCGATGCTAATATGATGAAGCAGATCTGTGCCTCGCGCCAATTTACTGCCAAACCAACATTAAGCAGGGACCTTTAGGTTTATAGGCGGGCAGCTCATAAAGATGCATGCTTGACAAGTGCTCTTCTCGTCGGAGGCGGACTAGTGAGTGTTTATCAAAACCACCTAAATCGCCTTTGCTCTTTAATCGTAAACTATCCCTGGGAACTGCAGGCCTGGATTCCACACAGTTTTTCATGTCTCAACTGGCAGGGACTCAGGCCTGGTACACGGGGAGCCTTTGTCTCCCGAAGGCATGGGCAGAAGTGGGAGAAGGAGCCTTGAGGGGTGGAAGGTGTGGCCGGGGACCCCGTTGGAAATGTTGGTCTCCCGTATCTCATGGGAAAGCGGGTGATACTCTCCTCCAGGAACCTACAGGGTTTCTGTCTTCAAGGATTCCTTAAAGGGAATCAAAAACTGGCCTAAATGAGGCTCTGGGCTCCAAGGAAATACATTTCCAGCCTGACTTCTGATTCATGAGTTGACGTGTGATGGATCATCGCCGGCGTCTCTTCATCCAAACATGCTGTCAGAAGCCTCGTCAGTTAAATCATCACCAGAGCTTTGTTTTGCTCATTGGAAAGTGTTTAACAATAAAAATTATCAAAACTCTTGTCTTTCATCGTTGAAAAACGCTGCTAAGATTTTCTGCAAAGGAAAAGAGGACATGGTGGTATCCTTCTATTGTCTACACCCCTCTGATCCCTCCGCTTTCCTGATCCCAGTTTTAATTACCCGGGTTTAAATGAAGAAGGTTGCAGACGTGGGTAGGGGCGGGGGTGGGCGGGAGAGGCAGAGTGTACAGACCGCTGCCAGCACAGAGCCTCACGGGCTTTCGCGAGGAGAAATTTGATCTTGGGCAAATGTCAAGGCGTTTTTGAAATCTGTGTTATGATATCAGCTCATTGCCAGCATAGGGCTTCATCTGGATTTCATAAATATTGAATGGGGCTCCCTTACCGCCATCTCGGCCAGCTGGAGAACACAACAGCCACCTCCCGCCCCTCCTGTCCCTGCCCACCACCCCCCGCCCCTCGCAATGGCACTCTATTGCAGAGTTGTCAGGAAAAGCCAATTGGTGATATTTCAATCACAGCGTTCTCCTAACCGATTCCATTCAAATTCCGTGGGAAAAGGAGTTAAGGCTTCACCCTGCCGCTGGGAGGATGATATGCTAAATGTAGCTTCCTGGGGCCCTGGCAACCCTCCAGGACTTTGTAATTTATAGTTCTCCTTCCGGCTTCTCCCAGTGACCTTGGCACCTCAACACTGCTGGATTTCTTAGGCTCACACGCTGCCCTCCGTCCCTTTGTGAGGCTGGAAGAACGCTCCCCCAGCGAGGGCTCGCAGCACCCGTCTGGCTGGAGCTGGAAAGAAAGGATGTGCACGGGGGCCCCCAGAGAGCATGTGGCAGGTAATTGGAAGATTGCTTGTTGCTGCTGACCTTTCCTCTAGAATTTATGTGAGCCATGAAACAGCCAAATATTGTGCTGGAAGGTGGCTTCCAGGTGACAGGAGCCTCTCTCCAGCTCTAGCACCTAACAGGTAATCCTGGAAGGAGGGGGAAGGACAGTGTGTAATTACATTCATCAGCTGTTTGGGGGTTGAGGAATAAAGAAAATGGCCCAAACTGCTGCTGTTCCAGGTTCCAGCAGAAGAGTGGCGTGTAGGAAAGATGATTGTACAATTAAAACCTGTGTATGGGTGAATTACAGGGTGACAGTCATCTAATGCAAACACGGCAGACATGTAATTAAGAGGAGTTTCAGGCTCTCGAGGATGAAATCACTGAGGAAAGTGCTAGGAGCTGTGTGTGGTCCTGGAAGGGGAGGCGCGCGCTGGGACAGCATGGAGGCAGCACAGTGGTGGGAAGGGGACATCTGGGACAGGTTGGGAGCCAGAGCTCCATCGAGTGGCCCCGAGACAGGAGCGAGGCTCAGCTTGCCTGCCCATCATCCATTGGTTCTTGTTTCAAGTTTCTAGCCCCTTTCTGGAGTCACCTCCCAGTCCTGGTCAACCCGTCTGCTCACCTTGAGCCCTTGAATGTCTTTTTTTTTTTTTCTTGGGGGTCGCGTAACTAGTTAGCATGCCAGAGTCTCATTTGTTATCGGAATTAACCAGACAAACCGCTCCACCAACTAAGAACGGCCATGCACCACCACCCACGGAATCAAGAAAGAGCTCTCAATCTGTCAATCCTGTCTGTGTCCGGGCCAGGTGAGGTTTCCCGTGTTGGGTCAAATTAAGCCGCAGGCTCCACTCCTGGTGGTGCCCTTCTGTCAATTCCTTTAAGTTTCAGCTTTGCAACCATACTTCCCCCTGAACCCAAAGACTTTGGTTTCCCGGCTGCCCGGCGGGTCATGGGAATAACGCCACCGCATCGCCAGTCGGCATCGTTTATGGTCGGAACTACGACGGTATCTGATCGTCTTCGAACCTCCGACTTTCGTTCTTGATTAATGAAAACATTATTGGCAAATGCTTTTGCTCTGGTCCGTCTTGCGCGGGTCCAAGAATTTCACCTCTAGTGGCGCAATATGAATGCCACCGGCCGTCCCTCTTAATCATGGCCTCAGTTCCGAAAACCAACAAAATAGAACCGCGGTCCTATTCCATTATTCCTAGCTGCGGTATCCAGGCAGCTCGGGCCTGCTTTGAACACTCTGATTTTTTCAAAGTAAACACTTTGGGCCCCGGTTGAATGTCTTTTTGAAAGAATTTTTATGCTAGTAACATATGTACAACCTAAAATGTCCCCTTTTAGCCACATTCAAATATGTGATCCAGCACTGTGAATTATGTTCACAGCATTGTATCACCATCACCACCACCCTGCATGTCTTTTCAATGTTTTAAATTTCTCCTGCTTTGTCAGCTTTTTAAGGAATATGTTACATTATGTGGAAATTGGATGCTAACAAGATTTGTATGAATAAATTAGACTCTTAACTTTTTATGTTATTACAAAATTGAAATGGACTCTAATGACAGAATTAATGTTCTGTTTCAAATCAATGACAGGGATGTGACTGAGTTTTCAGCACTCTCCTCTCGTTTCCAGCCCTTCCTCCACGGCCTTGCCCAAGAGAGCGCCCCCGTGGGGAGAGGGGATCTCTGGGGACCCTCCGTCCTTAAGCAGGGCAGCCTTCGTGCACTCAGGCCTGGCCCCCTCCCCTAGGACTCTCCCCGATGGCCCCTGGGAGTGGGCATGCCTGGGGGGTGTGCAGCCTGACTCTTGTGGGCCCCACCTGGGGTGCTGGGAATATCTGCTCCTGACCTCCGGGCTGTGCCCCCCCACCCCGAAAACTGCCCTTGTCCTCGGGGATGCTCCTTGCCCAAGGATGCGGCCATCCTTCGTTGGATAACTGGCTGACGTAGGGTGCAAAGTCCCGGTCCCCTTGCCTCAGTTTGGGTAACCCCGAAGGGCTGTCCCAGCTCCTAAGCACCCTGTGGGACCGGCTTCTCCCTTTGTCTGCTCTTGCCTTCCACACTTCCCTATAGGTTAGGGAGATCTTAGTACAATCTTCGTTCCCCGTGCTTCACTTGGGAGTTTCCAGAAAACGTACCCCAAGACCCTGGTTCTGATGGGTTTCTGTCTGCTAAGGGAGTTCTTTCTTGCTGGGATCAGAGTCGCCCAGGCCCAGGATTGTTTTCTGCTCCATGTTCCCTTCTGGAGCCCAGGGCTGGGGTGAGGTGCTGACGGAGTGCTTGGCCCCAGTCGGGTCCCTCTGGGTAGGACGAGCAGCAGCAGGGACGCGGGGCTCCCCCGTACCCCTCCGCAGTGGGTCAGCTCTCTGGCTCTGGGTGGGGCAGGCTTGGAGGGATTTTCTGTGAAGAAAACCCTGGGGTCCTGAAGGGGCAGGGCAGAGAAGGGGGTAGGTCGGCGCTTGTTACCCCAGCTGAGGATGGGGGCGCAAGAAGGGGCCTGGCAACTCTTGTTCATGGGTGGGAGAGAAAGAGAGGGATCAACCCGGGAGGCCAAGGCAGCACAGGGTGGAAGACAGCCTGCCTGGGCCATGGGCTCCTCAGGGCCAGGCCAGGTGCAGGCTGGGAGGCCTGGGAGCTGGGCCCCCTGCCGAAGGGGCAATGGGACACGGCTCCAGCCGTCAGCGCAGTGAGGGGTGGGGGCCCAGGGTGGCCAGGTGCTCCCAATCTTCAAGAACAGGTAGGTTGGTTTTTTTTTTTAATTTAATTATTTTATTTTATTTTTTTAGGAGGTACCGGGGATTGAGCCCAGGACCTCATACTTGGGAAGCAGGCTCTACAGCTGCTCCCCAGTGAAAGTTGGTTTTTTAGTTTGTTTTTGTTTGTTTTTAGGAGGTACCAGGGATCGAACCCAGGACCTCATACGTGGGAAGCTGGGGCTCAACCACTTGAGCTACATCCCTTCCCCAACTGGTGGGTTTTTATATGACATTTCTTCCCTTCTAAATTCTGGAGACTAATTCCAAATTTAAAACGAAAGCCTTACACGAACCCAAGAAAATCTCTAGACTGCATTTGAGTTCTGAGCCTGGGGAATTCGGAGCCCAAAGCCTTCATTGATGAGGTGGGCAGTTTTCCTCCTGGAGGGTGAGGGCCTGGTGCCGAGGGCCTGGACAGAGCCCTGGAAGGGGAAGGCAATGGCCAAGACCACAGGCCACAGCTGCGGAGCTGTTGGGGGGCTCAGCACTGCCAGGCTGTGGTCCCTGTGTGGGGACCTCCCAGTTGGCCAGGTAGGGGGGCAAAGTCCTCATCTCTGGGCTGCTGGCTGGACTCAACCAGGTCAAGTGGGTAGCAGAGAGGACTGACCCTTACCCCATCCCCACATCTGAGGGACCTCACCACCGAGTTCCTGCCTCCGCCTTCTCGAGTCTTAGAAAGTCCCTGCAGAAATGCCTTAAAAAGAGCAGAAAGGAGGTAATAAAAGTCTCCCTACCCCGGGCAGCCTTCCGGATCTGCAGCATCTCTGCAGGGAGAAGGTGTTTTATGTTTGTATCATTTTGTGTCCGTAAACTCATAAATTATGATCAGTTTATAAAAATGCAATTATCTTTATGCATACCGCATATAACCTGTTTAATCACTTTGTGCACCACAGATGCCTTTCTGTGGGGATGGATCTGTTTCCATCCTGCTTTTGACACCTGCATGGCCTTCTTTCGTCTGAATTTATTATAATTTATATAACCAGTTCCCTGTCGGTGGTTTTCATTTTTGTTTTCAGTTTTATAAAGAAAGTTGATATGAGCATTCTTTGTGTAATTTCGGGATAAGTTCCTAGAAGTGGAATTATTGGCTTGAAGCTCTATGCAGGGTTTTCAAGTTTTTAAAACATCCCCACAAATCACCTTCCAGAAAGATCCTACCTACTTTTAAGCCAGTAGTCCCTGAGTGTGCCTCTTTTATTTTTTCTCATAGTCACACTAACACTGGGAATCTTCGTTTTCTTAATCCTAGTCAATCTACTACGTGAAGGAGGGGCACGCTTATTGATTTTTAAAATTATTTAAGAAAATCATAGTAAGACATGTATGGAGCTTAAAAAAGCATAATAAAATAAGGTATAATAAACCCCACAGTCACTTGGCTCAACCCTTCCCACCCAGTCCTGCTCCTGGGGGAGGCCCATCCTGACCACACTTTTAGTTCTTCGACCCATCCCCTCCTCCCCCACCCCACACTTGCAACCTCCTTTCCCCTCCTTTGGTTTTTCAAAGTACCTCCCATAGTCTATGTTCTATCATTATTATTCTTGAGCAATATCACATTTTTTATTCTTTTAGGTGCACTTTAGAAATATTGGGTCAAATTTCAAATGATTTTCAAGAGAGATTTGTATTGAAATTGTGTTTCATGTGCAGATAAATTAAGGAAAATTTAGAGATTAAATCAATGTCTTTGCTGTATTTATTATATATTACCAAATCGAGGCTTCGGATCCATTTATTCAGCAAATCCTTATTGAGAATCCACTGTGTGCCAGGCACTGTTGTAAGTACTGGTGCCACGAGTAGTGTCAAAGGATCCATCAGGAAACGAAGCAGAGGAGCAGCCCAATCGCTCTGGAGCCAGATGGCAAACACTAAATGTGATGAATGAGCCAATTCTTTCAGTGTGGGGTGGGGGAGAGGGGCATGGGTCAAAGAACTAAAAGGATGTTCAGGGTGGGCCTCCTGGAGAAGGTGAGCTTTGAGGGATGTGAGAGAGGCAGAATGCAGATGGTCTGGGCCAGGGGTTCTCAGCCTGGGGTGATTGTGCCCCCAGGGGAATTTGGCAATGCCTAGACACATTTTTGATTGTTATGACTGTGGGGCCTCCGGTGGGTAGAGGCCAGGGATGCTATTAGACGTTCCGCCATGCACAGGATAGCCTCGACCACAAAGAAGCATCTGGTCCAACATGTCACCAGCTCAGAGGTTGAGAAACCCTGATCTTGGTGAGGGTTGTTCCAGACACCCACCTAGTGAAAGGTGCTATGGCGTGTTCGAGGGCTAGGAGGAGAGCCGCCGGAGATGATGTCACAGAGATCTCATCAAGGAGGCGGGCAGACAGATGGTTTGTACCTTGCAGGGTAGGGTAAGGGATTTGACTTAACCCTGGATGAGATAGGGAGCCATTGCAGGGTTTTGAACAGGAGTGCTGTGATTGAAATTATGTTTTCAAAGGTTCACTCTTTTATTGGTGCCATGAGGAAGGACAAAAGTGAGCTGGCAGTGAAAGATGATGTCTGAGCCAAAATGATAGCAGTGGAGGTGGAGTGAATGGGTCAGGTTCCAGGTATATTTTGAAGGCAGAGCTAGCAGGGCTTCCTGATGCATTAGATGGGTTATGAGGAAAAGAAAGCTCTTGGTTTGAGCAACTAGAAGGATGGAGTTGCCCACAGCTGAGATGGGAAAGACAGGGTGGAGCAGAGTTTGGAGGGCATCGAGACTAAAAGTTCAATTAAGGGCATATTGTATTGGAGATGTGTAATACACATCCAACTGCAAATATTGAATATTCAGTTGGACACATGAGTCCGGAGTTTTGGAGAGAGGGCAGAGTTGGAAATATAAGTTTGGGAGTTGTCCACATAGAAAAGGTTTTTAAAGCAGTAAGTCTGATTGACTTTGGGAGAGGACCACGATCTGAGCCCTAGAATATTCTAACATTAAGAAATCAGGAAGGGAAGAGGATGTGGCTCAAGCGATTGGGCTCCTGTCTACCATATAGGAGGTCCAGGGTTCGATTCCCGGGCCTCCTGATGTAAAGCAAGCTGGCCTGCGTGGAGTGCTGGACCATGTGGAGAGCTGGCACAGCAAAATGATGCAACAAAAAGAGACACAGAAGACAGACAATAAGAGATGCAGCAAACCAGGGAGCTGAGGTGGTACAAGAGATTGAACACCTCTCTCTCTACTCTGGAAGGTCCCAGGATCGGTTCTTGGTGCTGCCTGAAGAGAAGACAAGCAGACACAGAAGAACACACAGAGAGCTGACAGTGAGCGCAAAACAACAGGAGAGAGGGAATAAATAAGTCTTTAAAAAAAAAAAGAAGTCAAAGAAATGAAGAGCGACCAGCAAAACAGGCCAAGAAGTGACCAGTGATGTAGGAAGAAACCAGGAGAGTATTATACCCTGAAGCCAGGTAAGGAAAATGTATCATGAAGAAGTGTGTGGTCTTAGTCAAATGCTGGTGACATGTCAGAGAGGACAAGGACCAAGGATTGACCAGTGGACTCAGCAAGGTACTCCAGGCAAGAGTGGTTTGGTGGAGTGGTGAGGAAAAGATCTAATGCAAATGAATTTATAAGAGAATGGGAAGAGATAAATTGGAGGTTGTGAATATGGATTACTCAAGGAGTTTTGCTGCAAAGGAGAGCAAAGAAATGGAGAGGTAGCTGCTGAGAGAAGAGAGTTTGAGAGGGTGTTTTGTTTTTTTAGCAAAGGAGAAATAACAGTATGTTTGTTTATTGATGGGAATGATCCAATTTGATGTGTAAAATTGAGGTAAGAGAAAGGAGAATTGCTGGAGCTAAGTTCTTGAGAAGGTGTGAGATCATTGGATCTGGTGGAAGTAGAGAGATTGATATGAGCACAGATGGTTGATCTATGACTAAAGCTGGGAAGGCAGAACAGTGGGTGCAGAAAAGTAATTGGAAGCTGGAAGTTCTTTCTCTCTCTCAGTGGCTTTATTAAGATATAATCACATACCATGCCATACAGCCATTTAAAGTGTATAATTCCATGTTTTTTAGTAAGTTCACAGAATTGTGTAACCCACACCACAGTCAATTCCAGAACATTTTCATCATCCCCAAAAGAAACCCCGCACCTGTTAGCAGTCCCTCTCCATTCCCACCTCCCTGGTCCTAGGCAACCACTGATTTACTTTCTGTCTTGATAAATATTTCTGTTCTAAACACTTCATATAAATGGAATCATACAATATGTGGTCTTATGTCTTGCTTCTTTCACTTAGCATATTGTTTTCAAGGTTCATTCATGTGGTAGCATGAATCAGCACCTCATTTCCTTTTTATGCCTAAATAATATTTATTGTATGGCTATACCATACTTTACTTATTATTTATCAATTGATGGACATTTAGGTTGTTTCTACCGATTGACTGTTGTGAGTAGTGCTACTATAAGCATTCGTGTACAAGTTGATTGTGGGCATGTATTTTCATTTCTCTTGGGTATATACCTAGCAGTGGAATTGCTGGGCCCTTTCATATGTCTATGCTTAACATTTTGAGGAACTACCAGACAGATTTCCAAAGCAACTGCTCCATTTTACATTCCCACTAGCAATGTATGAGAGTTCTAATTTCTCCACTCCCTTGCCAACACTTGTTAGTGTCTTTTTGATTATAGCCATCCCAATGGATGTGAAGCAGTATCTCATTGTAGTTTTGATTTGCATTTCCCTAATAACTAGTGATGCTGAGCATCTTTTCATGTGCTTATTGGCCATTTGTATATCTTTGGAGAAGTGTGTATTCAAATCCTTTGCCCATTTTTATTTATTTTTATTTATTTATTTTTGTGCCCATTTTTAAATTGAATGGTTTGTCTTTTTATTATTGAGTTGTAAGTATTCTTTATGTATTCTGGACACGTTTCATGTAAGATATATGATTAACAAGTATTTTCTTCCATTCTTTGGGTTATCTTTTCACTTTCTTGATATCATTTGTATCACAAAACTTTTTAGTTTTGATCAAGTCCAATCTATCTATTTTTTCCTTGGTTGCTTGTGCTTTTGGTATTATGTCTAAGAAGGCCTTGCTTTACTCAAGGTTATGAAGATTTATTTCCATCTTTTCTTCTAAGGGTTTTATAGTTTGGCTTTTATATTTAGGTCCATGATCCATTTTGAGTTAATTTTTGTATGTAGTGTAAGTCAAGTCTTCCATTGTGCTCCTCAGTAGAATGTAGTAGTTTTCTTCATGGAGTCCCTATAAATTTCTCATATAACTAATTCTTACATGTTTGTATTGCTATTGTGAATGGAATCTTTTTCTATTACACATTTTAACTAGTTATTGCCAGTGTAAAGGAAAGCTGTTGACTTTATGTTGATCTTATAACTGCCCATATTTATAAAATATTATTTTCACAGAAAAGCCATACAGTATGGTTCCATTTATTTGAACTTCAAGAACAGGCAAAGTTAAATATGTTTATGGATATATATGCAGTTGGTAGAGCCACAAAAGGAAGCAAAGGAATAATTAACCAAAAATTCAGGATCGTGTTTACCTCTGGATTGAAAGGAAAAGGATATAATTGGAATTGGGGAAAAGGGAGTTATGGGGCCTTCTTTTTTTACCATTTATTTTTTATTTCAAAATTTTAAATAACATGCATACCATACAGGATTCCCATACACCCCACTACCACCTTACATTGTTGTGATACATTTGTTACAAATGATGAAAGAACACCATCACAATATTACTGCTATCTATAGTCCATAACTTATATTTGATGTATTTTCCCATAAACCATCCTGTTATTAACACCATGTATTAGTATTGAATATTTGTTATAGTTTAGGAGAGAATGTTCTCATATTTGTACTGTTAACCACAGTCCATCATTCACCATGTGTTTGATTCACTGTTATACAGTCCCCTGCCTTGTACAATCCATCCAAAGTGTATACTCAGTGGCACAGAGTTGTGCTGTCATCAGCTCAGTCCATTTCAAGACATTTTCATCTTAGATCTTAGAACCGCCCATATTTATAAAATCTTATTTTTTTAAAACAATTTTTATTCTTGTTAAATTTGGGGGGGAAGAAAATAATGTCAGCTGCAAATATTGATAATCCTTTCTAACATTTATTCTTTCCATTTAATTTTCTTTTCTAATTGCATTCGTGTTTCTAGAACAATGTTAAATAACGGTGGTGATAATGGGCTTCCTTTATTTTCTTCCTGACTTAAATGTTTCATCATCTATGATGCTGCTATGTATGGGGATGAGATTTCTAAACTTTTTAAAAAGTATCCTGTATTACTAGTATTTATAAATAATTGAGGACTCCAGTTTTTCAAATGTATTTAACCTGTTTGGTGATAAGCATGATTTTTCTCCTTTGAGTTATTGATACAATAAATTATATTAATAGATATTCAAATATCAAGTCATTATGTGATGGTTTAGAGATTATATATCAATAGAGTTGGTTTATGTAATTATTTTATGTACTGTTTGTACCATTTGCTCAATAACCAGAAATTTTATAATTTCTTTGACTCATGAATTATTTAGAATCTTAAACATTTTCAAGGGTATATTTTTCTTTTCTGCTTTTTAAAATATCGATTTCCAATTTTATTACATTGTAGTCAGAGACGGTGATTTGCATGCTATCAATTCTTTAACTTTTCTTGAGCATTACTTTGTGTCCTGGTTAATATATGGCCATTTTTTGTTTCATTATGTTTGAAAATAATACATATCTTCTAATTGTTGGATGCAGAATTATATATACACATTCTTTAGCTCAGTCTTATTAAGTGTATTGTTTGTATCTTCTATATCCTTAATTTTTTGGCTACTTAATATATACATTTCAAAGGGAGGTGTGTTAAAATCTCCCAGTATGTTTAAGAATTTATTTCACGTTTGATTTTTCCTTGTAATTTTGTCTTTTTTGTTTTTTAAGGCAATATTTTTAGAGGCATATGGGCTCAAGATTGTTATATCTTCCTGGTGAATTACTCTGTTTTTCTTTGTGTTATTAATCCTCTTAATCCCCAAAATGCTTTTTGGCTTTTATTAATATAACAACTTTTTCTTGGTTAGCATTTGTATAGTATATGTTTTTAGTATCTCTTCATTTTGAGCAGTTCTCCATCATCATGTTTGAGAAGTGTCTCTCATAACAAATTTAATGTTTTCAATTTTTGTTGTTATTGGTGTTTCTGTTAGAGTATGTGTTTTCTACTTACCTTACTTTTTCATTGTTTATTTTTTTAATCTTTTCTGCTTTCTAGAAGAATGACTGAACTGTATTCCTTTTTACTCCCTCTACTGGTTTGCAAGTCATATAATCTATTTTTCATTCTTTCGGTGATTTATGTCTACATTTTTAATATGTATGCTTGGTTTAACACAGTATGTATTAAATAAAAACCTCTACCTTCCTTCAAAACAGAACAACAACCTTAGAACACTTTGATTCTGATCACACTCTCATCTCACATCTTTTGTTGTCTAATTTTAGCACAGAATTGTTTATAAACTCCCTAATATTTTATCATTGTTATTATTAATTACAATTAATGATCATTTAGATTTACAGCTCCTTGTCAAATTGTTTGCTCACCCTTGCTTATGCATCCTACTTCTTTCTGTGTTCCATTTCCAACTTCCTTACATAACCCTTTAGTGATTCTTTCAGTGAAGACTTGCGTAAGCTCTCTTGGCCTTTGTTCATTTATTTTGCTTTTAATAGTTGACAGGGTATAGAATTCTGGGGTGATACTTATTTTCCTTTAGCACTTTGAAGACCTTATTTCCTTGTATTCTGGTCTTCACTACTCTTCAGAGAAGCCATCCAGTCCTTTGTGAATGATGTCTTTCTCTCTGGTTGTTTTTGTGGTTTTCTCTTTCTTTTGACATTGTTTAGCTTCACTGAGATGTATCTAGGTATATATATATATTTATTCTCCTGCTTGGAAGTTGAAGGATTTCTTCAATATGAGGACGAGTGGCTCTCTTTAGTTCTGCAAAACTTTTGATCATTTTCTTTTCAAATAGTCCCTCTTCCTTGTTCTCTGTGTTTGCCTTTGATATGCTGGTCACACGTATGAAGGGAAATATGGCACAGGTGGTTAAAAACATGGACTCTGATGTGATGCTGATTCCAACATTTAATAGCTTGGGAGAATTACTTAAACACTCTATGTCTCAGTTTATGTACTAGGCACAATTTATGTCTATAAATTGGGGATAATGATATTACCAAACTCTTAGGTTGTTGTGAGAATTAAATGAGTTAATTTATGTAATGTTCTTAAATAGTACCTAGCACATAGTCAGCCCTATGTAAATCTTAGTTATTAGTGTACCCAGAATGCTTCAGAACTTGTCCTGATGCTAGCATCCTCATCCTGTGGTTGTTATAGTAAGTCTTCTGGGGGTGCATTCCCTGGAGGGGGGGCAGTGCATTTCTACCAGAATCTCCATGATTTTTAGAATGATTTTAGACCTTTTCATTCTATTTTCTTCCTCTTAACCTCAGTTTCATATTTTCCACGTAATCATTCTGGGTGGTTATGTCAGATTTATCTTCTAGGTCACCAAATCTCCTAGTTTACTCATTGATCTGCTATTAAACCCTTGTATTGTATTTTTAATTTCCACCTTCCATTTTCATTTCTGGAAAGTTTATGGAAATCTTTCAAATTGACATGCTTGTTTTTGTAGTTTCCTGTTGTTTCATTACTGTTTTTTATGCTTTTACTTGCTTAATTTAAACATAGTTATCTTCTTTTCAGGTTTTTTTCCTCTTAACTCAAGTTCATGGGGTGTTAATCCTTCTGTTTGTTTATCAGCTGATTTTCCCTCATGGTGAATCATTTCCTTGGGTGGACTGTAATTTCTATATGATATTCTAGGGAAGCAAAAATCATCCAAACTAATTTAAGGTTGGTGATTTTTTTTAAAAAAATGGTAGCCCTGTGCCATCTGGATTGTGAAAGTGTTGCTTCAGAACATTTTAAAAATTGTTTCTTATGAGAGCTCCCATGGGTGACACCCAATCCCGCCCCACCTCCCATTATTTCTTTGGATAGTGATTCTAGTACCACACGTGTAGTATGAATTTGGACTCCACGGCCATAGTGCAGACTTGGGGTTTCCTTTCTTTCTGGAAGGCTTCCTCCCACCCCAGCCCTGTTGCACTTTCCCTCAAACAGGTGTTGAATTTTCTAGCCTCTGTTTCCAGAATCCTAGCTCTGTGCAGGAGCTCAGTTCCAGTTCCTCATTTCATTAGGGACCAGGCTTCACCTCCGGTCTCTTTGTGGACACCAAAGCCCCATGCCCTGGCCTCTGGGGTCTACCATCTGCCCTTCAGAGCCGCTGGGGCCCCAGCTGACAGTTAGCTGCCCCAGCGCCCATATCTCTTCACTTTTTACTCCTGAGGATTTCCTTTCCTTCGAGCTCAACTATGTCTCTAATTATTTTATGTTATATTTTATCCAGCATTTCTATGCATTTGGAGCTGGGGGTGGTGAGTGGTGGTTGGGCCTGTGTGTGCCTGCCATGAACTCTTTTTGTAGGATTTTTTTCTATCTCCAGTGACAAGCAGGATTGGTCCATGGCTTTATTTTTTGTTTCATCTTTGGAAGGGTTTGGTGTCAGGGTTATGTGTTATTCATAAAATCAGTTAGGAAGTTTCTCTCCTTAATTTATGCTGTGGAACATTTTAAATAGCATAGAAAATTTCTGTTCCTTGAAGGCTTAACATTTTTTGGTGAAAGCTTTCTGAGGACAATGCGTTAGGGCAGGATGTGTGTGTGTGATTGTTTTCCACACTTAATTTCTATTCAGCTTTTCTACTTCTTAAAACAGTATGTGTAACTTTTGCTTCCCTAGACTATCATACATTTAATCAAGATTTTAAAATTTATTAGATAGAATTTCATGTGGCATTCTCTTGTTTTAATAATTTTTCTTGCATCTCTGATTGTATATCTTTCTCATTAATGTTTTTCTCTTTCTTGATAAGATTTTACCAGTAGTTTGTCTATTTTATTGGCCTTTTCTAAGAAAAAGATGTTGAATTTATGTATTCTTCCTACTATTGAACTCTTTTAAAAATCACTACTTCCTCCATTTATCTTTAATCCTTTAAGATTTATTTTCTTGCTCTTTTTTTTAATTTCTTAAATTAAATGTCCATGTCATTTATGTTTCTTCTTGAAGAATAAAACACTTAAACTATAAAGATTCCTCTGAGTACAGTTTTGGACAGACTGCATAAGTTTTGGTATACATAAATTGTCATTCCCATAATTTTTCGTAGTCTAAAATTGCTATTTTTATATTCTCTTTGATACAAGAGAGGTATTCAGGAGATGATTTTAAAATCTTTTATTTTTCTTTTGTTATTATTCTCTAGTTATGTAGTAACATATCCATGCAGTTTTTAAAAACTACCATGTTTTCTTGAAATCTAAAATACCGCTGATTGTAACATACACCATTATTTTATGTACTATTACAGAAAAAAAGACAATGCTAGTTAAACTATAACACTTGTAATATGCATCTTGGTTTCAGAGATAGTGTAAAAAAGTGCATCTTAAGATTTATGAAATATGGAGTTTATCTGTCATTTTAAATTTAAGTGCATGTGGTCAAAAAATGTTCTGTATAATAATAGTTCCTTGAATTATATTGTAACCTGATATGTGGTATGTGGTCAGTTTTCATAAATGTTTCACGTGTACTTGAAATTAATGTTTCTTCTCTATTTGCTGGTTATAAGGGTATATATATGAATATAATCATACATATATACACGCATATGTAAATACACACACATGTACATATAAAATCAATCTTGAAATCGTGTTCTTCAAATCTTCTATATCTTTGCTAATTTTTTTATTGGCTTGATATTTCCATTTCTGAGTTAGATCTGTTAAACTCTTCCTCTCATGGTAGATTTGTTCATTTTCCACAAAACTGCTGGTTTTTGTGTTATGTGTTTTGAGGTTCTGTTGTTAGTTGCCTACATGTTCTTAATTATTATACTTTCTTTTTGGGTTGGCCTTTTTCTCATTATATCATGCCACTCCTTACCCCTATTTGTGCTTTTTCCTTTGAATTCCACTTTATCTGTTAATACTATCACAATATCAGCTTTCCTTTGGTTAGTTCTTTCTGGCATTCCACTCTCTATCTCTACAGCAACCTTTCCCTGTTGCTTTTAAAAGGGGTTTTCCACCCAGCTTGATGGTCTCCATCTCTCGGTGCATGGCAAGCTGTAGGTTCTCTATGTGTGTAAGCACCCTGTTTCTGAGAGCAGCAGAGGACATGAGAAAGGACAAGAACTGGGAGCCAGGATGCCTGGGTTCGAATCTTGGCTCTGCCATCTCCCAGCTGTGGGGGCTTAACCACATCCCTTAACCTCTCTGATCTCAGTTATCTTATCTGTAAAATGGGGTAATAACAGTCCCCAGCCCCTGGGATTTGTTATGAGGGTTAAATGAGCCAATGCATGTGAAATGCTTAGAGCAAGTCTTGGTCTATAGCGAGCAATCTATTAATAAGTTAGATTATTGCTAGATAAACTTAATCCCCTAATGTTCAGGTCATTACTAGTATTTTGGACTTAATTCTATCACCTTATTTTGTGACTTCTGTTTACCACTTCTCTTTCCCTGTGCTCTGTTCAATCACAAGAATTTTCTTTCTTTTTTAAAATAAATGAAATTTTTAGCAAGTCTAAAGTTATCTCCATCATCCCTCCAGACAAGCAGGACCTTAGAACTATGCACTGAACTCTCTCTTTCTCTCTCTCTCTCTCTATCTATCTCTCTCTTTCCACCTTCCTTATTGTCATAGTGGGGATTTTTTCCCGACCTTAATACCAAAAAAAAAAAAAAAAAGATTATTGATATTTACGGTCAAAAGTTTACTAACAAATTTTGCTAAAGTTCAGGTTTCCTAAATCCCACTCCACCCCTCTGGGTTGGGTTTTCTTGTAGAAGTATATCCTTTAGTAATTCTTCCATTTAGGTGGCAAACTCTCTTAGTTTTGGATGTCTGAGATGCCTTTATTTTGCCCCCATTCTTGAATAACTGAATGGCATGAACTCTACTTTCTTTCAACACTTTAAAAATATTATATTATTCCATTGTCATCTGGCATCTCTTGGTGCTAAGATGTCTGCTGTTAATCTGTAGGCAATCTTTAAGATTTTTTCTCTTTGTCTTTGGTATTCTGGGGGGTTTATCAAGATGCACAAATGTAATTTTTTTTTTTTTATACTGATAAGCACTTTGTGTACATTTTTAGTATGAACAATCATGTGTTTCTTCAATTCTGGAGCATTCTCAGCCATTATCCCCTTGAAGTATTGTTTTATCTACAAGTCCCCCATTCTCTTCTTTTAGAATTCCATCATAGATTGATTTGAAAAATCACACAGGATTACAGATTTTGGATGGACCAAAACTTATTTAAACACTCTTCCATTAATGTACGTTCATACTTGTCCATATTTTGCTATTAAAAACAAAGCTGTAGGGGACGGATGTGGCTCAAATGGTTGGGTGTCCGTCTCCCATATGGAGGGACCTGGGTTCAATCCCTGGGACCTCCTGGTAAAAAAAATAAAAACTAAATAAAATAATATCTTTAAAAAAGAAAAACACAAAGCTGTAGTAAATAATTTTATCTCTCTTTTTTGTTAGATTCTATTTTTATTGCATCATGGTTAGGTAATGACTTCTATTAAGATTTTTTTTTTCCTAGTCTATATAAACCTATTTTTCTAAATATTCTGTGTGATCAAGAAAACTGTGCAATCTATGTGATTACACCAGATACCACTGATTGTTCACTCTGGATGGGTTGTCTGCTTTATTAATATGTGTTAATAAAATTGATTAAATAATTAAAAAAAAAAGAAAATGGTGCAATTTGTTTGCCGAGCATGAAGGTATGAGAGCAAGTGCTGTATTTTTATTAGTCAAATCTGTAATAGTCTCACTTAATTTTGTTTACATAATCTGCTGATTTGAAAAGTGCTAAAACCTTTCTGATTGGGAATATGTCAAGACTCTCCTCCTTTTGCTCTAATCTATTTTGATTTATTGACTTTGATGCTAGGCTGGGAGATGTATGGGTGGCTGTCCGTGGCCAGGCATGCCGTAGGGCTGACCTGGTGCGCTCTTGCAGCCTTCCTGGCCCTCGGAGTTGGCCACGGGGCCAGAGGTCATCCTGACCTGGGTTCTGAGTGACTGGCCAGCTGCTGGTCCTTTGCCATCTGTACTGCGGCTTGTAGGGATTCCTCCCTCTACCTGGTGTACCCTGCACCCTAACCGACTTTCCTCCATGGAGTCAGGCTCCATCTCCCCCCTTCCCCCAATGTTATATTTATTTGATCCTTTCCATGGGAATTTGGGAGGGAAAGGAATGAAATGGTGCTCATTGCCATTCTTAACATAGAAGTTCCTTTCCTTTCTACAGCTGCTTTTTCAACCAAAAAAGTTCTGTCCCCACTTATGCACCTTAACCGCCCTCCTTAGCCTCAACCTCCCCATTGCTTGAGATGAGCATTGTCCACTTATACATGCATTCAGTGCAGGAAGGAATGCTTCTAGCACCCCTGACCCCCAACGCGGCGGCACAGGACCTGCGTGGTGTGAGCAGCTCAGCATGTGGTCGCTGAGGCTTGGGGACTTGATTCTGGGAGGGAGATGTCCTGTGCCTCCCTTCCTGTCGGCAGGCATGGGGAGTCATTCTGCTGGCTGGATGCAGCGGCACGGCTGATGGTGGGAGTTTGCCGAGTGTGCCTAGCATTACTAGATCATCTCATTCAGTTCTCACAACAGACCCCAGAGAGCCGTTCGAGAGGAGCCCAAGGTGAAGCCCTATGTGCACGGTCAGCCAGCTGCTCAGTGGCCCAGCCCAGATGTTCCCCAGGTCCTTTGTCATTGGCCACCTCCTGCGTTTCAGCTGGAGCAGAGCTCAGCTCACCCTGGAGCCCTTCTCTCTTTCCCCAAAGAAAGAGCCATGAAGCTTGGGATGTTCTGGAACCTCCACAGCTTGGCCTTCAGGAGAGAGCCAGTGCCTGCTGCCCGACCACATCCTGCCCTGCAGCCCTGGACAGCCCCTGCCCCAGGTGCATGTGGGATCCCCGTTCCTTGGTCTACGTACACCCAACACCTGGCAGAGTCGACCTGGCTGCCCTGAGTGGAGAGAATGGCTGGGCAGAGGGGTTGCCTCCCGCAAATTTCATCCATCACTCTCGTTTCCCCCACTTCCCACCAGACCTTTGCCTGGGATTGCCCTACCCCATCCCCCACCTGTCCACCCACCCCCTACCTCCCTCAGGTCTCACCTGGCACATCCTAGGCACAACAGTCTCCCTGGCACAGACCAGGTGGGCACGCGGTGGCCTCTTGCTCAGGGACTGCCCTTGCGTCACTGGAAACTCCACAAGGGCGGAGCTATGGCACAAGGCGGCATAGGGCGTGCAGAGCTGGGTACGTGTTTGTGGAACAAAGGAGCGGGGTGCAGGTGGAGGGGCCTGGAGGGGATGGTGAAGGAATGGAGGAGATGAGGGAGTGCTTTTGAGCAGAGCACTAGGCCCTGCCTGTCCCCACCCCCACCCTGCCCGCCTTCGCTGCCGTCCCAGCGGGTGCCAGCTCTGAATGCCTGTTTAAGTCACACCACGAAGCTCAGCTTCTCAATCTGCTTTTTATTTGCAAGGGCCAGATTCAGCTTCCTTTTTTAAAAGTCAAGCTTCTGAGAAAGTCATTTATATTCACAGTGACTCGCCTCTCAAATAGCTTCTTTGAACGGGGTGTTTGCAGTCATGGCTCTCAGGGACTCTGCCAGGAGAGGCTGAGGGTCAAGCAAAGACTCCCCGATGGTGGGCTGCTGTGGGCGAGGACCCAGGGACTCCCGGGGGCGGGAGGATCTGTAGGGACGTGGGGCGCATGGCAGGGGCCTGTGGCAAGCTGTGGCCAATGGAGCCCCTTTACTGGGAAGAAAGGCCAGCTGGCTGTGCTAAACTCAGTGGCCGCTCCAGGTGTTTATGCACATTGGGGGCAGACTTTGCAACATGCACACCTTGTGATGTTCTGGGCCATTAAAAAGGATAGGGTGGATCTGTATGTGCTGATGGGAAAATGTCCAAGATAGAAGTTAAGCGAGAAAAGCAAACTGTAGAATAGTATGTGTGTATATATATCTCTCTCTTTTGTGGCTAAACCCCCCCACACACACACAAAAATCAAAACTATGCATTTCTCTATTAACGCCTTTGTAAGTGCATATCTAGAAAAAAGCCTGGAAGGAAATATACCTAATTATTCCAGTGTGAAATGGATGGGATTGGGGTGGCTTTCACAGGGATCTTCGTTTTGTATATTGTGTGAAAGTTTTTCCTATGAGAGTGTGTTCCTGTGGATATGTGCAATAGAAAGAGATGTATGGCTTTAGAACTGGACATCTATATGGTTGATCCTGAGCTTCTGGGGTTTTTGTTTTTTACTTTGAGTGGTGATCTTCAGTGACTTGATGCAAAGTTTATTGGGCATCCCCAAAGTTACTTAACAGACTGTTTATAAGTATATTATTTTTGTAGTTTAAGCCAGAGGGAAACAAACTTTTTCTTAAAGGACCAAACAGTATAGGCTTTGCAGGCCAAAGAGTCTCTGTTGAAACTAGTCAACTCTGCCCTTGTAACATGAAAGCAGCCATATGCAATACAGAAACGAATGGGTGTGCTTTGTTCCAATAAAACTTTATTTACAGGAACAGGTGGCAGGCAGGATAGGGCCAAAGTTTGCCTGGTTTAATTGGTCTTTTGGACATCTGTGGGCATGGAACTAGAGAAAAATGGCAAATGGAAATGTTTTAGGCATCAAATTAGAACAATCACGTTGAAAGAATTGTTTGAGGTTCTGCGAGACAGAAGCCTGGCTTTGCTCGAGTGCTGTCCAGCAGCCTCCTCCAGCTGGGCCAGGATGAGGCTAGGGCTGCCAGAGCCAAGGGCCAGAGTGGCTTCTCTGGCTCTTAGGAGGAGCAGGCCCTCCGGAGGGGACCTCCAGAGTTTCCCTGATCCTAGGCTTCTTGTAAGCCTGTAAGGGGTCTGAGCTTGCATGTGGTCGACAGTCAGCATCTGGGGAAGTGAGCAAGGCTCCTGGGGAGGCAGGAGATGGGGTCAGAATAGGAAGCAACCAAGGGTGTCCTCAGGTTTGGGAAGAGCCCCCTTTTCCCACAGCTGGATTCCGAAAGCTGAGCCTCTCCCGGGCCTGGTGTCTGGAACTGCTCCTCCTGCACTGGCCTGGCCCTGCCTCACTCAGATTTCCCCTGAATCACGTCCCCAGTGGTGGGCGGGGGGCTAAGGTTGGCTGCATGACAGGAAGGGCCTCATTAGCACGTGGTTAAGTAGGCCACGTTAATTAGTCACGTGGCTGCAGATGGCTCTCTCGTGTCTGGGCCTGAGCATCTCATGCTCCTGGTGTGTCGGGGGCGCATTTCCTCCTGCCTGTGCTCGCCAAACCCCTCTAAGCTGGGCGAGCCTATGTATGTATCTCTGTGTCGGTGAGTGTGTGTGTGTGTGTTTTTGTGTGCACGTTCGTGTGTGGATTCCTGCACATGGGTGTGCAGAGAAGCAATGGGTTCCACATGAGGACAGAAAACTCTCCCTGGTATTTCCAGTGCCTTTGTCATGTAGAGTCGGCGTAATGAGAAGAAACAAGGCAAATTCAACTGATTCAGGAAGCAAGCGAGGGTGGAGTTACACAGACAAGGGCAGAGTTAGCACAGCAGAAAGAGAAGGGAGTGGAAGGTGAGAGGGGCCAGTGGCGCGGGGGCTAGGTGTATGAGGAGAGGGAACTTGGGGAGTCTGCAGAGAGGGATGGGGGAACAGCTGCTGTGCACGTGGGCACGATGTCAAGCCAGAGAAGGAGTCCACGGGCACGAGCAGGCGTTACCAGTGGGATCCCTCACAGTCTTGGAGAGATGGGGGCGGGGCAGTTTAATTAGCGCTTGGTGGTTGAGTGGGTGTTTTCCTGAAAGGGACCCTGGGGATGCCGAGGCCAGCCCAGGATGGGCGCAGGCAGTGTGGCCTGGCCTTGAAGAACGAGGTTCACAGAAGGAAGGGGAAGGATGCGTCCCTTTGTGTCCCGGCAGCCAACAATCAGTCCCAGGTGGACGTCACCTCTCCCTGCATCTGATCTGACTGTGGGAAGGTCAGGGGGAGAAAAGACTTAGGAGAAAACCTTAGCAGCATTACCTCCCCTGCTGGAAGCTGGTTCCACATCACACCCTGGCGCGCCTGAAGGCTGGCGCCGACTCTGTTTGGTAACATCGCAGCAAACGGCTGCCTCGTCTCTATTTTGGTTCTTGCTGCTGCCGCTTCGGCACCTTTCAAGAAGCGTTCCCTCCTTCTGGAAGGCCGGAGTGCCAAGCTGCCCCGGCTTCTTCCCATTTTTGTAAATTAAGGAACAAGTGGTGCCAGATTGTTCTCATCTTTCACAAGATGAATCGTAATCCAGCTTATTTTCTTTTCCTCCATTGCAATTGCATTAAAACTAAAATTAAATCGTTACCTGCAGCCCAGACAAGGATCCCCTTCCTAATTACATTCTCTTAATTGGCATCTGAGGGCCCAGCTCATTTTAATGCTCGCTGGAAAATATCTCAGATGCTTTTTTATTTTTATTTTTTATTTTTTTAAGGTGTAAGATGGTGTCCTTCTCTCATTCTTTGCTTTTTTTTTTTTTTTAAGGTTTAAAGGTCAACAAGAATATCTTATCTTAACTTGACAAGTGTGCAAGAAATAATGCGAGACTCGTTTATGTTCAGGTAATACATGAGGAAATCTATAAATCAAGCTGGGGGAATATTAGATGATGCCCTATCGGAACCATCTGCCTTCATTCGCGGAAGAATCGATAACAGAAAGAAAGCAACGAAGATGTTAGTGATTTATGGCCTTGTGCTGGGGGAGAAATATTGGCCACTTTGAGAGTCACTTCATACATCCTAAAACAACAAGACCTGAGGAAAAGAACAAAAGTGGGCATAACCCCCCATGTGTCAGAGACCAGATCTGATGCTGGATTCCCATGGTCTCTGCCGGAGAAAGGATGGTTCTGAGGTCCCTCACCCCGGACCCGAAGGCCGCTGCGGGTGCTGAGTGGTGTGGAAGGGGGGTAACTAAATGGCGCCTGAGCAGTTGTTGTCAGGGGGCCCTGGGTTTTCCACGCTAGGCAAACTGCGTAACACCCGGCCTTCCTTTCGGGAGCCTTCACTGTGCTGGGAGAACACACAGACCCCGGGAGCGCCACCCACCACCCGCCGCCATGTTGGATGTTGGGGCCTGGTCCACAGATGTCTGAAGTGGGAAGAGGTGCCAGCGCCTTCGCTGGGCAGGGAAGGCAGGCCTTGGAGCAAGTAGGGTTGGGAAAAACGAGTGGAAGTGACTTCTGGCCTCCCTCAGACGTGCTTGTCGAGAGCAGCAGTTCTCCAGGGAATTGTGGGGAGCAGGGAGGAACAGATCAGGTGAACCTCAGCTGTATCAGACTCTCTGGAGAGGGTGAGTGGGACTTGTAAGGCTGGAAAGAGAATATTCAATAATTGGAGAGGCTTTTGGGGAGTCTTCAAAATATAAAATTACATTTTCATAATGGCCAACTATAGAAAGTAAAACTTTTTTTTTTTTAAACATTTATTTACTTATTTCTCCCCCCCACCCCCTCATTGTTTTGCGCTTGCTGTCTGCTCTCTGTGTGTTCTTCTGTGTCTGCTTGTTTTCTCTTTAGGCAGCACCAGGAACCGATCCTGGGACCTTCCGGAGTGGGAGAGAGGTACTCAATCTCTTGCGCCACCTCAGCTCCCTGGTCTGCTTCGTCTCTTATTGTCTCTCTTCTGTGTCTCCTTTTGTTGTGTCATCTTGCTGCGCCAACTCTTTGCACAGGCTTGCACTCCTGCGCGGGCCAGCTCGCCGCACGGACCAGCTTGTTTTTCACCAGGAGGCCCCAGGAAGTGAACCCTGGACCTCCTATATGGTAGATGGGAGCCCAATCGCTTGAGCCACATCTGCTTCCCAGAAAGTAAAACTTTTCACGAGGTTCCTGGTGGTGGACTCTGTGGAATTCCTAGGGGGAGATATTTTGAGAATGCCCCCCATTGATGTACTCTGTGACACTTGTGTTAAGTCCATTGTGGACTGTCATTGTGCATTTGCTTATGTTGAATTTATACCACACTTCACATTATATGGCATGAACAAGAGTTTTCTGTTTTAAGGTGAGGATGTACATTTAGGAAAAATTTGCTTGTATTTATTACAGAGAAGGGCCCAAAAGGGACTCTGAACCTCAGGAAACTTATTTTTGTTACATCTTCAGTTTTGTCCTGCCCAAGAGGAAGTTGGTCCTGACTCTACAAATTGGAAATCAAAGGACCTGCAAAGGCGGATCATTCAGATGCCTGAAAAAGCTACAAGCACCAGTAGGCTGTGCTCTTGACTTTTTTTTTTTTTTTCCCTTGACTTTTTTTGTGCCAAACGAACACACAGACACATTCCTGCTTCTCAGAGCCCAAGCATGGCTTGGCCCTGCCACACCCCCTCGGGCCACTTGCTATGGAGGTTGCCTTGCCATCTGCAGATCATCTTGGTTTCGATTTGTTTGCTGGTCTCTTTGGGGGTAGCTGAAGATGATGCACAAGGCTCATCTCCAGGGTGGATCTTTGCCTATTGCCAAGATGGGGTGCACCTTTCAGGGGGTGTTGGCAAATTCTGGGCAGTGATGCCAAACTGCCCTCTTACCTTAAACGACACTGGACCAAGATTTCATACAATTTATTCTAAAACCTTTGTTTTTTTATTTCTTGCCTCAAAGTTCCATTCTCTGCCTCACTTAAGTAAGATTCGCAATCAGGATCCAAAACACCTGTCACCCTTCTGTACAAACCCTTGCTACCCCTAAAAGATACAGAACTTTGCCTTATTGGAGAACTCTCATGAAGCCTGCATTGAGGGCAGCCAAAGTTTGACTTGAAGAAACTGAGACGGCAGCCCCAGGGACTTCTTTATGAAGTGACGTAGTGAGGGTGTTAGGCTTCAAGTTTTGCTGAAAGTCAAATCTATCACTTGGCTATTAGTTGTGCAATGGACGATAAAGGAAGCCAGGCACTGCCACATAGGTATTTGGGACACTGCGTTCAAGATGCTATCATCAAGGAAATGCTCTTTCCTTCAGCCCTGGAGACTACCAACAGAATTGTGTCTCTGAACTGGAGTCAGATTTCTTCCAAGTAAGTGAGCCAAATTGGAAAATAATATTAGCCCTCCATTATGGATATTCCAGCAATGCTGAATCCGAGGTTAGGATTGTCTCTGCATGGCTGTGTGTGTGACTAGAAGGGGAAAACCTCACAAATATTTTCAGAATATATTCCATCATTCCCTGCCAAGCATCAGCTTCTACAATTTTGCTGTTTTTTTTTTTTTTAGAAGACTTCAAACTTGCTAGTAAAGTAATTAATTATGTTTTTTAAAAAAATCACAACACCCTCCCCCACCAAAAACAAAAACATGATCATTGAACCCATGCTATTTTCCTGATTCAGGGAAGATGTGACCATCAGAGAGTTCAAATTGCATACTGGGTTCTTCTGGTCTGCTCTGAAATTGTCCCAAGGTGCTTGGTGGGTTTATGGGCTGAAGGTAGAAGTTGCCATATTTTTAGATCATCAGGGAAAAGGCCAACTGCATCAAAATTTCAAAATGGAGATTTCGGAATGGTGCTTGGCATCTTCAGCAGACATGACTGAAGTCGTTTTGAAAACATGGAACACTAAAATCGATCCCAACCCCACTGCTCACCAGTGGTGATAGACCCAGTCCTGCACCGGCTGCCGGAGGTGGACCACCAGCTTTGGCCAACATTGGCTGCTCATTTTCCCTTCCCGGTGAGGTTTCTGAAAGTCCTTTCTTGGAGTGTGTCATTTTTCTGTGGCCCTGCCTGTGGCCTGAGCTCGTGAGATGTTGTCCAGAGAACCCTGCTGGAAGCTTCCTCGGCTCCTGTTTCTCCCTAACATTCAGGCTTTGCTAGCTGAGACCCAGGAGGGGATGCTTTCTTCCACTCCAGGCTGACACTGTTGCCTGAGAGAAAAGCACTGAGGGGAGCTCTGTGGCTCTTTCCCAAAGTCGTCGCTGACATGCTGGAGCATTCCCTGGGTGCCAGGCCCTGCTCCAAGGGAGGCCCCTTATTGCCTGCCTAGGCCCATCAGCTCTGTGAGGTAGCTGTTATTCCCTGCATTTTGAAGGTGAGAAAATGGTAGCACAGAGAGGTTCAGTCACTTGCCCAGGGCGACCCAGCCTTCAGTGGAGGAGCCACATCTGGACCCAGGCAGCCTGGCTCCAGGCTCTCCACCTCCCAGTTGTCATGGTATCTCATTATCCCATTTCCATTCCACCCCCCCCCCAATATCCTGACTCCTGGGTTCCCTGCACTTCTGGATATGCAAACAAGCAGGGAGAGCCAGGGTTGATGAGGAGAGTGACTTAGAATTGTTTCCAGACCCACGATAACCATGTCAGAAAAGCACATGGCCAGCAGACGGACCCCAAACACCCATTGATATCCCAGCATCAAAGGCAAACATGTAGTTTTCAACATCAAATTAAAGCCCTCTTCTAAAAATGCCAGTTCTCACATGGGAATGGCAGGTGCTGATTTCCGTGTTGGGGCCGAGATTTCTGACCTGGACAGTTATGGTTGTGTCTTTATTGGCTCCTGCCTTCCACCCTCACCTGCCTTCCCCTGACACCCTGTGGCTCCAACAGATCCCCCCAGTCCAAAAGGGGCGACGTTCTATGGATTTGTTTTTAGGCATGCTCAGTTGTACAGATAACATTGAAGGGGTGTGTGTGTGGGAGAGAGATTCTTTTGCCAACTCCGCTGAGCCCAGAGCTGGTGGTCTGTGGAGGAGGTGGCCAAAGGGGTCCACTCACGTCCTTGCTCTGATACCATCTCACTCAGAGTAAAACCAAAGTCCTTGCAATAGGCCATGTGACTGGCCTCCCACTGCCTCTCTGACTTATCTCTTGTATGTTCGTGTCTCTCCAGACACACTGGGTATCAGGAGTGATTCCACCCCATGGCCTTTGCACAGGCTGCTCCTTAGAAATCTCCATGGCTCAAATATCACCTTCTCAATGAGGCCTCTGCTCCACACTCTCAGGTCCTGTGACTGGCCTCTGCCCTCCAGGCCTCCCAATCCCCTTCTTCCTGCTCTGCCTTTATTTTCTCCATAGCGTTTAGTACCCTTTAATGTCATATATAATTTGCTTATTCACTGTGTTCATTGTACTGTCTGTCTCTCTACTGGCTGGAATATAATTCCCTGAGGGCAGCATCTTCATCTGCTTTGTTTACTTCTGGATCCTGGAACAGTGCTAGGCACACAGTAGGTGCTTACTAAATATTTACCAGGTGAGTGGGCACCTCTGGAGTGGGGAAGGGAAGCCATAGGAAGGGGTACAAAGGGGACTCCAAATATTGGAAATCACTCTATTCCTTAAGCTGGGTGGTGGGTGCACTGGTTGTCTTTTAAATTATTTATTCATTTTGGGGACTAGCTGAAATGTGTCATAGTGAATTAAAAAAATCAAGCAGGGTCAAAAAGCAAAAAGCTGTTTATGTTTGGTTTGAATAAGTGGGATAATCCCTTCCCCACGGGACGTGGATCCTGCGTGCATCTTTTTTGTTCACTCTGTCAGGGGCGGAACATGCCGGCTCTTAGGTTTGCAGCAGGAAGGATGGGGAGGCTTTGGAGGGGCAGGAGGCAAAGGCAGGGCCAGGCTTCAGCCCTTCGGGGGGCCTGGCTTCCTAAAGTGGAAGGTGAAGGAAATGAAGGAGGCTAGAGCTGAATCTAAGTGGGTTGGGGGGAGGACAAAGTGAGGACTGAGACAGAGAATCAGCGGGGATCAAGACTGGGTCAGGCTGCCTGCGGTGGATGCCAGAGGGGCCTTGGCAGAAGAGGCTGCGCCCCCTCTGTTCACCAGAGGAGAGACAAAGAGAAATGACGTTGCCTGAGCCACCAGGAAGGGTGAGGCCTGCCTTGGAAAGGGCTGGGTTCAGGGACCTGAGGGAAGACCCTCGGCTGGAGGAGAAAGCTCAGCTCCCTGATTCCCTGTGGCACGATCAGATCCCCTGTTCTCAAAAGGAGAGACGTTTCCTGGATTTGTTTTTAGGCACGTTCTGTCGTATAGATAACACTGAGGGCGGGGTGTGTGTCAGAGTCTTCCTTGTACCAGCTCTGCCGAGCCCAGGGCCGGCGGTCTGCGGGGAAAGTGAGCTGGCTAGTGTCCAGGCCTCGTGACAGCGTCAGGGATGTCAGTCAGTGCCTCCAGGGAGCACAGTTCCTTCCAAAGAGAGCCATTGATTGGGCCAGACGGAAAACAAGTGGCTGTGACTGGGTTGAGTGAATATTCATTTGGAAATGTCAATGAGCGAGGTTAGGCCTGTGGTGACTTGCCTGTGGGATCGATTCTGGACATGAGGTTGACCAGACGTCTGCGGGGACCAGGGGACCCTGGGTAGTGCCTGGGATTGGGGCCCCAGGGAGGCAGCATCCTGTGTTTTGGTGCCTCCTTGCCCAGGGGTGGTGGATGGATGGATGAGTGGCTCTACTCATCCCCCTACCCAGTGCCCTGGGAGCCTGGGTCTGTGCCTAGATGCTGTCTGAGGGGAGATGGGCAGGTCATCGCTGTCGGCTTGGGAGGCCAGGAGCCCTGCTGGCCCATTGCCAGATGTACAGTTGCCCGAGTGCGGTCCGCCTCTCCCCCCAGCCCCAATTAGCCATCTGCGGGAGCTGCCATTGGTGTGGGGGAGGGGCTCAGGTCCGCGTCTCCGTGTAGACTGCTCAGCTAATGAGGGGGTTTGTGAAATTTTTAATTATGGCTTCCATGCCTCGCTTAATTATTTGCATATGGCTTTTACAAGTGAGAAGAGGACGGCTGCGTGCCATGCTTCTCCTCAGCCCCACATTTGACTTTAATTAAAGGCAGAACCTGAGGTCTTTCCGTTGCTAATGATCGTGGAAAATTAGCTTCCAATTCCCAGGGGTCGCCAGAGCGCAATGCCCCCTGAGGTGGAGAGGGGATGGAGGGGGAAGCGGAGTGGGAGGCACAGATGGCAGATGGCCCTGCAGGGCTGCAGCACCGAGGCCTCCCTCAGGCTCCCGCCCACCCCACCCCCCCTCCACTGCCACCTCCAGGCCCAGGCAGAAAAGGAAGTGCCACTCCCCTCTGCCGGGAAGGGCTAACCCTGGGCAGGAGGGGGAGGACAGGAAGCACTGCTGAGCTGGGGGGAGGCTGCTCCCCCAGGCTATGCATTCCTGCCGTGGGTGTATAGCAGTGCGTGTGGTGTGTGTGTGTGTGTTGGGGGGGGTAGTGTGCCACTGCCGGGTGGGAAAAGGCGGCACTGCTGGAATGGGAGGCTTCCTGCCTCCTGTGCCACTACTGCCCTGCCCCAGCCCAGTATATCTGTGCTGCTGAATGCATCCCATCCCCTTACAAAAGTGCCGGAAGCAGCTCCTGACCAGTGAGGCTGCCACAGTCCTCTCTACACCAGCTGACTGCACAGGCTTTTCCTCCCCTCTGCTGATATTGTTTTTTTTTTTTCTGTCCAGGGGTCACCAGCCATTCCCCAATTCAGGCCATGATTTTCATGGCAGGGGTGACAACTGGTGGGCCATGGGCTTAATCCAACTAGGACACCAGCGTTATTTGGTCCCAGTAGGTTTTTAAAATGTGCATTGCTTGCCAATATGAGAATCCAGATTTTTCCACTTTAAAATCCAGATTTCCAAACAGGAAGATCTGGAGCTCTGGGTCAGCCCAATTTGGAGGATCTAAATGTCTGGGTCTGCCACTGTAAAAGTGGCCTATGGTTATTATAGGAAGTAAACTGCTGTGTAGGATTCACATAGACCAAAGATTGCTCACTTCGGGTCCCATCATAAAATGCATATTTCCACCTATGTCTTCCTCTGCTTAGCAACCATGTAAGAAGTCAGGGTTCAAGTGACCCTTAAAGTGGTCAGGTGGCAAGCTAGCACAAGGTACAAGTGTGGGGCCATGTGTATGCCACTCTGCTTTGAGAGGCTCCCAATCAGCTGAGTGCTGTCTGTGTCGTTGGCCCACTGTCCCTGTCCAGCAATGAGTTGCCATGGGGCACCAAGTCCAGGGATCAGGAAGGTTTAGCAGCTTTTCTGCTGTGTCCTTGAGGCTGAGAGGTGAGAACATCTAGGATTCAGGACAGCAGAAGAGGGGCTGCAGGATCTGGGAGAGGGAAACCAGACCCCCTTGTATGTTGTTCAAAATAAGCCAAGAAATCAGAAAAGCCATTTGGAAGGAAGGAAGGACAGAGTGGAGAGACATGTCCCCGGTGGGATGAGTACTGCAACCAGGCAGCCCACCCCACCACCCCTGAGCCTTTCCACTCCACCCCCGGACAATCTCCTATCACAGCAGGCATCTTCACAAAGAGCCTTGTGATATCAGTCCCCAAGGGACCTACTTCCTGGTTGGGGAAACTGACACTCAGAGTTGTAAAATGATGATGCCCAAACCTCCCAGTGAGAAGATTTAATGTGAGCAGCAGCCACTTGGATACAGTGCTTTCCCCCCTCTACTTTAACTATATTGGAGCAAAGCCCAGGTGCTCTTGGAACACACAGGAAGGCCCCTTGCCTGGCCTGGGGTTGTCAGGGAATGATGAGAGATGACGCTGGGGGTGGGGAGTTGGCAAGCTGGATCCTCAGGGGCTTTGTGGGTCACACTGAGACATTTGAACTTGGGCCATCAGCCCAATACCCTGTGGACGATTTTGAGGCCAGGAATGAAAAAGTCAAAACCAGGGCAGAGGCAGGGAGCTGTCCATGCTTCCAGTGCTGAATCAGAGTAGCCCTGAGGATGTGGAAAAGATGGGCAGGACACACAAATTCAAGAGGCCGAGTTGTAGGCTGGATGTTGGGGGAGAGGGCAGGAAGGGTTAGGGTGAATGCAACTTTCTGGCTTTCCAATACTCTGTGTGGAAGAGGGAGTGTGGGCCGTGTCGTGGAGTAAGTAGGGGCAGAGGAGGCTCACAGTATAGACTGTGAGCTAGAAGGAGACATGGGGACAGAAACTCATGGAGGAGAGAGGCTCCTGTCTCATGCAGAGCCACACATTAGAACATTCAGGCCCCTCACAGCCTAGGTCTCATCCTGGTAGCTTCAGAGATACCCAAGTCTCCACCGAGCTACCAGGATAGGTCCAACACACTTGATTGCACTGCCGTATTCTTGGTTTTGAGCCCTTAGCTTGAAAGAGACCAGCATGTTCTGAGGATACCTCCAGGGAAAATCATGCTGGTCTGTGGGGGTCAAGAATGTGGTGGTCACCCTTGGAGACAGCTTAGATAGACCAGCCTGCTCCGACAGGGACGGCCATGTATGTGCACTGTGCAGCACACGGGACACACCTGCTGACTCCACATCATCTCAACCCCAAGGACCCAGGTGGTCCTAGTGTGCAAGTATCCCTTCCCCTCTTCCCTCTTCCCATGAGCTCTCTTTGCTCACCACACATTGCCCAAGTATCTACTCTGTGCCAGGCATTGTTGGCAGCTGGGAACACAAAGGCAAGTCCTCTGGGGCCTCCTTGTGCCAGCCATAGAGAAAGGGATTCCCTGGAAGGAAGCCAGGCTTCCTTGCCATTCTCTCCTCTTCTAGAGTCTATGGATTGCTGTCTGCAGCTTGGAAGCAGCTGCACCCTGCCAGGGGCCAGGGCTCTCTAGGTTTATTCACACACTCCTCTCTGTCCATATTATACCCCAACTTTCAATTTTGAGAAGTAAATATGCAATTTTTTCCTCCCTGTAATTTTCCCTGCTGTGGCTGTGGATGTTAGAGCAGCTGGAAAATGTGAATAGCTCAGTGCTTTCTAAAAGTAAAAGGAGGCTGTGCAGTGTCGCACATACTCTGCTGCTCTTGGCAAGATCCAGAGGCTCTGCTGGGGGTGGGGGTAGTTGCTCTCCTGGCTGTACCATCGGGGGAACTTTTAACCCAAATAATCCATGGCCCCCGCCTTCCATTAGCAATGAGATAATTGCCCAGAAGTGCTTATGTGTGTGCATGTGCGCACGTGTATGCATGTGGGTTGCGGGGATGTCACTAGGGGAGGCGAGGTGAGTATATTTGCTTACGCAGTCAAACTTTCTGTACCTTCCTCTGGAGACTTTCAGACCTTCATGTCTCAGTATCTGAAGGTCAGGACATTCTGATGTAAGCTTTTGTTTGGGAAAAGCAGTGTTTGGGCTGGGGAGAGGCGGGGTTTGAGTCAGACAGATCTGGGATGACTTTTATTTACTGTGTAACCTTGGCATGTTTAGTCTCTCTGGGTCTTAATTTCATCATCTGTAAAACAGAGTGGTAGGCAGGCAGATATGCTGCCCAGATGCCCCCTCCAGGGGGACTGGCTGACCAGCCACAGGAGGTGCAGTCAGCAGCCAGCCTCCAGATGTCAGCTCCTCCGGGACCTGCCCCAGCTACAACAAACTGCTTCATCGAGGTCACACCCTTCCCTGGGCAGCCCACAAGCAGTTACTGAATAAGGTGATCATCTAAAGGTCCAGACGTGTCCACCTGCTGCAGGACACTCTAACAGGCTATCCCCACTCCAGAGCTCCCCACCGAGCCTTTGTTGGGTCTGCTTCACTGTTTGGCTTCTCTCCTTCTGCCCAATTCTGGTTCCTCCCTTTCCCCTTCACAGGTGTTGGTCTATTCTTAATAAACATGTGGCGCCCCAGACTCCATCTCAACACTTGCTTACAGGGGACCAAATAGGGATAATGATTTCATTTCAAGAGACTGCTGTGTGAAAGGTAAATGGGATGTTTATTGACTATCCAGCATATTGCCTTGAATATTAAAAGAGCATGAAAAATATCTATTCCTTTTCCTTTCTTTCCCAACCCCCCCCACCTAAAAAATATGTGACTCCCAATCCCATTCCAGCCCTTGAGCAGGTGTTCGTAACTTGTGCTCTACAATGTTGGTTTAGATAAAGCCCAGTGAAGAAAGTGTTGCTGGAAGTCTGTGTTGGCTAAGTCTGAGGCCCTGGCTGAGGATTCTGTAGCCGGACTTGTCCCTGTGTAGTTCATTACCCATGGATCACATCAGCCCTCCTCGAGGTTCCTCACTGAAAAGAAATTGAGCATGCAAATACTCTTTTATCATAATCACCCTGTGTCCACAGGGTAATTCATAAAAGAGCTGGAAATATATTGAAATCCAATATTGTTTTACTCCAAATCAATATTAATAATTGTTTGCATTTTTAAAGTGCAATTTGCAATTGAAAAATGCACAAGGTTCAACCAGTAGTTGCTAACACATCAAATTTTCCTATTAAAGGCATAGTCTCTTAACTTTAAAATGTTTCTTATACAACAGGGATGGCACTGATCCATGAAAATGGTTATCTATTATTTACATGCCCACCATTAGAATGTGCTTCCATCGTGCATGAGCTGAAAGGCCAGGAACTTTTATTTTTAAGTTCCTGATTTTTAAAAATGAAACTTTTTCTTTTGAGATAATGATAGGTTCACATGCAGTTGTAAAAAATAATGCAGAGAAATCCCATGCACCCTTTAGGTTCTTGACTTTTAAATGAAAAGGGCAACTGTAGCTACAGTGGCATCCCCATCATTAGCCTTGTTTAGATTTATGCCTGGAAATGACTTCTATCAACAAATGGGACACAGTCCCAGCTAGGCTCAGTGCAGGGGTACAAATGCAGAGTAGTGGTTATCTCGGAAGTGAACGTCTCAGGTGGGATTCACCTCAGCTAGTGGACCTCAGGGGAGCATGGCTTTGCAGATTAGAAAGCACCTGGGAGAATGCTTTCCAGTTTGACACTTGCAGTGAGAGTTGTCTTGAAGGCATACCGCCTGGCAGGGCCTACTGAGCCATAAGGCCCAGCCATCTCTGGAGGAGCACTGCCCAGGGTGTAGAACTCTGGGACACACGTCCAGCAGCCTTCCTGAGGTGGGCGCAGGTGTGGGTGAGGGTGAGTGTCACTCTTACTAGAGGACCACCAGCTCTACCTGAGTGTGGTGGCCTCATGCAAATGAAATTCACAAGGTGCCTTTCTCTTCTCCAAGACATTTATCTCACACCAGACCTGCAAGGAACTTTAAAACTATAGTAGATATTTTGGATAGGACTGATTCCAAGGTAAGGAAAATTAAGTTCCAAGGGTTGCAAGGTTGATTGGAGAAAAGGCCGGACACAGAAGCAGTGTTCATAACATGACATTCTGCTGCTTTGTTCAGACTGCCTGCGGCCACAAACCCAGCTCCCCGGCATCATGGTTGCATTTCATGTGGTCCTTCTTGGCACAGTGTGCAAATTCATGGCACAGTGTGCAAATTCAACTGGGGAGTGAATGAAACTATCAGATAGGGAGTAATTTTGGCTCACTATCAACCTATAATCAATTTTTTAAAAGTTTGCTTTAATTGATTTTTGATCAACACATTCAAACTGTAATTTTCTTTGGGGGTTCCTTAGCATCATATTATATTTTAAAGGTTTGGAATCAGTTTTATGGCATCACAATGATTTGTTTGTTTGTGTATATATTATACATGTTAATGTATATGTATATATAATGAGATACTTTTAAAACTATATTTGTCTTCAGAAAAAAGAGGCTATATTAATCTTCAAGCCCTATTATCTGAAATCTGTCATACCAACGTGATACAAAAGTGATGTCCCGGTGGCGAGCACATCTTGGATATCTATGAGCTGTCAGACCCCCTCCAGTTCCTGGATGGAGCCTCACTTCCTTGCTGCCTCCTTGGGCTACTCTTTGGACATGATTGTAACCCAGCCCAGATCAAAGCAAACCCGCGGCCTCCTGAAACGTAAATGACCTTTTTAATATTCCAGGTCCATGGAGTGCCTCTCTCCAGCCGGCTCCAAACGCGTCCACCTATTAACTCCTGCTCAGTCAACACGCGGCAGAGTTTATTGATCGTCTTCCCTGTGCCAGGCACTGTGCTAAGTGCTGGGAATACAAAGATGAGGGGCCGTCCTGGCGCTGCTCCCGAGACTCAGAGTAGGCTGAGCCCGGCACGTGAGCGCCTCTGCAGAGTGGGGGAGGGGCGCACGCTCGCAAGATTCGTACTCTGCCGGGGTGGGGGTGGGGAGCGACTCAGTTTCCACCTGCAAAAGTACTCTTCCCCCACCCGCCTCATTGGCATAAAAGCCCTCTAAACCTAAGAAGTTCTGGGCAGAGGCGGTGTTCCAGGTGCGGTGCTACCCCAGCAGCAGTGGAGGGTCTTGTGTCCTGTGGCGCCTTGGCCAGCTTCTGCGGAGCCCATCGCTGTGTGTTTGCAGACTCAGCTCCGCCCGGATGGGCGGCTGAGCCGTGGTGTTCCTAGCGGGCCCCGGGGAACAAGGCTTTGGGGCTGTTGGAGCTTGATTTATGTCCCGGCCTTTGGCTCCACAATGGGGTGGTGGTGGTGGTGGAAAGATCCCTGCCCTGTAACCGGGGAGTAGACGGCCGGCGAGTCGCCTCCGCCTGGAATCGGGTGCAGCCGAGCCGGCCGGGGGTTCCCGGACGGGACCCTGGAGACTTCAGAACCACGGCCAGCGCTCCCCCGTCTCAGCGGGCGGGGCCGGAGCGAAACCGCGTCTGCAGGACCCGCCTGGAGTCTGAGCCCTTGCGGCCATTCGTCATCCTGGCAGAGCGGAGCGCTGCAACTTTATGCCTCGGCGTGTAAACTGGAGGGACTGGCCCTAGAGTTTGCCGCTGTCGCCGCTGCTGCTGTTAAAGCTGTTTTAATTAGCTGCAGGATTTTAATGAGCAGAAATTAAGAAGAACTCCATCTCAGAAGTAAGCAGGAGCCACACACACGTTAAGAACTAGTCTGACAAAACAGATGGAGGTGGTGCTCTCGGGGAACTGGGCTGTGTGCTCTGTTGAAGCGAGAAGCAAATTGGCTCCCCAGGTCAGGAGGCTTTGGAGGGAAGGCAGAGGTCAGCCGCCAGCTCTCCGCTGCGGCTTGGGGAGAGCTGGGGGCGCGGCCCCCTCCACGCTACGGCAGAACGCACGGTGCCGGATTCAAGGTGACGGCAGAGCTGGGCTCCTTCCTCCTCAAGTTGCCATAGCAGCCTCTCTCCGGTGAACAGCTTCTCCTGGAGCCTCAGCCGAGAGGGACGTCATTGTTCGCTTCTGCCCGAGCGAGGAGGGGACCTACTGGGCAGATAACTTTCCCGGGCCCCGGATCCGAAGACCAGTGGAGACTCCCATGGGCACAGGGCTGGATGCCTCCTGCTGCCTAGAATGGGGTGCAAGGGTGGGTCCCCACAGCCAGAGGGGGTCCTCTGGGTGATCCGGAGAGCATTCGGGCCTCCCAGCAGCCGCAGCCACGCGTGTCCTTGGAGCCATCCGTCCATCCGTCTGCTCGCCCATCGCCACCAGAGGTGCGTGTGTTTTGGCTCAATTCCCAAGTCCTTGCTTGTGCCCTGAAGAGAATTTTAAATCAAATAAATAAGGAAATGGGATGAATCCTTGGCCCTGCCCTGTATATCCCAGAGGGGGTTTACAAGATTAATTGGAACCTTTCTCTGTCTCTCTTTCTTTCTTAAAGTAAAAAATTGGTGACGCCATTCAGACCCCAGGGAGAGAAGCCGCTGGGGGGAGTAGGAGCTGTGAGGAGGGCAGGACCTTCTGGAAACTCAATAGGCTATTTATTTTTCTTGCTTGAATCCTCCCCACTCTCTGCCCCGGAATTTGAATTTTCTTATTGTCTGTCAGTGTCAGAAGGGACTCAGGGACGGGAGGGCTTCCCACTGGTCTTTGGAGCTGAGTGCAATGCAGTGTGTGGTGGGGAGGGGCTGTCCCAGTTGGGAAGCGGAGGCCCGTGGATGTGTTCACTGGGCCCCTGGGCAGCCAGGTCCTGGCCTGTGACAGCTCCAAGGAGAGGGAGACAAACAGCCTTTGGACCAGCATCTGCCCTGTTGCCTTGAAAATAATGTGTGATTTTGAAGAAAAGGGCCATCATGGGGACAATAGGGGATCAAATGTGCATACTCCCTGGAGTGCCTGGTAGCCTATGGATGACCTTCCTCTCCCACCCTTGAGGGAAGGAGGTTCCTGCACACCCTATGAAGTGGAAGACCCAGCCACACTGCAAACTGGCTGTCCAGGAGGGAGGGGAATCACCCTTGTGATGCCCATTTACACAGTGGGGTTCTGGATGGTCAGGTGGGCTCTGTCTCCAGTAAAGGCATATGCTGTGATGGATCCCAGAGGAAAAGGCTGGTTCTTCAGGCTGAGCAGGGGAGGCCAGGTGCACTTCTAGAACCAGCTTACCTGGGCATGGGAGAGGATCCTTGCCTTCTCTTGGGGGCCAAAAAAGTGTATGTGGGGGTCTCTGAAATGGAAGCGACAGCTGTTGGCATCAGGCAGGGAGGGCCGATGCAGGCGAAGGCACAGGCCCTGGGGCGTGTTCTCTTTCCAACAAGTTGGGGGCCAGGGAGGTGGTCCTCGTCCTGGCTGCCAGGCCCGTGGGCGGCTGGAGCCTGGCTCCGTGCATCTGATGCGGTGCGTTTGCTTTGGGCAGATTCAGACACAAATGGGGATGGGCCACAGCTGCAGGACCAGTTTATTCTTTAACAGAGGGGGTCTCTGTATTGGTTCAGATGGCAACAAGTGTGACAAATTGGGGAGAAGAGGGGACCGACCAGCTCACCTGGAGTCACTTCTGCAGCACCGGCTTCTGTACAAACCATGCGATTCTCACAGATGCTTCTGAGTGTCCTCTGTTCATCACTTGGAGCCTCTGGGCCTAGATTTGGGGGCCCTGACCTTTGTCATTTTACCAGGCAGCTCTCCACGCTAGCTGTAAAACTGTCTTCTTTCCTCTCCTCCTTCCACTGTCCCTTGCTTCTTCCTGACTCAAGAAATGCCTTTGCATTGGAGGCCACCCTCTATGGCACCGGCCTGGCTTCCAGCTGGCCTTGGGGTGATGACGTGGCTGCATAGATGGGCCAGCACCATGGCCAACATCATTAGGGCCTCTTGAAGGTTTCTTTACTGCTAGCCCTTGCAGGTGTGTGTGCACATGCTTGTGCAAGTGGACCTGCCCAGCTTCAGGTACAGGGTGCACCCGTGAATGGCTGCGGAGAGGCCTTGGACTCCTGCCCCTGCTTCCCATCTCACAGTCTCGTCCTGGCTGCATCGTTCTTCTACCTCCTTTCCATGACTGTCTGGGACTCCCAAGGGGTTAGGCCAAGTGCTTGTGGGTGGACAGAGAGAGAGTGGAGAGAACAGCCCTGCCTGCCCATCACTGCACTCCCCGGGACCCCAGGGCTGGCACCTGTAGGCCCTGCTGGGGCTCCACAGACAGCACCTGTCATCAGTGAAGGAGGTGTTTGGGAAACCAAGTCACCAGCTTTCCAACCCCCCCCGCCCCGAAACTCTGAGCCATGTCCACACACCACTCCAAGCCCAGCTCACACTCCCTCACGCTCCCGGGAGCTGGGCAGGGAAACCAAATGCTTGGCTCAGCCCCGAGGGCCCGAGGGCCCAGCTTTTAAGCAGTCCCCATGCATGGAGGCCTGGGGCAGGTTAATTAAAGTTAACTGAGTGAAAAAATAATTATGGAGACTGCAGAGGGGAGAAACCCAAACCTGCCATTTAACACTCCTCAGCCCCTGAGCTGTTCTGAGAAACAACCTAGTCCTGGATTTTTTTTCTGGCTGGGGGTCGGGGGTGGGGCATTCTCCTTTCACCATTTCTGGCTGTCTTGCCCTGAAGGCTGGACGCGGAGGGACAAGAGCTGGGGTTTCTTCCCTCAGTGCCCACTGCCAGGGCACAGGGCCCCCTGGCCAAGCCTCTGTGCTTGAAGCACCCCAGGCAGGAAAAAGCCCTCATGCAGACCAGAGGCCGGGACCAGCCGCCTCACTGTGGTCTTAGAGCCTGGTGCCTCCAGCCTTGGCATCCCTCGGGCACTGCCCTGTGCCCGGGTGGAGGGAGCCCCCTGCTGGGATCCTGGGGCGGAAGAAGGCGTGGAGTCCCTGGACCTGGGCCAGGAGGGCCAGATGAAGGCTGGAGGACTCAGTGACCTTCTCTCAAAGGGGGGTGGGGCTCACACACCTGTGGCCTGTCCAGCCTAGACCTCCTGTGCACACTCCTCTTCAGCCTTCATCCCTATCTCCCCACGTCCCACTCATTGGCAGGATCTTGCTTCCTTCCTTTGGGCAAGCAGCCTTGAGGTGCCCCCATCTTGACCCACCACCTGGCCCAATGGGGGAGTCACTGGTTGGGGTTTGGACTTTCATCCTCTGCCCTTTAGAAGGAAGCAGGGTGTCAAGTCACGTGGGCACCTCCTGGGTGTGCAATGGCCAGAGAAGCAGGTGTGAACAGCCAAGCACTGGGGATGTTTGTGCTCAGCCCTGAGCCCCTGAGCCCCCAAGCCTGGGACTTGTCAGACACAGGCCCGGCTGCCCCGCCTTAACCCCAGGCCTGCAGGCCCAGAGTGGGGGAAGCACTGGCACCTCGACCAGGGGTGCATCAGCTCCTGCCGGTCAGGCTCCAGCGGGGCCTCGATCCCACCAGCACGGCTGTCGGCCACAAGCATCTCAAAGCTTCTTTCTCCACAAGTGTCTCAGCAGCCTATAGAGAGGGGGTGGGTCTGGGGGCTTTGTCCAGCGGACCAGTAGTGAGGGACAAGAACCAGAGTCCTGCCTGCATCCTAGGTCCCCCACAGAGGGAGCACCTCTGCTAGTTTGGGGGATCAGAGAGCCTGAACAAGTTGGGGGGGGTGGCCACTGGTCCCCCAGACAGGGGCTGGCCAGTATCTCTTAATGTGTTTTTTCTGGGGCAGACACAGGAGAACACTGGCAGGAAGCTCTCACTTCCTTCCACCCCCTTTTGGGCTTCAGAAGGTGGCATGGGACCCCCAAGTGAGCCTTGGAGGATGGAGAGGTGCAGCGATGGTGCCTAGGGCACATGCAGTGGCCGGGCCTCAGCCTGCCCTAGGGGCGTCCTGCCTGTCCCTCGGTGATGGATGGCCCTTCTCTTCCACCCTGTAGACCGTGCCTGATGGATGCCTGGTGCGGACGATGACGGAAGAGGTGAGCCTGGAGCGAGCCCCGGATGGCCCCACGACCCGGAACGATGCGGCTGGCCTGCATGTTCTCCTCCATCCTGCTCTTCGGAGCCGCAGGCCTCCTCCTCTTTATCGGCCTGCAGGACCCCTCGGAGCTCGCCCCCCAGCACGTGCCAGGTGAGCCCTCGCGCTCCGTCCTGCCACACGCTGGCCCCTGTCTTCCTACCCAGGGGGCAGAACACATGCTCAGCTCCTGGCTGCCCCGGGGTCCTGGGCCTGAGTGCAGACCCTCTGCCCAGAGCATGAGTCTGTGTGAGACCCTCGGCAGGTGGGGGAGGGGGCTGGGCCCCTCCTGGAGGGCCTCCACCTCCATGGGGAGCACAGCTGCGTTCTGATGTTGGACCACCAGCCTCGGGGCTGTGGCCTCTGACCTCTGGCCTCCGGCTGGTGCATAGCCACAGGGCAGCCCCTCTGGGGAAGCCCTTTGATGGTGATCCTGACCCCATGTTCAGCCTGATGTTGCCCTTTGGTGAAACTCAAATTTCAGGGGGATTCTGCCACCTCTCCAGGCCTGTTCCACAATGTCTAGGACATCAGAGGGTAAACAATTTCTCCCTCCCAAGTGTGACTCGGTTTCCCTGCCCAATCCTGGGGACCCCTCAAGTCCAGCCCCTCCAGGCTGGCCAGAGGTTTGGGGGTGCCTCCTGGCTCTGTGAGGCTGAGAGCCACTCCTGTTGGTCCCCTACCTGCTTACCTCCCATTCCACCTGTCCCTGCTAACCCACCTGAAGGCAGCACCCTTACTGAGACATAGAAGCTGCAGTCTGCTGGGGACCGTGGGAACTGCTGGGGGATGGGGCCAGTGTGGTGAGAGCAGGAAGGGCAGATGAAATGTGGGGAGGGGGGCTTGGGTAAGGTTCCTACCCTGAAGCACTCTGGTGACACTCTGGGTCCCAGCCCCTGGTCCCCTAAAAACATGGCAAGGTGGGGACCAAGGATCAGTCTGCCTTGGGGAAGACAGGGTCTCTTGACAGTGGTCCTGTGAGCCTTGATGGAGGAGGGGCCCAAGACCCCCCACTCCCAGCCCACATGCTCCAGGACATGGTACACTCGTGTACCACCAGAGATACTCTTCTCCCCAGGGATGCACAGGTACACACTTGCAGGTGCTGTGACTGGGGACACCTAGGAAAGGGCAATGGAGGCCAGAGGTTTTGGCAGAGGGATGCCTGAGCCACCTGTGCCTGCAGCCCGCAGCACAGGAGGGTGGCACTGCCCAGGGTCACCTGGCCCCCAAGGAGGGAGGAAAGGGGTCCTGGAACCCACGGCCTCCCCCAGCCCCTCCTCCGCTCTCACTGGCCAACATGCTGTGCCTCCTTCTCTGCCCCCTATTGTCTCGTTCTACAAACGGGTGCTCGCCCACAATCGTGGCCCTAAGCACGGCCGAGGGGCTGAGGCACCAGGAGGGGAGGGCAGGAGCCTGGCAGCTGCTACTGGAGGCCCAGCCTGGGGGAGGCTAAGGACAGTCAGTCAGAAGCCACCAAGGCCATCGGCCCCCAGGGAACAGTGTGTGAGTCATCAGAGCTGACTCATGCCTGGGCCAATCCCTGCAGGTGACGGCTGTCCATGGTGGGGTTTCTGCAGAAGCCAGGGCGCTTGACCCAGCTGGCTCCTCTGTGAGGACTTGGCAGCCACAGGTGGCCCTAGGGTCACTGGCCACTATGTGCTAGCAGAGCCTGCCCTGCCCATCTGCGAAGCCCCCGGGGGGTGGGGCAGTGCTGCAAGTTGGTCCTCCGCACTGTGTTTTTTGTGCTTGAAGCAAATTCCAGAAAAGTGTTGCTCAGACACTGGTTGGGATGAATGGCACGTGCGTCTCCTCTGCGCATGCTGGAGGCTGAGGGTAGGCGCGTGTGGAGGGGGTGGGGGCGCACCTGGGGGCAGAGGGTCCGCACGTGCCTGGTGTCAGGGGGTCTGTGAGCCACGCCTGGGAGAAAGGGCCTGAGCGTGTCTGTGGGGTCCGCCAGGGATGGGGGAGCGTGCACCCGTCCGTTTTACGCCAGGGACTGGTGGTGTATTCCTTGGTGGGGGAGGGGTTTGCTGGCCGTTGCACATGCCCTGACATGCCGCAGCCAGCTGGCAAGGCAGAGCAGGGGTAGACCCTGCCCCTGCACGTGCATGTGGAGCTGCTGGATTGTGGGCTGTGGGCGTGGCATGGGAGCCCACGGGTGAGTGGGGCTTCTGGCAGGGTGGCGTTGGCATGCTTGGAGACGCGAGCTGGAGTCTCAGGCTGGGCCGGGCGACAAGGGCGGCACAAAGCTGAGATGAGCACCCCCTGCAGCAGAACCAGGTGCGGAGCACGCTGGGGCCTCGGGCTGGGTGCACATGCCAGGTGATGGGCAGACCTTGACCTTGTAGGTAAATCTCGCTAAACCACAGTCATAAAACTTTAAGTAATGCTTCTGTTACTTTCCCTGAGCAAAGTACTCCTGACACAGGCTGTTTGTGTTGATTTGTTACTATTCATTTATTCTTTCCCTGTACTTCTCACAGCAGCCTAATTGTGATTCGGTACCGAGAAAGCAATATCAAAGTAATTTTCCACAACATTAGTTACAATTTTCTTCTGATCTTTCAAGTGAAACAATCCCATCCTGTTGGCTTCTCTGAGCATATAAACCTTGCTTACATTTACCTGTTGGAGACCGGTGCTTACAAAGTGTTTGTGTCCACTTGCACGGCTGGGTGGCCCCAGGAGTCTCTGACAAGCCTTCTCCCTGTGGATTTCTGCCCGTGGGAGGTCCGGACACGGGAGGCTGCCCTGCCATCCAGATCCGGCAAGGCCTCTCGGCTCGTCTGCAGAAGGAATTCCACCGCGGCAGCTCTGGCTTTCACAGCAAAAACTTTCCCGACAACAGAGTTCTCTGGGATGTACTATTTGTGGCTCTGATGCAGGCGGGAGGGGAGGGTGGGCAGGTGAAGATCCAGGAACAAGGGCTTGAAAAAGTGGGTGGGAGATTTTGGTTGCTTGGGATCGCTTGGGGTCTGGGCATCTTCCTGGTTTCTCCCAAGCAGCTCCCGGGTCTAAATGGGAAGTAGCAGGCATTTGATGGACTTCTGTGGGGTTGCCACCTTTTGTGACTCAAGCCATATTCCAAAAATTGGTTGCTATATTATAAATTAAACCTTTTAAGATGTGAATAGCTGCCTCGTCACCTCCGTGCATTCTAAGATTAGATTTTCTTGCATAGCAAAGGATTCACCTCTCCAGTTGCAATTGCTTTCCAGTCTCCAGGATCATCAGGGCCTGAAACCAGGGCTTCTGCCCTCAGGAAGCTCAGCCCTTGACCGAGGAGACCACACTGGCCCTTTTCCCAAGCGGAAGACGTGGAGACCAGACTAGTACCAGGAACAGCAAATCCCGATGTGCTGGCTCTGAGAAGAGCTGAAGGCAGACCTGTGTGGCTGGGCAGATTGAATTTTTATGAACTGGCTTTCTTTATGAACTTTTTATTTTAGAGTCCCAAACACACACAAAGGCAGATTGAAATAGTCCAAGGAACCTCCATGTACCCATCACTCATGTGCCCATCACCCAGCACCCCCTAACATGTCAGGCTGCCTCATTCACAACCCATCTGCTTCCCTCCCTCTGTATGATTTTGAAATATATACCAGATCAATTCAGCCATAAATATCCCCCCATATATATGTATACACACACATATATATATGTTTAAGAGATGAGAACGCTTTTTTAAAGAAAAAAAAAAACATAAGCACACTACCACTATCAAACCTGAAATATCAACAATTCCTTGATATTCTCAGATAGCCAGTCAGTGTTCAAATTTCCAATTGTCTCATAAATATTAAAAACACTCCCCCCCAAACACCCAGTTTGTTTTATCCAGTATCCAGATAAGGTCTACACCCCACTGTTGGCTGGCGAGCCTCCTTTTTAATCTTTAGGCTCCCTCTCCATCTTTTTTTTCCTCTTGTTGTTTATTTGAAGAAACCAGGTCATGGGCTCTGTAGTGTCCCCCAGTTGGGATTTTGCTGAGTGGGTCCCTTTGCTGTAGTTTAACATTGTCTTCTGTTCTCTGTATTCCTTATAAATTACTTAAATCTAGTTGCTTGATCAGATATAGGTTGGATGGGGGGCGGGAGGGGGACACTAGAGTTTCCCACGTGTGTGTTGTGTTCTTGCATCGGGAGGGTCACGTTTTCCGCTCTCTTTTGTGATGTCAGCCACAATGACCGTGCCTAGGTCCACACATTCATTAGGGGTTACACAAAATTGATGTTCTCATTTTATCATCCCTTCTTTATTTTTAAAGTGGAACAGATTCTGTTTTAATGGGGCACAGCAAGTTATGGTTAGTGATCCATGAAGCCATACTGATTGATAGATTGATTGGTTTATTCATTAAAATATAAAAACAACCTTATGATACAGATTCTGTTGCCAGCACACTATATAGTTGGGGTTTTTTTCTTTTAAGTTTGGCTTTCACAGAGTGAGCTTTCTTAGGTGGGGCCACCCCCTTGAAGATGAAGCAGCTCATAGCTCTTTCTGGAGTCATAGATCTATGGATGGTGGCGGTGAGGACCTGGCTGGCGCTGGGGTGCTGAGAGGGGAGGCAGCTACAGTGGACCCCATAGAGCAGACAAAGAGACTGGCAATGTTTTGTGGTCTGTGTGCTGCATTCCTGTGGGGTGTGGGGGCACTCAGAGATAATGATAACAATAGCAAATGCATACTGAGCATTTCAAGCACCAGGTCCTGTGCTAAGCCTTTCACATGTTTTAATGCATATGATTCCTATCATCATCACCATCGTGCAGGCTGCTTGTTGACCCTGGCCCCATACTGCCTTCCCAACAATTGTGACCCTGGGTCCCAGTGGTTGGGGCCCAGAGCAGAGCTGGGGCAGAGAGGACAGCACAGATAAAGGTTTGGAGGCATGAGAGGGTGGCGCGTGGACTTCTCCAGGTGGTTTGGAGATGGTGTGTGACCCATGGATCTAGGAGCGAGTCTTCGCCCAGGCAAGGGTGAGCTGTGGCTCAGTAGAAAGTGCTCTCTAGTGGCTACAGTTTGCAGAACTCTGGGCAGGAAGCAAAGGAGGAGCTGTGGCAAGCTCAAGGAGATCAGCTGGGAGGGTGTTGAGGGATCCAAGAAGAAACGATGAGGTCTAGGGCAGAGATTGGTGGATTCCAGGACCTCAAGGGCTTGAGGGCAGAGTCGGTGAGTTGGGTGGATGAGGCTATAGGAGGGCGAGATGTGGTATCAGGATGATGAAGGTTTCTGGGGGAGGGGCAGGCGACCATGTGTTCTGTTTAGGTTTAAGGCATCTGAGACGCCTGCCAAGGTGGGTGGCATTGCCCTATAACTCCTCCCCCTGGGGAACCTAGCCACCCACACCCCAGGACCAGGTGAGAGAAGCAGGCAGCCTCCAGCCTGCTCCAACCTCTCCACTCACTCCTTCCTCCCATATACCCAGGGCCTGGGGCCGTCAGCACCTGCAGAGCCGTGCCCTGCGAGAGGGGTTGGCATCTCTGTGCCCAGAAGAGTTGCCCACACCTCCTATCAGGCCACATGTCACGGTCATGGATCCGGTTTCTGCCTACAGCTGCTTCCCTGGCCCTGGGCTGGAGCTACCCTGCCTGGGTCCCTGGGCTCGCCAGCAGGGGTGCGGGTGGGGGACCTGGGTGTGCCCATCTGTGTGGAGACTGTGGGAGCCCAGCCTGCTCAGCTCTCCTGGGGTGGGTAGGGGTGTAGGGGAAGAGCCAGAGCACAAGGGGGTGGCTGGGCATCTGCTCTCAGGAGCTCATAGCCTGTGGGGTCAGTGCAGGAGGCTGCCCAGGCTCTTCCTGGGAAGGCTGTAATCTGGGGGAGCAGTGGAGGGGAGCTTCAGCCCTACCTCGGGGAACTTGGGGAGAGGAAGACAAAACTCATACAGGAGACACTCAGAGAACAAAGCAAGCTGTGACTCCTGGTTCAAGAGCTGGTGTTGAGAAAGGAGCCCCCAGTGAAGGCTGGAGGAGTCAGGAGGGCTTCCTGGAGTAGGGAGCTGTGGCTGCTTGGAGGTGCCCAGGAGGTGAGCTGAAGTGCTAACCTCCTGCATTAGCTGTGCCATGGTCTTGGCAGAGATGCAGTTGGAGCCTGGGCTCTTTTCCAGAGTGCTGCCAAGCACCCCGTATCTCTCAGCTAGGAATTGCCAGAGCCAGGATTCAAACCCAAGTGGGTCTGAGTCCCAAACTCTGGCTTTGTTCCCCTGGAGGCAGACCCGTGGTCGGCCAAGCAAGGCCATGTTGACTGGAGAACCTGTGGCCCTCACCCTCTCACCCACAGTTCCCAGCCCAGGGACACATAGCCCTGCCTGCGTCATGCTGACAGCCACATGCGATGTCAGAAGGCTTGTCTTGTCCCCAACCGTCCAGTGTGTCCCCATCAACTCCCTGACCACATGACCAGGCCAAGAGCCCTGGGAGCGGCCACCCCTTGTCTGCCCTCTCTGGGCAGGGGCAGCCGGCTGGACTTCTCGGCAAACGAGGCCTGCCCTCCTTGAGCCAAGGTGCCTTAAGTCCACACTCCTCCTCGGGCCAGGGACGCCAGCCCCTCGTTTCCACGGCGACATTTACTTTCCTTGGGCCGGTGGATTTTATTGGAATCCTCTTGAGTCTGTTTCCTGAAACCATCTTCTAACAGCATTGCGGAGCATCGTATATATTTCCTACAAACCCTGCGAGGCTGACACATCCTTGTTGTGACTGTGAATATCAGAAGTGACATGTAATTGCAGTGATCTATCCTGTTAAGTAGCTGGCAATATATCATTGCACAATCAGCAGGGCTGGGACTCTCAGAGCCCAATGTTTCTAAACAATGCACCTGCAGCGTCTTCCAACGCTCTTACCGAACACCACCAGAGGCTCACAGGGGCCTCCATGCCTCTCCTTTCTGGGGCCACAGCAAAGGGAATTTGACTCAGGGAAAAACCGCCCACCGGATTTTCAGATCTCCTCGGGTGCTCTCTCCTCGTCAGATAATGTACCAGTTTCTCAAAGTCAGAGCTGTGGGTGGAGATGCTTTCAAAAAGATTCCTTCTAAATATGGGCCTTGAGCTTCCTACTCCCACCCGCCTTTCCTTGTAAATTCCAGGGCTTCTTTCCAGGAGGGAGCATGGTGGCGGGGCCTGCTGCATGGCACAGCGCCAGGGGCACCGCTTCCTGGGTCCTATGCTGATTTCCAGGCAGTGTTTATTTAGACATGCCCCCTGCAGAGCATGGAATCCTCAAATGGCAGAAGACGCCACCCTCAAGGCTAGGCACCCTGAGCTCAGTGGGTGAGGTGGGCCCTGGGGCCACTGGCTTTGGAGCCTTCACGGGATCCTGCTGTGGACGGAGTGGGTCGTAATGGAGTTTCTTGTGGCGCTCCCTGGGGGGTCATGGCCTGGGGGTGCCCATAGTGGGCCCCATCTCGACAGTGGCTCATCCTCTGTCTCCTGAGCCTGGGCCACTTCACATGGCCGTGCCAGCTTGCAGCTGCCTGACACCTGCTTCTCTGATGTGGCCCTAATTTCCTGGGTGCCTCCACGCTCCTGTGGAGAAAACATTTCACCCCTTCCTGCAAAAGATGCCCTGGAGGTCTCTAGCCGGAGCCTCACTTTCCTTTGGTGCATTAAGATATGCTAAATGAAAAATAATGAGCATGTAGGAGCTAATAACAGGAATCACCTAATTAAATTAGGAAACAGACATCATATTGCTGTAATCCAAAAATTGATATTAATAGAAAATGGTCCCAGAATTGTTATGCTAAAGGTTCCTTGGGGTGGGGAAATTAAAAAGGAGAGCAGAACGGAAAATTGGGACGATCGGATCCAATAAGAGCAAGACATGTTGTAAAGGAACTGAACTAAAATGCAGCATCATTGTGTAGATCTATTGAAGCAATGGACGTGAATGGCTTTGAAAACCCCAGAGCTTCTCACACGTGTATGATGATCATTTTTAAAATGAGACGATGTAATTAAGCATCAATGTGCATGAAACAGAGTAATAGTTGCCGGTTACTGGCTGCTAAACACTGCCCTAAGTGCTTTCATTTCATCGTCCATCCTGCCTAAGAGGCAGGCACTACTGTCCTCCCTTATAGACTCGGAGAGATTGTCAGTTTCCCAAAGTCCTGCAGCCAGAGAGCCTGAGCTAGGATTCAAACCCAGAACTCTCTGGTTCCAAAGCCTGTTTTCCCTCTGCCTTCCTGGCCTGTTGCTACTAGTCAATGTCACAGTCTGTACTTCTTTCTTACCGACACCCAGCAGATTCCAGCTGCAGCCGGACCTCCCGAAACGAGCCCCCACCCCCAGTCTCCTCAGCTGTTTCAGGTGATAAAGCCCACGACAAAGACACCCTCTGAAATTACAGCCTGGCTGGAAAACTGGGTCTCCCATTGTGCGCCATGCCGGGGCAGGGCCCAGATGGGGTCGGTAGCTCCCAATGCGTGCCCTGTCCCCAGGAAGCCCCAGTTTCGGGCTGTGTCTCCATAGCAGCCGATTGTTTCCCCGAGCAGGCCCCCCAGTGCCGGTGAATCAGGCTCTGTTCACCTGCGACGTGAGTCATGGCTTGGAAGGCCCAGAGCCCGCTTCAGGGGTGGGGTGACCTCCTTCCCGCTCCACAGCGCCCAGAATGAATCGGAGGAGGGCGAGGGGTGGGGGAGGGGGAGGCAGCCAAGATCTGCATCTCAGCTGCCCCAGAATTACACCTGGTCTGGAACGCTGGGCTCCAGCCTGGGTGCCGAGGAGGGATACCACACGGGCCTGCTCGGCCTCCCCTCGCTGCACCCCACGCCTCCCCCACCTCTGACCCCGTTCGCTGAGCAGGCATCTTCAGTGCGGGTCACCTGAAATCAGAGCCCAGGGAAGGGGGGAGGCAGGGCAAGTCCCCAGGGCTGCCTCTTCTGCCTGGCCTGCCCTCTTCCCCCGGGGGAGTCTCAGGGGTGCAAAGGGGGTCGGCATCAGGGCACACAGTGCATCGGAACCCAGCACCCACTGCCAGCATGGGGAGGAGTCCAGTGGGGTCCGGGCGTGGCACAGGCTCCGGAACAGAGCTGTTTCCGTGATTGTCATCATTCTCCAGGGCCACTCGGTGGCTCTTGGTATTTTAAAGCCACCGTAAAGGTCATGGTGGTAGTTATGACAACAGAAGGGCTGATTCTTGAGGCCAATGCACATCCGAGGTGGCGTGTGCTTGTCAGCGACTCGGTGGGCGGGCCTCGGGGACAGGGACGGGTTGGGGAGGGTGGAGGGGCTCTCAGCTGAGCCCCTCTGCCTTTCCCGGTGGCTGTGCAGTGACGGCAGCCCCACTAATGTGGCTTTTTTAAGGGCAGTGCGCCTCCTCTTCTCCTCCTTCTCACAATATTTACAGAAAGTTGGGAGCCGCCAGGCAGATGCCATTTAAGCCAGAAGCTCCTCGTTGTCTGCTGATGTTTTCGTTATAAAGCTTATTTCCCAGAATTTGTGGCTCTGCAGTTTTAACTTGCATGAGGATGGAACTGCGTGGACGAGCTCTTTCATTGTAAAATTTTATTTACATGGGGGAATAAAAGTTGAGTCAGCTGCCCCTACAGCTGCTGCTCGGGAACCCTGGTAGAAGCTTCTGGCTCCTGCTGGAGAGGTTGGAGCCACCCTGGGAGCTTTTTCCCGGTTTTCGCAGTCTGGGGTGCAACCAGGAAGCTGAGGGCTGCCTCCCACCTTGCCCTGAGGTGGTCAGGGCATTTTCCGGCTGTCCTCGGAGGGCCTAAGGCCATTCACGGAGAGGGCTGGCCCTGTCCAAACACCACCCCCAAACCTCGCTTGGCTGTCCTCAAAGCAGGCCTTGGGGGTTCTAGCCCCTGGTCAGTGGGTCTCAGCCCGGGTTGGACAGAGCTGGTGATCTTCGAAGGCCTGAAGGCCCATGTGTCCAAATGGTGTTCGACCTGGGGGCCCGCCCCTGGCCTGCATCAGCTCCTGGAAGGAGTCCCAGGACTCACACACCCACCTCCCCAAAAGGCTACAGCCACCTGTGGGGCATTTAAGCTTTGCCTTCAGAGCCTGCGCTCGCCAGGGCAGGAGGGAGATGGGAGAGAGGAAAAGCTAAGGGGAGATGACAGCCCAAATTTTGTGGGGTCTCCAGGGTTCACCAGAAACTGTATCAGAGGGAAGCAGCCGAGAAGGAAGAGACTATGGGGCATAGGGGTCGGGGGACGGAAAGCGGGCATGTGGCCCCGTCTGCAGGGGCCACAGCCACTCGGCTCCAGTGGAGAGTTCTGAGCAGGAAGCAGGCCCAGGGTGGCCAATATCCCCCCCCCGCCCCCTTTTTTTTCCCCAAGAGAAGTTACAAATATGTATATTTCTGTGAATTCCCTTGATTTTCAATTGGCAGATCAAAGCTGAGAAGGTGTTCTTTAGAGTTGGACAGTAGGTCATGCTTGCCATCTCCTGGGCTTGGATTGGACAGAGTGGATGGAGAGGGTCTGGCCAGTATCCTGCACCTTGCCCAGGCTGAGACCTGCCTGCCTAGGGGAGGCCTGGCCCCCCCAGCCCTCAGTGACTTCACACCTGCCCTCCCTGTGGCCCCTGGGAGCAGGGAGGTGGTGGGTCTTCTGGGTGGGGCGGGAAGTCCTGTAACTCTTTCCAGCCACGGCAGGACGACCATCAAGCCAGGCCCCAAGTTGTCGTGAGGGGCCTCCCAGAGTCATAGGTACCTCTGTAGGTTCTAAGGGCGTGGAGCCCTGCCAGGTACCTGCTCACTGTACATGAGACTTGGGGGCCCAGAAGGGGGCTGGTCAGCATAGGGGTGGAGCAGACACAGGTCAGGAGGTGGGGTTCTGGGGAGAGCTCATAATCAAAACCTTCCTTCATTGGCGCACAGTAACTCATCTGCAAATATTTGCACCCACCAGCAAGCTTCTGTTGCTGTGAATAAATGAAGAATCATGTCTGACAAACCTGCCTGCCATCACTGGGTTGGGGTGGGGGTGGTGTGGGTGTCCTGTGGGATGGGCTTGGGTTTTTGTTTTTGTTTTTTGAGGTACCAGGGCCCAGGATTGAATCTGGGACTGCGTATGTGAGAAGCCGGTGACCAACCACTGAGCCACATCGGCTTCCCTGAGTTTTTTTTTTTGTTGTTGTTGTTTTTGTTTGTTTGTTTTTGTTTTTTCAGGAGGCACCGGAAACCAAACCCGGGACCTCCCATGTGGGAGGCGGGAGCTCAACCGCTTGAGCCACAACTGCTCTCGGGCTTGGGTTTCAATGGTGAAGGATTTCTGACCTGGCCACTTGTTTCCCACAGTGATGGAGCGTGGCAGGGACGGCTGTACTGGCTTCCTTGCTTTCCACCTGGGACCCTCTCTGTGACAGTTACACTTGTGAGGGGTTTCCCGGGAGAGGGGCCAGGGCTGTGAGTGGGTCCGAGAAGGTCCTGGATAGCATGCAAGGAGGTGGCACCTGGTGGTGTGCCGTTAGCAGAGGTGATGGCCATGAGGACTGAGCCCACCCTGTACTGGCCACCGGGCTTTGCATGCTTTACAAATGTTCTCTCACTGAATCTCACAATACCCATCTCTGTTTTTAAAGATGGGGAAACTGAGGCACAGGGGGGAGAAGTTACTTGCTCAAGGTCACACAGCCAGGGAAGGGACAGTGTCTGAACAGAACCCAGGTCTTCTGTCCCCAAAGACACAAGGTCTTGTTGGTGACTCCGGCAACCTCTCAGAGCACCGTGACTGAGGGTGGCCCTGGGGCCGTGCGCAGTACTGGCGCACACAAGTTTGGGGTTTTTCATTCCTGTGTATTGCAGACACGTTCTGGTCCCTGCACACACACGTGTGTGCCGGCGAAGGGACGTGGGCCTCTGTGATTGTGTGTGCATGTCTGACTCCCATCCATGTCATGAATATGCAAGTATCTGCTCACCTTGGTACTAGTGCACGACTGTGAGGTGTGTGCGTGCCTTGGACTCACAGCTCATGTGGGAAACACTTCACACACGAAGCTTGGGGCTGGGTGCATGCTGATATTTTCACCTGCAAGGAGCAGGCCTAGGACACACACAGTTCATGGCCCAGGCAGGGCCTGGTGCCTTCGGCATCGAAGGATAGGTTGTCTGTTGGTTGTCAGCCACGCAAGCGAAGGAGGAATTGCCATTCCAGCAGGAACTCATCAAAACCAGTTATTATAACCCCAGCCCGCGACCTGAGCAGACCAAATAATGAAATTACATTCATAATATTTCAGGTTGAGTGATCAGTGCTTGAATTAGTTCCTTCTCAGAGCCCAGCCAGAAGTGGCGGCAGCAATTAAAGGATTTTCTGGGTTCAAATCCAGTCTGCTCATCGAGCATGTGCAATATACAGGGTTGGCCGAATTCGTGGGGCCTCGCCCCTTCACTGGGGAATGGGGAGCACAGTCAGCAGGAGCAGAGAGCACAGGCAAGGAGGAGCGTTGGTTGTTCCCACGGGGGCACTTTTCTACCTTCACTCATTTATTTTAGAAACATTTTTTGAGCACCAAACTCACCCAGGCACTGAACTTCAGCAGAGAACGAGATCAAGAGGTCCCTGTTCTCACGGAACTCGGAGTGGAGGGATGGGAAGTTCTGCCCACCCTGACTCCTTCCCAAGCAGCCATTTCTGCCGTGTTCCCAGGGATGGGGTGTTGTCTGACATTTTAGAGCCACCTCAGCCTTCCACTTTGGGGCCCATGAATTTGAGGCTGAGCCTGTGCTGGGACTTCCCATTGGCCAAAAAGGAGAAAGGGGGTCTGTTAGCTGGCTTGAATCACATCTGACCCATCCATTCTACTAGGGAAGGAAAGGAGGAGGGAGCCAGGCTCAACTGCAGGAGGAGGTCCAGCTGGGGCTTCCCTCCACCAAAGCTGTTTCAGGTTTTTCTCATTTACCTCGCTGAGGGGATGACATAGGGTCTCTGCCCCCCCCCCACCTATATACACCTACTCTGATCCGCGAGCTCCCACTCGTGGGCAGAAAATGCCAGAATCCCATGAAAGCAAAGACTGGCAGTGTGGCAGACTGAGCTGATGAGCCCACCACCCCCAGGTAAAATAGTACCCAAGACTTCCTTAAAACCTGAGAAGGAAAGGAATCTCCAGAGTGGGAGAATGAGAGCTATCACAGGCAGAGCAGGGGGCTCTAGGGGACGCCTGCCACGGTGCCTGGGGGCCAGAGGCTTTTGGTTTTCTTTATGAGGTATAATTTATATATGACATATTACCTGAAGTATCTCACCCAGCACACACTTATCACTGATGTATGACATGAAATTCACCTGCTTCAAGTGTACAAGCCAATGCTTTTCAGTGACTTTACAGAGTGATGCAACCATCACTACAATCCAACATGAGGATGTTTCCATACTCCCTCCAAAAAATCTCTCGTGCGCATTCATAGCCCCCATTCCCACCCTCAGCCTCAGGCAAGCACTAATCTACTTTCTGTCTCTACGTATTTGCCTACTCTGGACATTTCATATAAATGGAACCATACGATGTGTGGTCTTTTGCATCTAGCTTCTTGCACTTAGCATAATGTTTTTAAGGGTCATTATGTTTTAGTTCATATTAGTAATTCGTTTTTCTTTATTGCTGAATAGTATTCCATTATATGGAATTTTTGTTGATCCATTCACCAGTTGATGGACTTTTGGATAATTAACACTTTTTGGCTATTATGAATAACGATGCTATGAACATTTACATGCAAGTCCTTGTGTTAACAACATTTGTTTTCATTTCTCTTGATTAGATACTTGGGAGAAGAATTGCTAGATTATGTAGTGAATTTAGGCTGAACTTTTTAAGAATCTGCTAAACTGTTTCCAAAGTGACTGCACCATTTTCCATTGCCAACAGCAATGCATGAGGTTTTCATTTTCTCCACATCCTCATCAACACTTGTGATTATCTATCTTTTTAATTACTGCCTGCCGTAAAGTGGTATTTCATTGTGGTTTTAATTTGTATTTCTCTAATGACTAATGATGTGTAACATATTTTCATGTGCTTATTAGCCATTTGAATATCATCTTTGGTAAAATATCTATTCAATTTTTTGTCCATTTTAAAAATTGGGTAATTTATCTTATTTTCAATTCTTTATTTTATAGATACAAGTCCTTTACCAGATTTGCAAATATTTCTTCCAGTCTGTGACTTGTCTTTTCATTTTCTTAATGGTGTCTGGTGAAGTACAATTTTTAAAAATTTTGATGAAGTATAATTTGTCCAGTTTTCACTTTCATAAATCATGTTTTGGTGGTATGGCTAAGAAATCTTTGCCCAACCTAAGGTCATGAAGATTTTTTTCTCCTATGTTTTCTTCTAAAAGTGTTATAGTTTTAGCTCTTATATCTAGTCTATGCCTCTGATCCATTTGGGCTTAATTTTGTGTATTATGTGTGGTAATAGTCTAAATTTGTCTTTTTGCATGGTTTACCAGTTGTCCTAGCACCACTTGTTGAAGACTATCTTATTCCATTGAATTGCATGGCACTTTGGTGGAAAATAAATTCGCCATAAATGTATGGGGTTTATTTCTGGAGTTTCCGTTCTCGTCCATTGGTCTATATGTTTATCCCTACACCAGTAAGACAATGACTTTATTACTGTTGATTTATAGTTGTTTTTTTTTTTTTAATCTATTTGTTTTATTGGCAAAGTTGATTTACAGAAAACTTGTGCAGAAAATACAGAGTTCCCGTATATCCCCCCTCACACACACAGATTTCCCTATTATTATCACTTTGCATTAGTGTGGTAACTTTGTTACAGTTGATGAAATAATATTATTATAATTATACTATTAATTATAGAGTTCATGGTTTGTATTGTACATACAGTCAAACTATTTTTAAAATTTTTACTCTAGAAACAGTAGCATATACCCAAACTAAAATTTCCCCTTTTAGACACATTCAGGTGTATAATTCCGTGGAGTTAATTACATCCACAATGTTGTGCTACCATCACCAGCATCCATGATTAAAACTTTTCCATCACCACAAACAGAAACTCTATACGAGTTAAACATTAACTCCCCATTCCCTACCCCAACTCCAACACCTGGTAAAATGTATTCTAGTTTCTGATTTTATGAATTTGCTTATTCTAATTATTTCATGCCAGTGAAACAATGTTTGTCCTTTTGTGTCTGGCTTATTTCACTTAGCATGATGTGTTCAAGGTTCATCTATGTTGTCACATGTATCAGACCTTGATTCCTTTTTACATCTAAGTAAAATTCTACTGTATGTATCTACCTATTTATCCATTCATCTGTTTATGGACACTTGGGTTGCTTCCACCTTTTGACAATTGTGATTAATGCCACCATGAACATCAATGTGCAAATATCTGTGCAAGTCCTTGCTTTCTATTCTTTTAGGTACATACCTTGAAGTGAGATTGCAGGGTTATATGGTAATTCTATACTTAACTTTCTGAGGACCCACCAAATATCTTTCGTAGCAGCTGAACCATTTTACATTCCCATGAACAATGAATGAGTGTTCCTATTTCTCTGATTTTCTGTTTTTTTGAATGTAGCCATTCTAGTGGGTGTGAAATGGTATCTCGTGGTTTTGATTTGCATTTCCCTAATGGCTAGTGATGTTGAGCATCTTTTCATGTGCTTATTGGCTATTTGTATATCTTCTTTGGAGAAATGTCTATTAAAGTCTTTTGTTCATTTTTAAATTGAGTTGTCCATCCTTTTGTTATTGAGTTGTAGGATTTCTTTATATATTCTGCATACTAAACCCTTCCCAGATATGTGGTTTCCAGATCTTTTTTCCTGTTCTGTATATTGTCTTTTCATTTTCATGAAATGCTTTGATGAACAAAAGTTTTTAATTTTGATAAAGTCCCATTTATCTATTTTTTCATTTGTTATTCATGCCTTTGGTATAAAGTCTAAGAAACAAGGGAAGTGGCTGTGGCTCAATCAGTAGGGCTCCCATTTACCATATGGGAAGCCCCGGGTTCGGTTCCCGGGGCCTCCTGGTGAAGGCAAGCCCGCCCGCACGGCGTGGTTAGCTGACCCAGCGAGCACAAGCAGCAAGAGGGGGATAAATGAATAAATAAATAAAATCTTAAAAAAAAAAAATAATAAATAAATAAATAATAAAGTCTAAGAAACCATTGCCTAACACAGTGCCCTGAATATGCTTCCCTGTGTTATCTTCTAGAAGTTTTATAGTTTTGTTTCTTATATTTAGGTCTTTCATCCATTTTGAGTTAGTTTTTATATATGGTGTGAGGTAGGGGAATACCTTCATTCTTTTGCATGTGGGATATACAGTTTTCCCAACACCATTTGTTGAAGAAACTATTCTTTCCCCATTTAGTGGACTTTGCACCCTGTTAAAACTCAATCCTTGGCCATGGATGTGAAGGTTATTAGTGAACTTTCAATTCAATTCTCCTGTCTATATGTCTGACTTTGTGCCAGTACTGTGCTTTTTTGGTTACCAACTTTGTAATGCATTTTGAAATAAAAATGTGTAAGTCCTCTAACATGTTCTTCTTTACCCTCCATATAAATTTTCCATTTCTGCAAAGAAGACTGTGGGAATTTTGGGGGATATTGCCTTGAATCTGTAATTTGCTTTGGAAAGAATTGATACCTTAATGATAGTCAGTCTTCCAATCCATGAATATGGAATGTCATTCCATTTATGTAGGTCTTTGTTTTCTTTTAGCAATGTTTTATAGTTTTCCATGTACAAGTCCTCTACATCCTTAGTTAAATTTATTCCTAGATATTTGATTCTTTTAGTTGCTATTGCAAATGGATTTTTTTCTTGTTTTCCTCTTCAAATTGTTCATTACTAGGGTATGGAAACACTACTGATTTTTGTATGTTAATCTTGTACCCCACTGCTTTGCTGAATTCATTTATTAGCTCTAGTAACTTTGTTGTGGATTTTTTCAGGATTTCCTCTATATAGGATCATGTGATCTGCAAATATGGAAAGTTTTACTTCTTCCTTTCCAATCCGGATGCCTCTTATATCTCTTTTCTTGCCTAATTGCTCTGGCTAGAACTTCCAGTACAATGTTGAATAACAGTAGTGACCGTAGACATCCTTGTATTGTTCCTGATCTTAGATAGAAAGCTTTTGGTCTTTCACCATTGAGTATGGTGTTAGTTGTGGGATTTTCATGTATGCCCTTTATCATGTTGAGGATGTTTCCTTCTATTCTTAATTTTCTGAGTGTTTTTATCAAGAAGCGATGCTAGAATTGTCAAGTGCCTTTTCTATATCAATTAAGATGATCATGTGTTTTTCCCTTCATTCTATTAATGTGGTATATTACATTAATTGATTTTCTTATGTTGAACTCACCTTTCATATCTGGGATAAATCCCACTTGAACAAGGTGCATAATTATTTTAATATGCTCTTGGATTTGGTTTGCTAGCATTTTAATGAAGTTTTTGCATCCATATTCATAAAGGATATTAGTCTATACTTTTCTTGTGGTATCTTTATCTGGCTTTGGTACGTGGGTGATGTTGGCTTTGTAGAATGAATTAAGGAGTGTTCTCTCCTCTTCAATTTTTTGGAAGTGTTTGAACAGGATAGGTGCTAAATCTTCTTGGAATTCTTGGTAAAATTCTCCTGTGGGAAGACCTTTAAATTACTAAGTCAGTTTATTTACTCATTATGAATAAAGTTTATTTACTTGTTGTTCATGTTTTCTATTTCTTATTGAGTCAGTTTTGGTAATTTCTGTCTTTTAGTACCTTGTTCATTTCATTGAAGTTCTCTAATTTGTTGGTATAAAGATTCCATAGTATTCCCTTATAATCTTTTTGATTTCTGAAAGTCAGTAGTGATGTCCCCTCTTACATTTCTGATTTAAGTAATTTGTATCTTCTCTCTTTTTTTCCTGAGTAAATCTATCTAATAATTTGTTGATTTTTTCAAAATATCAACTTTCAGCTTCATTGCTTTTTTTTTTTTTTTTTTAGGTGGTACTGGAGATTGAACTCAGGACCTTGTACTATGGGAGGCGGGTGCTCAACCACTGAGCTACATCCACTCCTGGCTTTATTGCTTTTGTCTCTTGTTTTTCTGCTTTCTGTTTTATTTATTTTCACTCTGTTCTTTTATTTCCTTCCTGTTGCTTGGTTTGGCTTTCTAGTTTTTTAATTGACCTGTAGGTTAATTAGAAGTATATTCTTAATCTCCAAATATTTGTGTATTTCCCAAATTTCCTTCTGTACTGATTTCTAATTTAATTCCAATGGAGTTGGGGAACATACTTTATATGCTTTCAGTCCTTTTACATTTATTAAGACTTGTTTTATAGAATAACATATGGTCTTTGAAGAATGTTCCATGTACACTTGAGAAGAATATGATTTCTGCTGTTGTTGGGTGGAGTGTGTTACAGATATCAGTTAGGTCAAGGTGGTTGTAGCATTGTTCAAGAATTCTATATCCTTGCTGATTTTCTTCTACTTTTCTATCCATTGTTGTGAGCAAGGTATTGAATTCTCCAACTATTATTGTTGAATTGGTGTCTTTATGATCATATCTCTGGCCTGCCCAAGGTGCTGAGCTGAAAGTGCAGCTGCCCTGTAACTAATGATGCCTGTAAACACCTGCGGCCTGGGGTAATTACGATCATTGTCCCCCTCACATTCAGAAGTGGCATGATTTTACAGGAAATTGTATAGATATATTGTAAGAAGAAAATTTAGTTAGAAAGAATGGGATTTAAGAAATAGCGGTGAGGAAATAAGTTGTAAGCATGTAGATAAATGTAATAAGTATTTACTTTAAAATAATAATAAAAACTAACTTTGTGGGGGTTCTAAGACAGCAATAACATGGAAGTTTAGATGGGATTACTAATTGGAGAAAAGAATTCTAAGATCTTCGTCATTTGGGAAGAAAATACAAGGAGTAATAAACTTTGGACTTTATTTAAAATAAGATTAACCTCTGAGTTTAGAATGTACAACTTCAGAGCTTCTGCGCTGGTTCCTCCCAGCATAGTCCCTCTCCTGGAGCTGGGAAGCAGACTGTCCCCCACGAGTCCAAGGTGGAAACACCTCATCCTGCATGGGAGCAGCCCTGAGCCAAAGTGAGCTGGAGAGGAGGCTCCTTGTTCCAGTCTCAGGACCTCCCTGTCCCCTTCCCCCTCCCTCCCCCACAAAGATGTTGGAATCCTGCAGGCACCTTCCTAGTCACCCTCTGCCCTCCCACCCTGCCTGTCTGTATGTCTATCTCTCCATCATCTGTCCTTTCTTATCTACAGGAACGTGCTGCAAAACCCACAGCCCTAGGGGTTAGTTGTAACTGCTTCGGGCAGCGCCAGCGCCTAGGCATCAGCATCCTCCCCCGGGGGTCTCCATTCTTCTGGGGCATTCTTCTGGTAGCCCATTCTCCTGCTCCTCCTCCTCTCTTCTGTTGCTGGGTTGAGTGCTCTGGAAAGATAGTGTAGCTAGGTGTGACTTTTCCTTTGCCCCTCTGCTTCAGCCGCTCCCTTCCCCCACCCCACCCCGGTCCACCCTGAAGTCCAGGCTTGCCTCCACACTGCTCCAATCCTTTAAACTCTGAGGCTCAGGCACAGAGCAGACCAACCCATAGGGAGGGAGGCCAGCCCAGCCTACTGACTACGTAGCACTCTTTCTTCCAACATGGCATCCCCACTCCACCCCACCCAGACAGACCCAGCCAGCTCCTCCCTGCCTCCTTGCCCATCCTTCCAAAGACCTCTGACCCAGCAACAAGGCCAAGGTCACCTTCTCCCATACATCCCTTTTCGTTTGTTTGGTTGGTTTTTTGTTTGTTCGCTTGCTTTTGTCCCACATACCACTTTCTATCTGGATGACTCATCCAGGCTGTTTGCCCTGCTGTCTCCCTGTTTGCTCTGTGTCTGTCTGAGCTACCCCACCTTCCCCAGCCACCGCCCTGGTCCTTCCTCTGGCACCTTCCTCCTGCGTGAACTCTCTTCCCACTCATGGTGACCTCATAGCAACAAAGCACTGAACTTGGGGGCAGGAATCCTGGGTTTCAGTCCCACAGTAGGGTCACATATGGTCTTGGCAAGCCAACAACTGCCTTGAGGCTCAGTTTCCTGGCCTGTCAAGTCCAGGTAACCACAACCTAAGTCCAGAAGCCAGAGCTAACTCCCTCATTGCCAGAAGCTCCTGGTCCCTGGAGAAAAAGCCCTGGTTTCAGAGACAATAAAGAGCTCCAGCAAGTGACCAGGCAAGTCACTTCCTCACCCTATACCCTGATACCCTCTCCCTCCCTCACCTGGGCCTGCTGTTTGGTCAAGGCCATGCCTGGGCTGTGAATGGCCCGATGCTCCCAATCCACTGTCTGGCTGTGGTGTCACTTTGCCCTGCCCTGCCCTGCTCTCCCCAGTGTGATCTGAGCGCCTGCTAGAGCTTGGACCCAGGCTCACATTCCTGTGTTTGAGTAACATGGGGGCCTTGCCTGGGCTGCTGCAGCCTCTCCTGGAAGCTGGGGTCAGGGAGAAAGTGCCGACACAGAGGGCAGAGGCTGACTGGGCTTTGCTGTTTGTGACCAGTTTCTGAACTGATAGGAATGAACCTCGAGGAGGAGCTGATAGGACAGTGATTTAGGAAATGGAGGACAGGGCTTCCCTGGGACTGTCAGATTTGCATCCCAGCATTCCTCTGGTTGCCTTGGCAACTCAACAGGTTGAACTTCTCTTCTGGGCATGAGTGTCTGCTCAGGCAGGTGACAAGACCCCTGGGAGCGTGCAGATCTTCTGCTGGCAGGCAACTTGGAGCTCAGGATGACCTTTGCCTCCTTGGTGGAGTGGGATTAGCTAGCAGTGTTGCCGTCCAGCTACCGGTGTGATCATGTGATCATGTTCAATCAGCCACTGTCCTGCCATTCTCCTGTTCATCCATCTATACACCCATCTGTTTATCCATGAGGCAGTTATTGAGCACTTGCTGTATGTCCAGCCCCATCATAGTTTCATTATGCAGGGACATGAGTTTCTGACCCTCCAGGTCAAACAGGAATGACTCTGTCCTGGAGGTCAGGATGTTCCCAGAGATTTTTCACCTAGCACATGTGTGGGCCCATTTAAAAGTTATTTTCAACCCATACCCATTGCAGGCCTGTCTACCTGCCTTCTGCAGACCCTTTTTATATACATATAATTTGCATAAACATTGTAATCTCCTTTCTTTTCTTTTTTTAAATTTTTTTGTTTCTGTTTTATTATTATTATTATTATTATTTTGCTTTCTTTTCACTTAACACTACATGGTAGACCTCTTTCCACAGCAGAACACATAGATTTCTCTCATCCCTTTTAGCAGCTAGATGGTATTCATTGTCAGTATATGCCATTGGTTACTTAGCCAGCACCCTTCTGATATAGGATTAAGCTGTTTCCAGTTTTTGGCTATTCTACAAATTGCTTTTATTTCCTCATGCGTCATCTTTTTCTGTTTGCTTCTTTTGGTCTCTCATGTTGAAAAGTGTCCTCAGATACTTGGTGACTCTTGGTTATCCATCCATAATTGAGAGTGGGGCACCAAACACCTTAGTGAGGTGGTGATGGGCTTTCCTTCAGGGTGTTTGAGTGAGAAGATAGACATCTGCTGGGCATTTCCAAGGGAGGTACTTGCATCAGAAGACCGCTGCTAGGTACAGGATGAGGAGGGAGCCTGGGACTCTGACCACCCAACAGAAGGCTTCCATTTATCCTCTAGTTTTCAGCACTGTCCCAGCCATGCCTCCAGCCCACCTCCACCTCTGAGTCTCTGAGTCTTTTGCAGTTCCACCAGAGGGTAACTCTTCCATCTCTTGCCAGGATAAGGGGCCGAGGATGGCTGCCTGCCTGCTGGGTTTTTAGTCCCATTCTTCACCCTTGCCATCTGCCAGCCCTGGTACCTCCAAGTCCTGGGCCTGCCTGGATTCTGCAGGACAAATCAGTCTCCTACATGCCTGGGCAGGCTGTGTAGCTGTCTCCCTCAACCCATGGAATCTGTTACCACTTTCCTCCATCCACATTCTGTCTTCCAAAACTTTGTTGGAATCTGTCATCTGCTGCCGCCTCTCCTCCCTGCCCCCCACCCCCGGTTCTCTTTGTTCCTGTGTGTGTGCGTGCGTGTGTGTGTGGTGGTGTTGTTTGAGGTATGGGGGCCGGGGATTGAACCCCAAACCTTGTATGTGGGAAGCCAGTGCTCAACCACTGAGCCACACCAGCTCCTGTTCCCATGTTTTATTCCTTTGCTGCCATTTTACTGCGCTCTTTGGCGGAACATGAGATAGATGTACATGTTCAGTCCACCATGTTTACCCAGAAGCCTTTTGCCTTCTCCTGAAGAAGAGGTAGAAACCACAGCCTGCAGAGGACAGCGCCGAAACGTCTCAGACTCAACCCACGCACCCTTGAGGCCCTGCTGGATTCTGCGAGGAAGGGCTTAGGGAAGAGAGAGAGAAAGGCTCGGGTGGGCTTTGTGTGTACCCTGCATCCCTCTTGCCACTCAGAGAAAGGGAAAGAGGTGCCCAGGTCTCTCTCTGCATGACTGCGGGCTCTGAGCTCTGCAGGGGCGTCAGTTCACGTGATTGCTTCCCAGGGCCTAAGGCCTGCTCTGCCTGCCAGCCCCCTCTCCCCCCAGTGATGTCATAGGTGTGACACTCCAGAGCCAGAGTGCTGTCTGCCACCTCCAAAATAAAACACATTTTCCAAACTGTTGCTGAAGCTGCTAGAATGTTTTCTAAAAACATTTACACTTCCCTTAATTTAAAGTAAATACCTTCTGTCGGCTGGGGGTGGGTCGGGTGGGGGAGCCCTCAGACTGGGGAGGCAGGATCAGAGGAGCTCATCTCCTTGTGGGGAGAGCCAAGCCTGGTGGTAGGGTGTTGGGGGGACTGAGCCATGTCCCTCTGGGTCACCATATCTGTAACAAGGAAGGGGACCTGCAGGATGGGCAGAAAGGACCTGAGCAGCTGTTACAAAATAATCTGTCCATAGTAATCTGCGTTTAGTCCTAGCTGACTTTTCCTTCCAAGGCCTCTGTGTTTCCTTACTGGGGAGGTGGAGGAATTGCAGGGCACAAGACTGAGGTGGTCTGAAGATGTACCCTCACTTCTGGCTTCTGATAGAAAAAGACTGAGCTCATTGAAGAGTTGTTCCAGGGCAGGGGTTCTTAACTCTTTTTGTTCCATGGACCCCTTTACCAGTCAGGTGAAAAACACAGACTCCTTACTAAGTCCACACTGTACTGTGTATTATTTAATAAATATACCACACCCACCCCAACACGTCCCCACAAGAATACTGTGGTTTTTTTTTTAATTTCAATTCAAGCTCACGGATCCCTGGTTAAGAACCCCTGTTCTAGGGAAAAGCCAGAGAGGTGAGGGTCTTTGAGGGAGGTGTGGAAGATACAGCTCCCAGGGCTGCAAAGAGGTCAGTATAGGGTGCCCAAGGGGCAGCAGAGAAGACCCAGGGAGGTGACAGGACTGAGAAGCAAGACTGGGACAACTGGGGAAGCTGGAGTGTGGCCTCAGAGCTGAGCAAGCCACCTCACTGCAATGACCAAGGAGGACTGAAGGCAGAGGGCCTCTCAGAGACCCCAGTTGGAACGAGCCTCTGGGAGCTTCACAGGACCCGAGAAGGGAAGGGCCAAAATGCCTGAGTGTTCCAAAAATTAAGAAACTTGTGGAGTGGGACCCGAACCTGTTCACAGGAGCCTGGGCTTCACACCCACAAGAGTGTGCATGGCCCCCAGCGAGCAGCTCTCTGGTGGGCCTGCTGTGACACTGCCACTGCCATGGCCACACACCATCGCATCAGCTGCCAGGTGATCATGGGAAGGCTTCAGCCCATCCATGGAGACACTTGGGCTCTGGCTTCCCCATTATGACGGTGTCAGCTGTTGATGGTCATCTCTATTTTGGAGGCAAGGGGAATCCCTGCTGTCTGTGTCAGGCTCATTTATGCGGAGGCTGGAGTCTGTTTCTCTGAGCCATAGACACTCCATGGCCAGGCCTCCTGGGCTAGAGACCCTTCCCATCGGAGGAGCAGGAAGGCCAAGAGGTGCCTGGTGCCTGGGGAGCAGGGAGGGACTGTCTGGGCTCTGCAGTTGTTCACCAACCTGAGCGCCTCTGCCAAGCTTGGCATCTGCTCACAATGGAGGGAGCAGGAAAGGGCTAGAAAGAGGCTCTCACCCTATCACAGCCCTTTTTCTCTGCTTTAATCCACTGGGTCTCCCATGGTGACTGCAGCAAAGCACACTGATGAGAGCTGGGTAATTTCCCCACTCCAAAGTCACTGAGGCTGCAGGAGGCAGGGAGCTGGGCAGGCAGAGGTGTGTGGTATCAGGAGCTTCCAGAGGCAGGGCCCTGCTCCCTAGCTTCAAGCCCCTCTCTCCCACCTCAGATCCTTTCCCCCTGCAGGTGTAGCCTCAACTGAGGCCAGGAGGGAGGGAGGCCCCCATATCAGTGATGGCCTTGGTTGCTGAAAGCAGAGTGGCAGCCAGCCCTGCTCTCTGACCCAACCTGGAAGCAAGGAGGAGTAGTGCATGGACCTGGCCTAGGCAGGGATAGTGAGGCCTCCTCTGACCGTAGATGCCCCACTCACCTCAGGCCTGCGCCTGTGGCCACCCCCAGGTTCAAGGTCATTTGTTGCAGCTCTGCCTAGTCTGTGACAATAGGAAATACAGAGTCCATGTATGAATGAATAAAACCTTGGTGGGAGGTGAAAGGGCCTGATGGTGGCCTCTTGGGACCCTTTCTGGGTCAAGGCCCTAGAGCTAGTGTTGGTTCCAAAGGGATGTGTTTGCCTTGTCACCAGCAGAGGGCGCCCTGAGCTAACTCACGACATTCTAGTCTGCCCCCCAGGCCTATTTGGTCCTTCTCAGTCCTCTGAGACTGGGCATCCCCAAGGACAGGGCCCAGATTTGTTCCCATTTTTCCACCCCCAGCCACTTACACACCCTCATCACCATAATGGATGAATGAACGGATGGGTGGATGGATGAACAATTGGATGGAAAGATGAATGGAAGGGTGCATGGATGGAATTGCTGGCTGTCTGGCTGGCTGGCTGGATGGATGGAAGAATGGGTGGGTTGATAGATAGATGGACAAGTGGATGGATAGACAAATGGATGAACAATCAGATGAATGGTTGGATGGATGGATGGGTGGATGGATGAATGAACAGATGTGTGTATGGATGAATGAATGGATGGGTGGATGGGTGAATGGTTGGAGGGATGCATGGACGGGTAGATGGATGGATGGATGATAGGTGGGTGGATGGGTGGATGAATAGATGGGTAAGTAAATTTACAATAAGGAGGAAGAAAGTGAAGGTAAGACTCAGCAAAGGTTTATTGCTAGACTGATTACAAACTGAGTTCTGAAGCCATAGCCCTGCTGTGGACTAACTTTAGGAAACAGAGGGAAAGCTTAATAAAATCTCCAGGAAAAGGGTCCCGATGATGATATTTCCTTGCAGCTCCCACAGCCAGCATTCCTGTGGTCTTGTCACCAGGTTTTACTCTGTCCCTGCCTTTCCTGTCTCCTTGTCCCCTGGTTGCACACCTTCCCCTCTTCAACCCAGGCTAGGCATTCGCAATCGGTAACAAACCTGGAGGAGGCGTGACTACAGAGATGAGGAAGCAACTATTTCCCACCCTGAGCATAACTGCTGGCCCAGGAGGGGCTCTAGGGAGTGGGGTAGCCTGGAGCAGCATCCCCATCCCCCCAACTCAGCCATTTCCTCCCTGCTTTTTATGTTCTTTAGCGAGTCCTGGCTCAGGTGCTGTGCCTGCTGACATGAGTGCACTAAGTGGATCAATAACGTGCCAGCCTTCTGCCACGAGCAAGGGGAGGAGGGGGTCTGCATCACTCAAGCCCTGAGTGACAGTTAATCATTTTTCACCTGGCGTTCACCCTTCCAAAGATAAGCACAGCTCCGTGCAGAGGCCTGCCGGTGACCAGGAGGCCCTGCCAGAGGCTCCTGCCCGCACTCCCCTGCCGAGCCGGGAGGGCCTGCTGGGGTCACGTTTCCACTCCCAACATGGGATGCAGCCTCGTGTGGCAGGGCTTCGTGGGGATGTGTGCATGCCCTGGGCTGGTGAGCATGCACGTGCTGTGAGTGTGCACCCGCCTGGAGGGGGGATGCCTGGCATTTGGACCGTGCCTGTGGGCTCACCTGCAAGTGTGTGCAGGCCTGTGAGTATGTGAGAATGTGCCTGTGTATCCAGGGGTGGGTGTGTAGGAGCACCGGTCTGTGTGGATGGGTGCCTGTCTTTGTCATCAGGGTGCTGCTGTACCTGGACTTGGGGACCTCTCAGTCCTCTCTCCAGTAAACGGGGTACCCTCCAGGATGCCCTACCCCAACCCGCTCACTGTTGCTCCCCCTTTGGCCAGTGCCTGCAAGGAAGGAGCGGTGGCGGGAGCCCTGTGCTCACCCATTGTCCCCATCCCTGCTGGAGAAAGCGTTTCCAGAGGGAGCAGGGCAGCATAGATGGAGAAGGGCCCTGGGTTGGATGGGAATGTTTCAGTTGCAAGTGACAGCCTCAGGTAAGGCTGTATTCAGGTGCAATCTCGGCGTCATCAGAACACAACTTCTCCACTCTTCATCTCCCCACCCACTCACATATGTTGTGCTTCACACACAGACAGCCTTTCCCCAAGCGGTGGCCTCGGCATCTCCAGGCCCCATTGTCATCACTCTGGCCATCCTTCAGGCAATTCCAATGGCTAGGGGACGGAATAAGCTGGATCACATATCCCCCTCCCTGGGTGTGTGGTAGGGTCACCCCATCCAAGCCACAGAGGCTGAGAGTGGGGAGGGGTACTAGTGAGGGTGGGAGCCGGGATGCTGGGTGGGCAGACACAGTAGATGGGAACTCCAGGCACGATGGAACTTATCTCCTTTGGGTGCTGTCTCACACCCTGGGCACAAATAGGGCCTGGCCCCTCAGCATGCCCAGCCCCCCGTGGGGGTTCGGGCCAGCCACCATGCAGGTTCAAGGGGAGAGCAGCTGGACACACCTGCTCTGGCTTCAGGCTCCAGACCAAGCTCCACAGGTACTGGCTGCCCAGGCTCTGAGCCAGCTCCTGCTCCTAGAACCCAGGCCGTGCTCCAGCCTCCCCTAGCTGGGCCCAGCCTGTCTCCCCCTCTGCTACTCCCCTCCCCTCCCCCTCCCCCATAGATCCTGATCAAAGGTGGGCTCCGTGCCCTGGGTGTGGGGCCTGGCATCTCCATTGTCCCCTAACAGTGTGCTGGAGTCAGACACCCACCCATGGTGTCAGGTACAGCATGGGGGTTGCTCGCCTTCCCCAGGGCTCCTCCCCCTTCCTGGTTGAGATCAGTGGCCTCTCTGGGGTGTAGCTAGAGCCACCGCAAGCAGCGGTGGCTGTGGGGCTGCTGGAGGCAAGCAGGAAGTGCTTCTACGGCCCCATGAATAATTGAAGACACTTTAAAATGTGCCCTGCAGCCTAAAGGCTGTCCCCTCCCCACAGCACGGGACCACAAGCCCAGAGCATGCTGCTGGAAGCCCACCTGTCTGGGATGACCCTGGAGGCGGGGGGGAGGACAGGCCTGGAGCAGCCCCTCCTGTGCCCTGCCCCCTGCCCCTCCCCTGGACCCCCCTCCTTCCCCGCCTCCCCTTTCCTCCCCACCCTCTGAGTCCCCGGCAGAGGGCCTGCTGCAGATGGCTGGCCTGGCCAACTTGGCCACAGGGCTCCTGAGCCAGGGGACATGGAAAGTCCTGCTTTGAGGACCAGCCATTGCCTGGGGCCTGCTCTAGAGGCGGGTTGAGGCCCAGGGAGAGGCCTGGCACCTGGGGAACCGAGCTGCTCAAAGGCAGATCCTGGAGAAGGAACCAGCTGCTGATGGGGAGGGCAGGAGGCCTGCAGGGACGCCCAGAGCTCCCGGGGGAGGACAATACAGCTGCATGTGCGCGCATGTGTATTGCCACGTGTGTGTGCACGCATGTGTGAGTGTGCATACGTCTGTGTGTGTGTGCACGGTGTGGGGTACATCGGGAGGTGTGTGGCTGTGTATGATTCTGGAAACACGCCCGTGTCAGAGACCTGATCAGGACCAAGAGGTCCTGGACAGGGAAGGGGCTCTTCCTGTGGCTCCAGGCTGACAGCCGCCCCCGCCCCCGCAACTCCAGGGGCACCCCCAGGGGTGCCTGGGCTCGCCCTGGGCTGTGGGCCAGTCCCACCAGCTCTTGTTGGGGCTCCTCCCAGGCCCTCACTCTGACAGCGAAGCCTGAAGTACTGACGCTTCCAACCTGAAACCACTGGTGATGAAATTTGCAGAGGGTGAACCTTTAAAAAACACCTGCCACCGTGCCTTTGTCAGCACACTGGCTCAGGGTCCCGGCTGGGTCCCCAGGGGGGGCGCTCAGTGAGCCTTAGCTCCCTTGATTGAGAAAATGGCTGGCCCTTCCTGTCTTCAGCTTCATCTCATCCATTCAAAATGCTACACTAATGTAAGATAACATCGCCCCCGGGCTCTCCCACCCCCAGGTCCTCACCAGCTGGGACCCCTGGGGTCTCAGCCTCGAGGTGTAAGGAGAGAAGGGATGGGGGCAGGCAAAGACGGTGACCAGGAGAGCAGGCTGGACTGTCCAGCCACAGCAACCCCTCACCAGGCCCTGGCTTTCCCTGGCCTTGGAATCCACCTGTCAGGTCGTGGTGGAAACTTGGGGGAGGATTTGGTGGGGACTCAGGTCAGAGTGCCCTGGGCCTGGGATTGGAGCTGGACTTGCCGACTTGGGACCCCGAGAATGGAGCCACTTGGAGCTCTTACGTGGAGGGAGCCCTGTCCCCTCTAGCCCAGAGAGGAGTGGCCAGAAAGGGGCATGGAGGTCGTTGTCCACTGGGGCCCGGGTCACCACAGTTCCAGGCCTGGCTTCCAGCACTCTCTGTCGTCCTCCTCCCTGATCATGATTGGGGTCTGCGGTTGTCTGGTCTCTGCCCTGAGGCCTCTGTGGAGGTGGGCAGATGGCCCTCAGGCTGCTGATCTCTTGAGATGTCTGTGCTGCCCGCCTGGACTCTTAGAGGTGGCCGAGGGTGGGGCAGGTGACTGTGGGTCACACTCCAGGCCACATGGGACCAGCCCCGCTGGGATCTGGCATTAAATATGAGGCATCAGCCTGCGGTGGGGGAGAGGCCACAGACTCCAGAGCTGCCTTCTGGGGAGAACACAGGACACAGTGGTCAGTTCCCTGCGAGCAGAGAAAGCCTTCCAGATAATGCTTCCTCGTGACAACGGGCGCCAAGCCCAAAACCTGGCAGAAGTGGCGAAGGTGCTGAGAAATAGGGACCCTTTGCACTGCTGCTGGGAATGTGAAATGGTGCAGCCACTATGGAAAGTAGTGTGGTGGCTCTTCAGAAAGTTAGCCATAGAACTACCATGGGACCCGGCAAGGCCACTCGGCATGTACCCAAGAGAACTGAAGGCAGGGCCTCACCTAGATACTTACACACCAGTGGTCATAGCAGCATCCGTCACGAAAGCCAGAAGGTGGGCACAACCCAGAGGTCCATCAGCGGGTGAAAGGACAAACAAAATGCGGTATGTCCATACAATGGAATCTTCTCAGCCGTATAAAGGAGTGAGGTTCTGAAACATGCGACGACATGGATGAACCCTGAAGACACGCTGAGTGAAATAAGTCAGACACAAAAGGACAAATATTGTATGATTCCACTGATATGAAATGGCTAGAATATACAAATTCATAGAGACAGAAAGTAGAGTACAGGTTACCAGGGGCTGGGGAGCGAGAATGGGGAGTTGTTGCTTAATGGGTACAGAGTTTCTGTTTGAGGTGATGGCAAAGTTTTGGTAATGGATGGTAGTGATGATAGCACAACATTATAAAAATAATTGTTGCCACGGAATTGTAAGCTTAAAAATGACAATTATATGTTATAAATTTCATGTTACGTGTGTTGTTACCACGATGTAATTTTTTAAACCTTGGCACAAGGCATGTTTGGGGTTTGCATCTTCTTTCTGACTGCCACGAGGAAGGGTCTCCAGCCAGCAAGGAGCAAGGGGAATGGGGTTGAGAGGCCATGTGACAGCAGGCCTGGCCCCCGGGGGCCTCCAGTCTGTGCCACGCTGCCCTCTTGTCCCTCATGGGCACCATCCCTTTGCTGTGCTCCTTGATTGCTCCTGACAGGACCGCCCCCCCCTCCTGGCACAGGTACCCTGTCTCCTCAGCCTGCCCTCCCCTAAATCCCACCCACTTTTCAGAGCCCGGCTCTTCGATGCCACCTTCCTTCCCCGTTGCTTGAACCTCTGCCATCTTCTCACTCCTGGGCCCCATGCTGGTCAGAGAAGTTGGTTTGGCCCTTTCAGTGCCAGAGAGAAGCTTCATCCAGGATCACCCAGGAGCTGTCGATGGCGCGTGCCGGGCTGCCCCGGGCAGTAGCTCACAAGCTGTCCCCAAGACCTGACCTCCCCCTGCCTCCCCTCCTTCACAGCCGCGTAATTCCTTGTGCTGAGGCTCACCCTGTGTTCCTGCCAGGGGAAACCTTGGCACCTTGGGCAGCCCCCTCCTGGGAGTCCTCCATCTGCAGGGCGGGCCGGATGGGCAGGGCAGGACCACGGCCTTGAGCTAATCCGGGAGGCTGGAGCCAGGGGCCCCTGACGGCTCAGCCTCGCCCAAGGAGACCCTGCAGTGGGCCTGGGGGACTGGGCCTGAGCGGGGTGTGTGCGCCTGGGTCCCTGCCAGCATCTGCGCACATGGAGACACAGCCCTCGAGGGGACCGTGGAGGGGCCGAGCGCCTGTCCTGCCCGGGGGAGGGTCCAGCAGTGCCGGGGGCTGCCGACTGCCCATTTGCTGGGGTTTGCACATCCTGTCATGGCTGGCTTCTTTATTAATCGGTCATGTTGTGAATCCGACCATTTGCACCCGGTCCCTCCATGCCCCCCGGGAGGAGGAACACATGTTAAATGTTTGTGGTTTTGCTGCGTTAGGTTTTAAAGTTCAGCAGTAATTACCGTGACCAGGTGCCAAGCGAATCTGCTCCCCCGGGAGCCTCTCGCCGCCGCGCGCTGGAGCTGCCTTCCAGGCCGGCCTGTGTGCCGTTTGCACAAACCTGTGTGTCTTCCCTCCCTGCACCCCTCCGCCTTGGGATCCCCTGGTGGTTTCTGCAGGGACCTGTAGGGTGCTCTTTAAATAGAGGCTGGGGGGTTCGTGTCACAGACACCCATGCCCCTGTGCACATGGGGGCAGAGCCGCAGGTTTGTGGGTGAGGGCCGGGTGCCCCCAGTACTGTGACCGCACCAAGGGGTGCAGATTCCCGTCCTGCAGAGGGTAACAGGGCGCCCCTCGCCTGCGGATGTGAGGCGGAGGTGCCCTGTCCCCAGAGGAGAAGCCAGGCCCGCCGGACCCGTGGCTGCTGCCTGATGTGAGATGAGGCCCGGGGAAGTCCATTCCCATGCGCGGCCTACACCGTCTGCTGTCGGCCGGTGCCTCCCAGAGCCCCCCTTGCTGGCTCCGGGGCCTGGGGCCCGCCCTCAGCCTCTGTCTGGTGCCCGTGCACTGTGGCTGTCCCCTCCTGGGCCTTAGACCTCACTCCTCTGCTCTCTCCATGCACATTTGCTGTTTCCCCTCTGCCCACCCTGTTCCTCAACTGCCACCCTCCCAGGTCACCTCCCAGCCCCTCTTTGTTGCAGTGACCAGAACAGGGCCACCATTTCATTATTGCCTCTCTCTGTGATGCTGATCGCTCCAGGTTGTCCTGCAGCTGACCTCTAACCTAGGACCCCAGAAGGGAGCTCAGCACTCGTGGGAGCAAGTCAAAGAGTGGGAGCAGAGATGCAGCCTCAGCCTCTGCCTCCACTGGCTCAGCCGGCCCCACTCCGGGCCATGCCCCAGACCTCGTCCTCGCTGCGACTGGGTCACCCCAGAACCCTGCTCTCGGCTGCCAACCCCCATCCCTTTGGTTCTCTCTGCAGCCTCCTCGAGCTCCTGCCCCTGTCCTGGCCCTGCCAGCTTCCTTCCACCCCAGCCCCAGCAGAGCCCTTGGTCTCCCCTGCACCGTGGCTGCTGTCTGCCTGTCGGTCTCCACGGGCCGTGCGAAGCAGGCCATCTTCAGCAGGTTTCTGCGGAATTGAGCTGTTCTGGAAGCGAGGCTGTTTCTGTATTCCCCATTATGAGCAGCACAAGACGGGAACTGGGCAGGGTGGCTGGCGAGTCAGAGCCTAGGTACCCCATGACCTGGAAGCCAGCAGAAGGTGCGCCTGCCACCCAGAGGCAAAGCGGACTCGCCGTGGATGCCAGGGAGCAGGGAGCAGAGAATGGGTGACGGGGGATGGGCTCGGGCTTGGGCTCTGGCCTGGCTTTGCGGCTCTGAAGGCCTGAGGCAGAAGGTATACAGGCGCCTAAGGGCCGAGCCGGGGCAGGAGGCCAGTGTGGGGCCTCCTTCCCAGCACAGCCCCGGCCCCCAGCTCCCACTTGGCGATGAGAGGCCAAGAGCAGACCCCGGCCAACCGGCTTCCCAGGAAACGCCCCTGCTAAGAGGATGGTGAGAAAAGCCGTCGTGACCGCCAGGTGGAGCAGCCTTCCGGGGCCTGCCCACTGCAGAGTTTAAGGAACTCAGGGAGGCCAGGAAGGAGGGTGCTGAGCGCCACTTGGCTCTCCCCAGGCCACCCCCAAAGACTTCCTGTGGAAACTGGCAGCTCCCTCTGGGTGGAAACAGGAAGGCGGTGTGTGGTGGTGAAGGCACCATCTGCAGTGTGCGTCTCGGCTCTGCCCCCTCTCCGTGTGCCTCGGAGAAGTCCCTTAAGCCCTGTAAGCCTTTGCCTTGTCATCCGTCAGACGGGGGCGCTGACAACACCTGCCGCGGAGTGCTCAGGATCAAATGGGGCGACACAGCGGGAACATGCAGTATCTGGCATACAGCAGGGCTCCGAAAGCCCAGCTACCCTCGTCATCAAGTGCTAACCTAGATTTCCTTGGCTCTTGCCCGCACATGTTTGATGGGATCTCAGCCCCCTGAACCTCTCTCTGATATCTGTCACAGAGGCTCACGGCTAGCCCCGTCAGCTCCCTGCCTTTTCTTCTTACCCCGACCCAGCTCCTTTCCTGGCCGTGTTTACCTCTAGCCTTCCACTGGATCCCCCCTCAGTTCCACTGGCAGCTGAGGCCGGGAGCTCTTGGGGAGCAAAACAGGGCAGGGGGTACTTCTCTCCAGCCCACTCGGCCAGATGCCTGCAGAGCAGCTCCTTGTGCCAGAAGGGCTTTCTCGACATCTGGGGAGGTGGTCTCCTTGTCTATTCACAGCCCCTCCTCTAGGACACAGATGGGTCCATGGAGGGAGGGACAGGAGTTGGACCAGAGCATAGGTTTGCCTCTCTGTCCTGAGGACCAAGTCCCCTCACTGGGACAGGCTTGGCCTTATGCTGCATTCTCTCCCTAAAGAGTCCCCAGCTCCTCTTTTCTCTCCTTTCTTTTCTCTTTTTTTTTTTTTTTTTCGGAAAAATATTTATCTATTATGTTAGATTTGAGTAGATTTAAACAAAGATATAAATTGCAGGTAGAATTTGGAGAGGATAAAGACCTTGGTGACGTGTAGGGATGCCTCTCATTTGGGAAATGCCACTCATGGATCTGACATGGCCTACTTCTGACAATACAGCAGGCAGGATTGGAATTCTCATTCGCTCTAAGGTACCTTCCCTGACCTTTGAACCTCACATCATCTGCTCCACAACCCTCCATCTGTCCATCCATAGACTCTAAAGGCTGTGACCCTCAGAACTCTTTCTTTCAAGGTCCAATCTTGCCATCACCAGTGGAATGTGCCAACACTCCAAACAAAACCACTCCAAGCAAACAGCCTCCTTCCTTCCTCCTTTCCCTCCCTCCCTCCCTCCCTCCCTCCCTTCCTCCCTCTTCCCCTTCTTCCCTTCTTTCCTTCTTTCCTTCCTTCCTTCCACAAATATCCATTTGAGCACCTGCTACTAGTTAAGCATTGTGCTAAACAGTAGGGATCTAACTGCTTAAAAGTACATGTGGCCTTTGCCCTTGTGGGGCTCCTTCCAACTCCTCCTGCGCTTGGATTTCTAGAGTTCTCCTTGGCTTCCCAGCCACAACTGAGGCCCGGCCATGGACACCGTTTGGGCCCCAGCACGATCCCCACTCGATGTGATTAGATCTGGTCAACCAGGATCCTAACATACAGTTCCCATGTAGCCTTTGTCAAGTAATTCCAATAATTTATTTCGTTAATGTACACTGAGCACCTACTGTGTACCAAGCTCTATTCTAGGCACTGTGGGCACAGAAAAAATAAAGGATCTCTGCCTTCCTGGGGGCTTCATCCCACTGCATGGAGGGGCACCATCAAACCATGTGCATAACAATCTTGCAGAACAACCCAAAGCTTATCTTGTGTCTTATTTCTCTTAGCAGAATGGTTCATCTAGCTACCAGCTGTGTTTTCCTCAAAGTAATATCTTTTGTTGGTATGTTCTCAGCATATCTATCTGTATACATATTGGTCTCCTTCTAAGTCCCAGGCCCTGTTGAAAGCATTGAGGGTGGAGCAGAGTACAAGACAGACAAAGTCTGCACCTTCGAGGAGCCTACCTTCTCTGACTGGGGTGGCGGTGGTGGGAAACCAGCAACCAACAAGCAAACAGAAGTGGACAGATAATTTCACACAGTGATTAGAGCTATGAAGGAGGAAAAACCAGGACTGGGTGGTGGAGACAGTGGAGGAGGGTACAAATTTACTTTACATTTGAGCTAAAATGAGATGAGCAAAGACCTGGAGCAAGCTTTTGGTATACTGGAGAATCAGAACAGAGTGAGAGGAGAGCTGGCTAGGCATCGGAGGGGGTTGGAGAGGCCATTTTATGTAGGCCTTTGTAGGCCCTATTGTGGAATTTGGAGGTAGTTTTCCTAATTGGGAAGGTATATTAGTTACCTATTGCTGTGTCACAAGTTAGTACAAAACTTAGCAACTTCAAATGATACACATTTATTATTCCACAGTTTCTGTGAGACCACTTAGCTGGGTGCCAAGGGTCTCTCACAAGAGAGCTAACAGGTGCAGCTGGGGCTGCAGCCTCCTCTGAAGGTTCAACTGAAGGAGGATCTGTTTCCAAGCTCAGCCAAGCAGCTATTGATAGGATTTACTTCCTCACAGGTCATCTGTTGGTTCCGAGGCCTCCAGTTCTGGACTCTTTATAGGACAGGTCACAACATAGCAGCTGGCTTCCCTCAGAGCGAGCAAGAGAGAGAGCAAGCAACGCAGAAGCCACCATCTCTTTGTAGCTTAATCTCAGACATGACATCCTATCGCTTTAGCCATGTTTTATTTGTGAGAATCTAACCACTAGGTCCAGCCTAGGCTCATGGGGAGGGGATCCCAAGGGCATGAACACCAGGCAGGGAGGCTCATTGGCGGCCATCTTGGAATGCCAGTGGAGTGCTTTCACAGGGCAGTGGCACCATCTGATTTACAAAGTGAAAGGGTCACTCTGGCTGCCGTGTGGAGAAACATTGGGGGTGGGGCAAGGGGGAAGCAGGTAGACCAGTTGGGAGAAATTACTTCACTGGATCTTGCTTCCTTATCTGCAAGGTGGGGTTGATAATAGAAGCCACCTCCTAGGGCATCTTGAGAATTGAATGAGATTATACAGGAAGCATGCTCAGTGGGGGGCAGGGTAGACACTTTGTTCCTTCAGACCTGCCATTTCCTCTCCTTGGGGCCTGGTGTCTGTTGCTGTGACACACATGCCACCCCCACCCCCTACCCCGCTTCAGTTCTTTGGATGTGTCTTTACATGTCTACATACGAGTGAACAATGATTAGGGACAAAATTCAAGTACTTTCCTACGTGGCTTCAGGCCGTGTGCAAGTGGGGGGAAGGGGTGGCCACATACATACTAGGGCTTGTCCTGAGGAGACCCCATTTCCCCCTGAAGCATCTCACACCTCAGGGAAGCAGAGGAGTCCATCTCAGGCTCGATCCTCACAGGCAGAGATTAGGACACAGGGGTCTAGGGTCCCTTAATCCACCAGCTTGAGCAGCTAAACCACCACTTTGACTCAGGCAGGTCTGCCACCACGTGGAGCTGGGTTATGCTCAGTTATGGCGCTGCCTTTTTCTCTGGAGGGTCTGAAAAGCAGCCCTCTTGAGGCTCATGATCGCCCATCTGCCCATCACACGGGAGAGCCCTTCCTCTGGACAGGCCGTCAGGAAGTTTCCACCCAAGTGCTTGCGTCCTTATGAAATGAAACTTATAGCCTCATTCCTGGGTCCGTTTCTAACCACTTCCTTGTTTCTCCTTCTTCACTCCTTCTCATTTTTGATTCATGCCCTCATGCTCTTGGCTGCCATCCTAAACGCTCTCTGGACAAGATGGAGTATGAATAACTAGATAAATGACGGCAGGTTCTAGCTCCAGCTCCAAAAGCTCGCGTAACCTGAGAGCCGAAACTTGCGATGTGCGTCACGCCTACGTTCAGGAGCACAGTTCCGGGGTCCCCACGTCCCCATACGCAGCCCACTGCAAAGGGATTGCTCCAAGGACTCCAATCCCTGATCTTGTGGATTCCCGTAGTCAAGCCTCCTTTCTCCACGTGCAGGCAGCAGCAGGGACCCACGCGGCACGACAGGGGTGCTGGCCCTCGGGTGGGGTGGGCATGGAGAGGCCATGGAAGTGGCTGAGCCAGGGCAGACCCTGGCTGGACTCCCAGGAGAATGCCCATCCATCGACCCCCAACTGGGAGGGGAAGGGAAGGGGGGAGACCATGTAACCAAGAGTTAAGAATTAACAAATGATTATGATTACTGAATCATTTTAGAGATGCTTTTTCTTACTTTCTAGTTTATTGTTGAACAGCCAAAAATTAATATCTGAAATTACTAAAACTCGCTGGACTAGTCCCAGCCCTGGTTTATACTTACTATTGTGATGGTTAATCTAGCCTAGTCTTAGCCCTTGTTTATACTTGCTATTGTAATGGTAACCACTCCACCTACCCTTGTTTAGGGGTTTCCATAAAACCCCTAAACTCCTTAGACTCAGGGAGACAGAATTTTAGGCCAATAGGTCATCTGATCTCCTGCTTCATGCTTAACAATAAACTCTTTTTCCCTTTGAAACCCCGGTGTCTCAGGAATTGGTCCTTTGAGCGCATCAGGCAGAGAAGGCCCCGCTTTGGCTTGGTAACAAGCACTTACTCAGGGGTCAGGCCAGGAGGAGCACCAGCACCAGAGTCTGCTGGGGGTGGGGACCCCATCTTCCTGGGCCCAGAGCTGCCCCAAGCTGGGCGTCTTCTGCCCCCTCCTGCCATGCCGAGCACACTGCCCTAGTACTCTGACTTCCCCTGAGCACCTGCCCCATCTGGGCTGATCGGGGAGTAGGTGAAGACCCTGCAGGCGGGTGAAGTCCTATTAATAACCGTGTCTCCTCCCCAGGTTTGTCTTGGAAGCATTCCCCGCTCCCCATCCCTAGGCTTCAACCCTGAGCAGAATGTGGGTGGGGTCCCTGTCTGAGGGTCCTCCGTGCCATGGCCAGAGCGAGGCCAGAGGCTGCAGCAAATGTCAGTCGGGGAAGTCCCTAGCCCAGGGGATGGGGAAGCATCCTTTAAAGCCATGTGCCTGTTGACAGGCAGCACTGCCAGGCCTGGCTTCTGATCTGAAAATCCCAGCTGTTGGCAGAGACAAAGCCAATCCCTGGGGATAGCCTGGCTAGGGAGAGATGGAAGAGCAGGGGTGGGGCGCCCGCAGGTCCCTCCCCCACCTGCACACCATCTCCCACCCACAGAGTCCAGGCCTTGCTTCTCAGCGGGGAGTGAGGGGGGCACATCCAGACAAGGCTTAAAATGATTCACATACTGTGGAAGCAACGAACCCAAGAAGGAGAACTAATGGATTGGTGGGGAAAGGCATCAAATGTGTCACTGGCGGCATGAGAAAGTAGATGTGAGAAGTTCAATGCCTGCCTCTAGCCAGGCCTCCCCCTGCTCCTGCCTTCCCACCTGCAGGCAGCCAGAATTTAGGGTGTGCTCCAGCAAGCCTGCGCACTCTTGCCCTCCCTCTGACTACCTCTCCCTTCCTCCCTCCCTCCCTCCCTCACACACACATACACACATACACACACATACACACACACACACACTTCCTGCTCCGCAGCAGCCAGGATCACTCACACCTGCAACTGGAATAAGCATCCTCTCCATGTGCTTTTAATTAAGTCTGTGCTTTCTAAGGCATCATCTGGCCACCTGGCAGTGTCCTTAAAAAGAAGACTGCTCCCAGCTGAGGAGCCCTGGGTGCCTCAGCCCCCAAAGCCAGGAATTGGTGGAAGTGGTGGAATTGGTGGAATTGGTTGCTCCTTGGAAGAATCCTTGTCATGGACCCTCAGCCTGGGAACAGTGTCAGTAGGCCCTCTGAGCTCAGAGACCCGCTGTGTGGAGGCAGCCTTTGGAGCTCCTGTCTGGGTCTGTGCTCCACTGAGGATGGGGAGCCCAGCGGCACCCCAAACTCTACTCCCAGGCTAAATGATTAGCATTTCTTGCTGTCCCTGTTAACTGTGCTTACTGAACTGAGAACTGGATCGTTGAGGGGCAAGAAAGGAGGTTGCAGGACAGACTAGAGTGTGCCCCATCGTGGAGGTCAGCAGTGGAGACTCTTGTAGCCTCCTAATCAGACCTAGTGGAATTGGGGGGGTTGGAATATGGAGGTTAGAAAAGCTTGCCAGTCTGTGATTTGCACCTGCCTATTTCATTGTCCCCCTCCCTGAAGAACAGGGACCTTGCCCATACAGAGAAGGGATCTGGGGTGTCTGCTTGAGCTCAGAATAGATGCATAAGTCCAGTCCCTGTTGGGCCCCCAGGGGTGAATGTCTACCTGGCAGGTGGGGGTATGGGGGCAGCTTTGGGGATGTGGGGCTCTGAGGGGGTCCTGTGTCCTTGGGGTCCTGGGAAATGTACTATCCAGACTCCTTTCTTGTTCTTGGAGAGATGCTCTAGGAGCAGCAGATCCTGGTGACCCACCCACCCCTGGCCTCATACTGAGGAATTGAGGTCTGTGTAGGATGCAACCCATAGCCCTGTCCCCAATATCCGGGAAAGAATGTCATTATCACTCCACACCCAGAGGCAGGGCTGGTGGGACATATTTGGAACTGTCCCAAGTGGTGGCAATTGGTTGCCCCAGTGACCAGGGATAAGGGTTTGCTGTGGCCATAATCAGGGTTGAGGTGAGAGAAGGGGACAATTCACCTCCCCATGTTAATTGAGCCTCATAGTCAGCTTTCAAAATTCAGGTCAAGGCCATAGGAGGGAATTGTCCCCAGGACTTGCCCCAGTCTATTCTGAAGTGTAGCCATTCTCCCAGTCTGGCTGACTCCTTCCTTTGGGCTCTCCCTTTGGGCTCTCCCCGGGTGTTTTCATTTCCCAGCTGCTAAAACAAATACCATACACCAGGAATTCTTGGCTTAACAGGAATTTATTGGGTCATGATTTTAGAGGCTAGAAGGCTTGCTTTCTCCCAAGGTGGAATCTTCTGGCTGGTTGGCAATCTTTGGGGTTCCTTGGCTTTTCCATCACATGGCAATGCACATGGCGGCATCTTCTCCTTTCTCTTCTGGGTTCTGTTGACTTCCAGCTTCTGGCTGCTCCCTGCTGCTTCTCTCTCTGTGGCCTTCTCTATAAGGTCTCCAGTAATAGGATTGAGACCCCATCCTGATTCAGTTGGGCCACATCTTAACTGAAGTAGCCTCATTTAAACATTCTATTTACAATGGATTCACACCCACAGGAATGGATGAAGATAAAGAACATGTTTTTCTGGGGTACATTGTTCTCTGGCAGCTGACTTCCCATGCCCAATCCTGAGCTTCTCATGTTTCATCTGACTGCTTGCTATGCTGCCTCTGCATCTGATAGCCACATCTACTTGGAGCGTTTATCTCCAAGTCCTAGAATGTTCTCCTGTCATCTCCAGCAACAAGTTGTTGCAGTTTTCGTTATCGTAAGAACAAGGGGTGGGAGGGTGGGGGGAACTGTAGCTGAGAAAATAGATATGTGCCTTCCACCCTAACTGGGAACATCTTGACATTTAAATCCAATTACCCTTTTCCCATTCTTGATGAGGATATGACATGCAGCTAGAGAACATTCTGCTAGATAAATATGTCATATTCTCTGACTGCTTGAAACTTCCCAGGGCTAATTTTGGGATTCTGAATCCCTCATCCACCATCAACCTTTGTGAGAGGGTAGGGGCATGGACTGGCCAAAGTTAAAAGGTCCTGAAAAACTTTGTTTGGAAAATCTTTGCTGTATTTGATGTCTGTCCTTTACTGAGTCATTAACCAGGGAAATGGAACCAACTGCAGAAGCAGGAGTCTTGTCCTTTGTAAGGAATCTGCAGTCATTCAGAAACCCCGTCCCCGAACTCTTGGCAAAATCCCTCAACAGTTGGCTGCAGGGAGTACGGGATTAATTAAACGCATTCCCACGTTACTTTAAAACTCCAGTCCTCAGCAAAGCAAAGAATAGTTCAGTCCAGATGAGTCAGAAGGCCAGTGAGGAACCCTCGTGCTATGGGTCTTATGTAAATATTAGTTTTCCTTTGACATCTGGAGAGATGGAGTGGACATTCTTTGGGGAGTGCGCTGACCATTCCCTGCCTGGAGAGGGGGTAATAGGAGGAGAGGAAACTGCCAGGATTAATCAAGGCTGCGAGGCCCCTGCATCCTCTGCCTTCCAGGGGGACTCCAGAGTGTGGGATATATCCAAAGAGATCCTGCAAAGCTCCTCCCCAGCCCTGACCTCCTTCAGGATCCCTTTTACCACTTTAAAGTTACAGTTTTTTTTTTTTAAGATTTATTTTATTTATTTATGCCTGGCGCACCCCCCCGCCCGTGCTCGCTGTCTGCTCTCTGTGTCCATTCGCTACACGTTTTTCTGTGTCTGCTTGTCTCCCTTTGTTGCGAAAGTTACAGGATTTTTGCCCTTGGCTTTCCTTGCTCCATTTCTACCCATGGAAAGAGAGCAAGGAGCATGTAAGCTCATGGAGGTTTCAAGTCTCCATTTAGATCTTTTCCCCAGTCCACTCCCAGCCTAAACTGACTCTTCTGCCCACTCCCACAAGCTGGAGTCCTGATAAGCAGAGGAAGGTTAGTCCCCCACCCTGTCTCCACCCATCCCCCAGAAGGCATGGAAGCAGGAGACTGCTTCCCTCCCTTCTCTCCCATCAGGACCAGAAGACCAGTGGTCTTTTTCCCCTGAGGGTCTGCTCATCCTCAGACACCCCAGACAGTGTTTGCAGTTGCTCATCCCAAATTACCCTGCTGTTTTATTTTGTGTGCTTAGAGCTGGTTAATAAATAGAAATTAAATCATTCATTTACTTTGTGCTTCACATCACAGCGTGAGCCTGGAGTGGTACTTACATTTGTGAATGCATGGGTGTGTAGCTGTGGATCTGCTTGGGTGCTAAATGGGAGTCAAGACTCATTCCATCAGCCCCAAAACATCATTTCCCAAGAGTTCACCTTCTATTTTTAGAAAAACACATTTTATTTCTTCTAGTAGTGCTTTAATGCTTAGGTAAGAGTTGAAAATGATATCTGTCTTCTCTGACATCCAGACTCTGGGCATCTCTCAGAGTCAAAGGATCAAAGGATCTGATGAGGTCTTGGCTGACAAAGCGTGCGATAGAGAGCCAGGCGACCCCACATGCTGATGGCTGGAGTAGTTAAGGGAGGTCAACACTCAGGGCAGGGGTGAGGGTGGGACCCTGCCACCTTCCTTTTTAAATCCTTAAAAGTTGCCACTTTGAAAAAGAAAACCTGTATTTTAAAACATTTTCTCAATCAATTTGTAAACAATGCCTGGAACCTTTCCTGGAATTAGTTGCAAATATGAGCCTGTGCTGGAACCATCCAGCAAACTCTAGGAGCCCCCAGTGGAGAAACCCAAACTGGTTCCTAGGAAAGCAAACCCCATGCAGCTCCCTCTGAGAGCCCCTCACAACAGGCTGTGGGACTCCTTGGTGGAAATTCCCAATCCCCGAGGGCCGGGGCACCTCTCCAGTGACCCCAGGCACCTCTCTCAGGGCTGTGGGTATTTGTTTGCACAAGTGCATCATTCAAACCGTGTACCGTACTAAGTTCAAAGTCTGAGCACCCGCTGAGATAGTCAGATCTCTCGTGACCTGTGTGGCCCTGTGCCGTGGGAGGTCACATCTGGGACAGAAGCACCTTGCTGTACTCAGTCACTTCAGAAAATTAGTGGAAAACACCTTCCCTGGCATTATCAACTTTTCCTCCTCAGGGAGAGGAGAATCACTTTGACACAGACCCAGAATGAGAGTTTAAGGTGGACACCTAGACTTCTGCAGAGTAAACAGCCAAGGATCCAGGGAGTGGATCTAAACATTTCGGGAGTCTCTCTCTCTCTCTCTCTCTCTCTCTCTCTCTCTCTCTCTCAGTTCACCATTTCATTTCAGGAGATTCGAAGACCCTTAAATTTCATTACATTTTGGCCAACCTCTCTTCCTCACTTGGCAGTGAGCCTCTTGAGGGATAAAGTATTGGTTTATTGTTGTATTTGCCCAGAACTGGTGTCACATGTGATAGTACATATACAAAGCTTGGCTTCTGAACTTACAACCTTGAGGAACTGTCTGCGGTGTTGAGACCCAGTTGTGGTCTTTTCAATCAATCATATTAATGGGCCAGACCCCACATGGATTATCCACGGTGTTGACAGACTTCTCACCTCAGTTTTCCTGGGGGCTCCTAGTGCAAAGAGCAGGACCTGGGGCTAACCCCGCGGGTAGCTAATGCTGGGAGCTGTTCATGGTCCTGAAAAGTCCTTGCTTTCCCATTCCACTTGGCTGAGCTTTCACCACAGGGTCTTATTCTCTGAGATGCCTGTGGTGTCCGGCCTCAGCCTGGTTTTGATGACCTAATTGTCCATTGCTCTGCTTCTTGGTCCAGCTTAGACCCCAGCCAGGATCTGGTCTTTTGCTGTCAGTCATGCCCTGAGTCCATGCCATGATCCTTCCTGAATCAGCTCTTGCCTGTAGCTTCCGTTCTGCCAGTTCCCTGGCCTCTGACTGGAAAGCTGCGTTCCCACTGCAGCCTGTTGTATGTTGGGTTCCCTGAGAAAACAGACTCTGAGACAGACATTTGTTTGCAGAAAGTTTATCGGGACTACACTATGACAGAGGAGAAGAGAGTCAACATCACTTTAGAGCAAACTATAAATGTATACTGTTGTCCATTCCAAGTCAGTGTGGACTGTTTCTGATACTCATTCCTAACAGGAATGAAAATGTATATATTTGTCAGACCCATTTACATGAGGCCATGTAAATCTTCTCTAGCAAAGATACCACATCTGACACAGTGGTTGCAAATGGCACTAACTCAATAGGTAGGTCTTCCTCTGGGACCTATCTGTCTTTTGTAGGGACTAGGCTGGTGAATTAAATGGAGATTTGAAGGTGATGACACCCCCTGCATTCTTAGGTCTTTAAAGGTGGCAGTGATTGCTGCCATTTACCCAGGAAGTGACAACGCTTTTGATTTAATATCTTGGCTCAGGGGACAGGGGCACTTTCAAAACCTTCCACAATGAATTCCCCACTATGATAGCTCTTATCCCAAAGGTGCCAACTATCACATATGTCCATTCCAATTATACATTCAGGGACTGAGGGAAATGATCACCAGGTGGATCTGTGAACCCAGTGTGAGCCAGACTTGGGCCATTTATTACCTGGCCCCATCTGTGTTTGGGTCTCCAGGTGTCAAGTCTCCAGGTGTAAATATCACCTTGGCCAATAAACTAGAACTGTGTGGTGTTCTCCTTCCCATAGTGTGCACTCATCCAAATAAATGGCCATAGGTCACTTTGTGGAAGGACTAGGGAAACAATACTATTTATACTGCCCTGATGTTGTGGGGTTCTTCCTCTTGGGGACACAACCTCTCCTTCAGTCATTGAGTTCTGGATCTGAAAACCAGGCAAGGGAGTGTGACTTTTTATCGTGGCAGTTGCCCTCAACTTCTTAATCATCCATCCTTGATTTCTTTTTGTTGTCTGCATTGGTCAATACCCTTGTTGGCTGCCATCTTTTTTTCTCTTAAGGATGCCATGTTCTATTAACCAGCTCCAAAACCCTCTTCAGATCAACTCCTCTTGGCTGCCACACTGACTTTGCTGCTAGTTAGGATAATTGTGCACACCTTGTTTTTGATTGTTAAGCATTCTTACACAGTGTCTCTTATTTCTGGGTCCTACCATCCCCCATTTATATGAGTTCTGTGAAGATATCTCCTACCTTCGGCCCTGTCCCACAGAGGAGAGCCACCACTGCATTTCTCATTGTTGCAGGCATCCCTCCCACAGTGCATTCTACATTTCTTTAGAAAATGGAGTGTCCTCCAGACCCTCCCACAAAACTTAGTCATCTGATGGATTCTCCAGCCTTGGATAATATATTCCCTCCAGCGTGACTGCTTTGTGATCCTTTTGATCTCTTCCCTCCACTCTCTATCACAACAATTCTATCATTTCCACTTCATCTAGTGAGAACTGTTACTTTCTCCAAGTTTCCAAGGGCCATCCTAGCAGTATATCAGCATCATCTTCTGGGGTCCTTGACTTACTGTGACATCCTGTATCCTAGGAGCATGCTCCCCTCTCAGTTGCTTCTCCTTGTCTCTGCACTCTTCTCTAGCACCCTCAGAACCAAAATCCTCCATGCACTCTCCTGGCTCCTGTCAGTATCTGTTTGCAGGGCTCTTCACCTCTCACAGGGTCTATCCTTTTCCTGCCCTAGCAAATCCAGCACTTCCCCGAGTAGGTTATGTTGTTAGTCTAGTGGAGAAGAGATGGGTGCAGATCCTGAAGGGGGAGACACCTGTTGCCTTGCAAGACAGACTTCTGCAATATCTTCAATTAAAGGAGGAGTGGGACACTTCCGTGAGTCCAGAGGGCTCAGGGAAATATGGGAATTCAAGATTTTAACACTTTAACATTTTGCAGTAAATTCCAACTGTAAAAGCCAAGTCATTTCTGGTATATTGCTCCCAGTGGCTTTTAGCAAACTACAACACCTGAGAAGCAGACTCTGTGGAAGTACAGGAAGTGTACTGGAGAAGCCCTTGGGTCAACACCTGTGGAGGAATCGGGAGAGGGCGATGTCAGCAGGTCTGGAGCTGGGAGGGCCCTCCAGAGTTGTCCTGAACTGGGGTAAGGGAACTGGGCCTTTATGTCCACATCGGCCATGGGCTGGACTCAGGCAGGCCCAGGGATGGAGGTGTGACCTTGGGTGAGGTGGTTTTCTTCATGGACGGTGAGTGCTGGAGGGAGACTCAGCTGTGAGCCATTAGTTGCAGTGCTCCCCACCGCGTCCACTGCACAGCTCCATCATCCCACCATCTGACCTGACCCTAGCCTCCCTGCAGCCTCCACCTCTAGCCCACACCCCATGCACACCACACCTGGCCTGCCACCCCACCTGAGACAAGGGGTGCCTACCATCTACTTCAAGGACCATTTTTCCAAATGGCTTTACTTATTTGGGGGATATTGATAATTAACTGTAGCTGATGTTACTGAATTCACTTCTTTTTTCACTTTTATAAAAAGCCTTTTCCTTCCAGGTATTTCTGTTTAGTTTCTAGGATACAAGCAAGATCTTTGCAAACCGAAATGGTATTTTTTTATTTGCCTTTTAGAGTTCTAAAGTATATTCCCACAATTTTTTTTTAACTTTATTTTGTACATTTAGTAATTGAAAATATAAACAATTAAAAACTAAGAAGTAAACACATGAATAAATATATACATTTCTCAATTAAATGTAATGGATACATATAAATTTTTTCTTTGAATCAAACAATATATTACACAATATATTTGGTTCATAGTAATGCATTAATACAGTATTTGTCCTTTTGTGTCAGGCTTGCTTCACTCAACATAATGTCCTCCAGGTTCATCCATGTTGCCATATGCTTTATGACTTCATTTCTTCTTACAGCTGCATAATATTCCATCATGTGAATAGATCACAGTTTGTTTATCCATTCATCTGTTGATGGACACCTGGGTTGTTTCCAACTTTTGGCAATGGTGAATAATGTGGCTATGAACATCGGTGTGCAGATGTCTGTTCGTGTCACTGCTCTCAGTTCTTCCGGGTATATACCCAGTAGTGGTATTGCAGGGTCACATGGCAAGTCTATATTCAACTTCTTTAGGAACTGCCAAACAGTCTTCCATAGTGGTTGTACCATCCTGCATTTCCACCAACAATGAAGAAGCGTTCCTATCTCTCCACATCCTCTCCAACACTTGTAGTTTCTCTGTCTTTTTAATAGTGGCCATTCTGATAGGTGTGAAATGATATCTCATTGTAGTTTTGATTTGCAATTTCCTAATCATGAGTGATGTTGAGCATTTCTTCATGTGTTTTTTTGCCATTTGTATTTCTTCTTCGGAGAAATGTCTATTCTAGTCTTTTGCCCATTTTTTAATTGGGTCATTTGTCTTTTTATTGTTGAATTGTAACATCTCTTTATATATCCTGGATATTAAACTCTTATCAGATATGTGATTTCCAAATATTTTTTCCCATTGAGTTGGCTGCCCTTTCATCCTTCTGACAAAGTCCTGTGAGGTGCAAAAGTGTTTAATTTTGAGGAGGTCCCATTTATCTAATTTTTCTTTTGTTGCACGTGCTTTGGGTGTGAGGTCCAAGAAACCACCACCTACTACAGGGTCTTAAAGATGTTTCCCTACATTTTCTTCCACTAGTTTTATGGTCCTGGCTTTTATATTTAGATCTTTTATCCATTTTGAGTTGATTCTTGTATAGGGGGTGAGATAAGGGTCCTCTTTCATTCTTTTGATTATAGATATCCAGTTCTCCCAACACCATTTGTTGAAGAGACTGTTTTTTCCCATTAGCGTGGGCTTGGTAGGTTTGTCAAAAACCAGTTGACTGTATAGGTGAGGGTATATTTCTGGATTCTCAATTCTATTCCACTGATCGATATGTCTATCTTTATGCCAGTACTATGCTGTTTTGACCACTGTAGCTTTGTAATATGTTTCAAGGTCAGGCAGTGAAATTCCTCCCACATTGCTCTTCTTTTTTAGAATACTTTTGGCTATTCGAGTGCACTTACCCTTCCAGATGAATTTGGTAATTGCCTTCTCTAATTCTATTTCCACAATTTTTTATCAGCTTATTTGAGGTACAAGTTATACAAGAAAACACATTCATTGTAAATGAGTTTTGACAAATGCATACCATCATCCTGATCAAGATATAAATTTCCATCACCCCCGAAAATTCCCTCAGGCCCCTCCTCACTCAAACCCCCTCCATCCCCGCCCCAGGCAGCCACTGATCTTATTTCCATCACTAGAGATTAGTTTGCCCATTCTAGAATTTTATAGGAGTGGGAGCCTAGAGAATGTACTACTTTTATGGCTGGCTTATTTTGCTCAGCATAATGTTAGTGAGATTCAGCCTTGTTACAGGTGCAGGTAGTTTGTCTCTTTTTGTTGACAAGTAGTAGTCCATCGTATGGATATACCACAATTTGTTTACCCATTCAACTGTTCTTTTGGGTTATTGTCACAGCCTATCAGGATGCAGGCAATGTTCTCCTCTGTGCATCTCAGGTAGGAGCCTGCACAGAGCCCTGAGGCTGCGGGGCTGGGCCGGGAGGCAGCCTCCATGAACCAGGAGGCTGCACTTCACTCAAGCATCGCGTAACAAAAGGCCCCTAGGAAACAATAACTGATAAATTTTGTTGTTGCTTCTGATGCTTCTATTTTTCCAGAAGATGCTCCGGGCATCTTCTTTGGCTGCTGTTTCCGTTAGCATCCTGCCAAGCGATCTTAATTCTCCTTTTTAATTCTAGGTCATAATAATTGAGGGGCAGACCCGCAGAGCCATTGGTTTTGGCACATGCATGTCAAATGGACTATATATCATGAGATTGGACATTTTGAGAAAATTGCTTTTCCTCCCTGAATGCCAAGTCATAAATAATTTCAGTTTGGGAAGAGCTCTAGTGAGCATGTGTTTGACTCCAGGGAATGGCCTGTAAATACTGTGGACTGTAGAATAAAAAATGAGGGGGCAGATTTGTGGGGTCACTTCTAGGCTGGATCATGCTATAGTTTGTTGTAGTAGATGATCTGGGTGCCCAGATCCGCTTTGCCAGGCGAGTGTGCCTGCCCTGGGGCTCCAAGTGTGGGCTGCAAAGGGCTCAGGCTCACCCTTCACCAGAGATTTGCCCTCAGCCCACAGGAGCCTTCTCTCCAGGAAGGTGGCGCCGTTCCCCTGGCGTGGGATGCAGTCCCCCCATTGTGTGCTGGTAAACCAGCTTGGGGCGGGAGGGGGGCTGAGCCCTGGTGGGTAGCATTTGCCGATTTCTGTGGTGTAAATATTCCCGCTGTGGCCCAGTCCAAGCTACCAAGCAAAAATAAATGCCAAGCTGCTTAGAGGTGTAAGCATGTGTGATAAAGCTATCTGAAAGGGCAGGGGAATGCTAGACCCAGAATTCAGCTTCGTGGCTGTCTTGGTGGGGGCGGGAAGGGAGTGTCTGAGAGGGGCACAGGGGGAGCCTCCCTGGTCTTGACAAAGCTGTTCCTTAAGCCGCGTGATGGGGACCCAGTGTTTGCTTTCTCATTCCTTGTACTGTGTATATTATGGGTTATATACTTCTTTTTGCGGAACAAAATGTTTTGTGACAAAAACCAACCCAAGGAAGCCTTTTAAACTTTTTAAAGAAAGATTTCATAATCCTCTTTACTTTTTAAAAAGGTTTTGTTTTAATTTTTTTACCCCCGTCCCCCTGCCCCGGGACCTCCCATGTGGGATGCGGGCACCCAGTTGCTTGAGCCACAACCGCTCCCACCTTTTAAACTTTTAAATGGTTTTCACTGACACATGTGGCATTTGGGTGATGCAGAAGCAGCTTGAAGGCGGATCTCTTGGCTCCCCCTGCACTGGGGTGTGCTAGCAAAGTTCATACCCCCATGGGTGGAGATGTCTGTTTCCCTAGGAAAGGCAAGAGGAGGAGGCGAGTGAGGGGCCGCCCAATGCCCCCTCCCACCAAGGACCCAGAATGCCGTCCTCCAGTTTGGAAGCCCATGCCTGCCCTCCACTCACCCAAAGACGGTTCTCTGGGCCTGGTGGAACTATTAAAGCCGAGACATTCCCACTGGCTGATACTCAGTATCTTCGGACCTGAAAAAATCCTAATCTATTTTCCAGGTCCCAGGCACTCTGCTTTCCATTCCACGTGGATCAGCTAGTATAACCCTCTCCACCGCCCGTTATCAGCTGCGTTGACCCCGGGAAGAAATGCAGGATGTGGCTCCAGAAGGGACCAAGGTCCCACAGATGGCAAGATTGGAACCACAGCTGCCACTGGGTCAGCTCGGTCCTGCAGCCCATGCTCTAGGAGACCACCTACACCTCTGCTGCCACCGTGGCTACTCAGGCCGCAGCCCTGTCCTCTCCAGCAGCTCCAGCTTCCCCTGCAGCAGAGCCTTCCTTCCCCAAGCTTCCATTTTTACCTGCAGTCTGGGCTGGGGTCCCAGCTGGGGAGGGGGAGATAGAGGGTGTGGTCCAGGTTGGGGCACCCAGAGGTTCTGGCCATCCTACCAGCACGTGTTCAGGCTGCTTCCCATGCCTGTTGTTCCATGCCCATGTCCATCTTCAGGTGCAATATGGAGATGGTGAAACTGAGGCTCCAGGCAGGTGAGCTGCTGCTGTCAGGGGCTCCGTGGGGGCTCTCAGGGATCTGGATGCCAACACAGCCAGCGAGGGAAGGGACCACTATCCCAGGGAAAGGCAGCCACCCCCAGACAGATCCCAGGGGCAGAGGGAGGTACAGGCGGCCAGGACTGGCGTGGCAGTGCTCTGAGAAGAGCAGGTGAGAGCAATCTGCGTCCTGGCACTCGGCAGGTCAGGGTTCCTGAGCGCGGCCCCATGAGAAGGTGGTGGTGGGTGGGTGAGCACACGGACTCTGGGGCCATGGACAGCTGGGAGCAGACCCCAGCTCCGCCACTTACCAGCTGTGCAACCGTGGGTGGCTGACTCAACAGCCGTGTGCCCCAGTTCTCTCTGTGCCAGGTTGGGTCAAAATCACACCGGCCTCGCGGGCTTCTGTAATTATCAAACACCACGAGGCTCTTCACAGCTAGTGGGGACCTAGAATCAGCCAGTGCCCCACAAGCACCTTCGCTGGTGAGAACAGCGGTGTCAGTGGGAGGGCGGGCCAGGCCTCTGCCCACTCGGTGGTCTCTGGGTGGTCCCGCGCACGGTACCTCAGGCAGGCCCTGCAGCCCCTTGGTTTGCACACAGGCTGGCTCCCCGCCAGCTCACCTAATTTTCTCCTTCAGGGTTCTGTGATTTCGGGGGGGGGTGTCTTGCACCTCCCTGGGGCCCCAGGCTGCCCAGGTCAGACTCCATGGGAAGGAAGACGCATGCCCCCTGCTGAGCGGGGGCCACGTACTGGGTTCGCAGAAGGGCCAGGGCCCGGGCTCGCGGCCAGCATCAGGTGCTCTGGGTCTCTAGATGGTTCCTGCTCTTTGTCCACCCACAAGCTGCGTGGCAGAGGCCGTGGAGCCCCGGCTGGGGGTGATCCCAGGGCACCGATATGACTGAGAGGGGCAGGGGGTGGCAGGCCTAGGAGCACCCAGATCCAGCTCACGGGCAGAAGAGGCTGGAACCCAAGAGAGGGGCTCACTAAGGAAGGTCCCTAGAGAAGATGCTGAGGGGTCATGCAGGGGACTCCAGTGGGGTCAGTGAGTGGGGTCACAAGGGCTGCAGAGGGCATGGCTGGAAGGAGGGCTACTGAGGGGGATCAGGAGGATGCATTCTTGGCCAGCCATGTGTCTGGGGAGGGTCACAGCTGAGCTCAGAATGAGATGCCCTCGCCAGGGGCTGTGGTCCCCAGCAGAGGCCCCCGCGGGGTGGGCCCCCCTTCCCCATCATCTCTCACTCATTCCGTTCTGGAGCTGCCCCCAGGACCCTGGTGCCTGGACCTGGGGACCCATCCCTGAGGCGAAGCCCCCAGAGAGGGCAGTAGACAGAGGCCTCCGAGTTGGCACCATGGGCTGCCTCCCGGTGCCCTGGGCCCCTCCTCTCTCCACCCCCACCGCCCAGCCCCAGGCCGTCCCTGGAGGCATCCAGAGCTCCTGCCACAGCCGGGCACCCGGGGGCCACCCTTCCAGTCTCCCTGTCAGGCATCCACAACTTCTGGTCCTCTTAATTGATCATCTATAGGGGAACAACAACAAAACAAAAAAAGTTCTGTTTAGTTTTCCACCAGCGTGAGTCCAAAGCTTGGCGGTTCACCCAGGAGACCCTGGCACCAGCCACCCACCTCCAAGGCAGGGGAAAGGCAACAGGGGGGCACTGGCCTGAGCCCCTCAGCCGGGGCATCCAACACTCCCTCAGACTGAGCCTCGCCCCAGGGCAGCATCCTGGGTCCCTCATCCACAGACAGATTCACCCCCCCAGCTCCCCCGACCACCCCCAGCCATGCCAGTGAGAGCCTGAGGATTTCATTATGAGCTCAGATTATTACTAAGTGCAAGAGGAAGTGATGGGGAAGTCGTAAGCTCTCCTTTTAATAATGAATCCCATTTCCTCTTGCACTTGGTTTTCTTGCAACAGATGCTTTTGCAGAAAATGGAACAAAATGAACAAGATAAAAAGGCGAGTAATTAACTAGGCCATGGAGCCTTCCCAGCAGGTGTTTGGGGCCAGTGGGGCAGGGTGCCCGAGGCCTGCCCCCCACACCTTGCCCGGCACGGCGGCGGCATCAGGGACCTGTCCGCTGCAAATGATTCCCGGCTCGGCTTGGCGTTGGGGAAGTATAGAGCCGCCCTCCCACTGTTCAATAACTGATGACCATTTTTCTCCAATTAAACTGAAATTGAAGGATCCTCAGAGCGAGGCACCCAAGTAAAATAATTAGTGCTTAAAATGTTAATTGTGCTCAGATATGCCTTTGCCTGTGGCGGCGTCTGTGAGCCAGTGCGGTGTCAGTCCTTGGTGGAGAGAGAACTTGAAGGCACGTCTCTGCCTTGTGCACCCCCTTCACCCCGCCAAGTGGGCTGGCCTCCCTGGAAACCCCAGCACGGGCTGCTGGGGGCCAGGACCCTTGATAGTGTGACACTGCCTTGTATTGGCAGCGTGAGGCCCGACGTGACCCTGTCCCCGGCCAGCCCGCTGTCTCCAGGCACTCACCGAGGGCATGGAGGAGTCAGGTCTGCCATGCCGGCTCCGCCCCCCACCAGGCCAGCAGTGGACAAAGCAAATCCTTAACCTCCCTGAGACTTGAGAGGGGTAGCAAAGCCTGGCCTGCTGGAGCCATTTCTTTATCAACTCTCATGTCCCCCACCCAGAGTGGGGAGCCCACCAGGTGCCAAATGAATAACTATGGAATCGGCATGGCATCTCATGTCCTCTTCTGGAGGGTGGTGAGGTCCCCGCCTGGCCCTTCTGTGCCTGCTGACACTGTACCCTGCTTGCTGGGGGCTTGGGTGAGGTTCCCTGCAGGGGCTGCCCGAGACCTCCATCTGGAAGAGCTGGAGGCCCCCATGCTGACCACGGCCTCACCAGCCTGCTCCCCGATGGGGAAACAGCTGCCCCTGCCCAGTTCACTCCTGCCGGGCGTTTCCTGCTGGCTGCTGTGCCCACGCGTGAGCGTGACTTCATTCTCTGAGGACATGTCTAAGAGGCCGAGGCTTCTTGATGCTGTGCGTAGCGAGGAAACCCACTTAGATTTCCTGTGTTCCCTGATCCGCCATGTAGCAAGATTCCTTTCTCTCTTGTTGTCATGGGATGTACATATTAACTGATTAATATTAATGTGTTAGCCGATTAATATTAATATCTGAACCTATTCATACTTCACAAGGCCGAGATGTTGATGAGCTCGGTAGAGCCCAGACAGCTGCCTGCTCTTGGCAGGTCCCGGGGAGAAGGCAGACGCCGAGGCTGACACTTTCTGCCACTCCTTGTTATGGACACACGTCATGAAGTGTGTCTGCTACAGCCGGGACAGAAGTATGTTTGGACTCTGATTGTGGCAATTAAAATCCTTGTGATCCGAGGCAGCATATTTCATCATTTAAATAGCATTTGACATTCTCCTAACATATTTTCCCAGTAACATTGTTAAATTGGGTGATAAAAGGTTATTTTTGCTTCCGACATTGAAACGCATTACCATTGTTCCTTATCTGCCTGGAAGGAGAAAGGTTTCCGTATTATACGTTCTAAAGTTTTTGTTATCGAAATTTGCCAGACTTCATAAAACAAACAACTTCTTTTTTGTCCTTGTTGCAATCAAAGATGGGCAGAACCTTTTGTCTTCTGACATTGGAGATGGTTTCAGTGGGTGGTGGAAAGAGAAGCAGCCTCTCACCCAGCAGGCTGGGTTGTACACTAAGGGCTCGAGGGGGTTGGGGAGGCGGGTGCCAAACTCACCTTGGATTTGGAGCTGCAGCCACCACTGTCACCTGTGCTGCTGCCCTGAGTGGCTTCCTGTCACTCTTGCCCATGGTGCTGGCACAGCCAGAGGCTGGACCCAGGGTCTGTCTGTGGCCGTGCTGCTTCTCCATAGCTGCCCTCCAACCACCCACCTGTGCAGTCCCAGCCTTGCCCAGACTCCATGGTGGATCCCAGCCTCTGGACCCCAGACCCACTTCCTGAACCCTCACCCTCCCTCCCAAACCCCTGCCCTCACCTCAGCTCCTTGCAAGCCTCCTGCCCCTTCTCTGCCATGGCCTGCAGGAGTTTTAGGTTCATAACCAAGGTGCTCTCTTCCTGGGTCAGAGACATGTGTTCTTAGAAGAACCCCACAGTCCAAAGACAATGGGTGGGAAACAGATGTGGCTTAAGCGATTGGGCTCCCGTCTAGCATACAGGAGGTCCATGGTTCAATTCCTGGGACCTCCTTGTAAAAGGCAAGCTGGCCCACTCAGGAGTGCTGGCCCATGCGGAGAGCTGGCACAGCAAGATGACACAAGAAAAAGAGACACAGAGGAGAAATAATAAGAGACACAGCAGACCAGGGAGCTGAGGTGGCACAAGAGATTGAGCAGCCTCTCTCCCACTCCGGAAGGTTCCAAGATCGGCTCCTGGTGCCACCTAAAGAGAAGACAAGCAGACACAGAAGAATACACAGAGAGCAGACAGCGAGCGCAAAACAACAAGGCGGTGGGGGGGTAGGGGGAGGGGAGAAATAATTAATAAACAAACAAACAAACAAATAAATAAATAAAAAGACAATGGGTCATAAGAGGTCACAGTCCAGGTGACTCAGGGATGCTGGGTGAAAGTGAACCATTAAGAGGTATGTGGCCCCAGTCCCTACTTGTGCATATTTAATTAGGAGGTGTGAGTGGGGGATAAGAGTGAGGAGGGACTCATGCTGCACAAGTGGTGTCTTCCATGTCAGAGGTGATGACACATAGACGAGTAGATGGACTGTGGATAGCATATGGATGGCAGGTAGAGTGGTAGATGGATGGTGCATGGACGTTGCATGAATGTTAGGTGGATGGTACATGGTGGGATGTATGTGGATGGTGGGTGAATGGTGCATGGACCGTGTGTGGATGGTGCATGGATCATGGTGGGATGTATGTGGATGGTGAGTGTATGGTGCATGGACCGTGGGTGGATGGTGCATGGTCAGGGTGGAATATGTGGG